>OZ024924.1:33578338-34115692 GCA_964017225.1 Netelia inedita
GTGTACGAGATCGAACGCTAAAAGTCAGAAGGACCTGTGCGAAAAGATTTAATGCTGATGGTTACCCTATGGCCAAGACGCCATTTTGTCTTTAAGTGATCGATATACGTTATCTTCTGTATGTGTTTATGTTTAAGTGGGTACAGGGGGATGATTGTGGCCTACGTTAGGCCACGGTAGACACGGTTGTGTCGAGGAAAATTTTCGCTCCCAAACTCGAGGAAAACGCGACGCGAGCGAGACCGCTCCGGCTTGTCGGTAACGCCGCATTGCGGATCCCGCGGGCTGACGCGACGCGGAACTCTGGCTTCCACAACGGCGCAAAGTACAGCTGGTATACCAATATACTTGGTTGCTTGCGATATATATATGTGTCTGTGTCAGTGTGTCTGTTTATGTACGATTGTGTGAATTTTTGTAAGTGTGTATGGGCGGGCTTGTACGTAGCTCTACTAACCTACCCCCGAGCGAGCGACCACCCTTTGGCCGCTGAATTTCTGGCCCGACTGTGCGGCTCGCGACCTTCCGCGCACAGCCCTCTCTCCATCTTCTTTCTCCACGTCGTTCTGTCGCAGCTCACGCGCCGAATAGCCCCCGATCTGCGCCACGTTTTCCCGACTATATGTCTGCCTTGATCACGATCGAGACGATCAATTTGATTTATTTATTAGAAATTTGTTGATTATAAATCTCGCTCATATAAATATCGTGATTATATAAAAATTGTGTTTTAAATGGGGCGTTTAGGGAGTTGGGAATTTATCCGCTCGAATTTTCCGAACCGTAGCTGTCGCGAAGCTAGCGCAATCGCCACGTGGTCGACCCAGAATAACTGGCGAAGTATCAACCCTCTCGCCGCACGTAGGCGCTTCTATATATATATATATATATATACGTTTTATACGTATCCTCCATCGTTTGTCCTTCAGCGCCCTCGCTGGCTCCGTGCAGTCTGCCAATTTCTACCAGCTCGTATCCTTACCCAAAAAGTCCCGGAAATGGAAAGTTACGTTCCTGTCTTATCTCTTGAAATACGTGGACGCGTCGAGATTCGCAAGAAAAGCATCGCGATTCGAGGAAAGGGTGAATTTTGTCGGGAACAAAAATTTTCTAGACGCACGATGGGAAATTTGTCGTACTTTTTACACGAGTTAGCTCGTAACACGCGAATACGTAATGATTTTTTATCCACGTTTACGCTGAATATTTTTCTTGGCTGTGGCCTTGATTCTCGTCCACCCACGACTCCATTCCACCCTCGTTCGAACGCCGTTTCCACTTTGTTACAAATTTCACCGAAGGTCGAGGCTACTCCCATCGCAATCTCGCGTTACCCCGTCTTCGTTCCTTCTTCCCTATTTTTTCCCACCTTTGATTTACTCGTTATTTAAATAATTAAAGGATAATTAAAATATCGAACGAACAAAAAAAACAATTATCAGTTTGTACGTATTTAGCGTACGACGAGATTCAATGGTCGAAGAAAAAAATTTCCAGATTTTCTTCGTCTCCTTTTCTCTTCCTTTTATAATAATTTATTACATCGATTCATTACCCCTCAAGTCGTAATTAAACTAGGAATATCGAGTTTGCATTTAGTGTCGTGTCGTATCTTTTTTTTTCTCATTTTTTTTAATTTTATTATTTTTGTGTTACGATCTCTTCCGTCTGTGTGTTTGTCTCTGGGTGAAAATTAGATCGGTGCTTGTCCATGTTGAATGAAAATGTCGTCGAGACGACTTAGACTTTTCGAACAATAGAGAAATATTTATATATATATATATATATATATATATAGAGAGAGAGAGAGAAAGAGAAAGATTGGATTTCGTTCGTTCGTTGTTTTACGAATCGAACCCCGATTATTCATAATATATCTATATATATTTATATATATTGATATCAATCGTATAACATCTATATGTGGTCATGTGTAAATTTTCGAGCAAAAAAGAAGCTCGAGTTTGCACTGTTCGATTCAAAAAATTGCGCGGTAGTGAGAGTTCGTTTATCGTTGAGAAATCTTTCACCGGATACGACGAGAACGTGCCTTTGATTATATTTATTATTTGACGATTATTATTATATTTATTTGGCTCGAATTAAAAAAAGAAGAAAAAAGAACAAAAAGAAGAAAGAAAAGAAAAAAATCATGAAATTACCCGACGATTATTATTTCGCCAGTCGAAAATTCGTCTCGTCGTATCGAGAATGGAAAATATTTTCCACCGTAGAACAAACTCCGTTCTCCGTACGTGTACTGTTTAACTCGAGCGATAATAACAATAATAATATTAATATTAATAATAAACAATAATAATAATAATAATAATACAATTTTCTCAATGAAAGTGAAGAGACGATAGAGAGCAGGTAACGTATAAAATATGTGTCATTAAACGTACTTGGACATCGCGACGGTTGAAAAAAAGAAACAAAAACAAAAAAAAACATTGAAGAAAAAAGAACAGAGCGCTTACAGGAAAGAGAAAAGGTAAGAAGGATAGATGCAATTCCGTAAAAATTACAACTGTACACCTTTGTGGTGGGGGGGAAGGAACGAGACGTATCGTTGATCTCTCGCAACGTCCCCCTCCGATAAAAAGTTTGTTTCTTATTATTTTTTTCTTTTTTCTTTTTGCTTTCCCCACGTATTATTTCTATCGTGTCCCATCCTGTGTCTCGTGTCATCGCGCCTAGTTTTTGTTCTTTCTTTCTTTCTTTCTCTTCTGTATTAATTAATCATATACGTATGTATGTATGTCTGTCTCTGTGTGAGTGTGTGTTTCTTGTAACGTCTATTAAAAAAAAAAAAAAAAAAAAAAAAAAACAAAAAACCATAATCCACATTATCCCGAGCTGGAGGACGAAGAAAAAAAAAGGTATCGACTATATCCTCGCGACGAGATCCCCGAGAGGACCTCTCTCATTTCACCGTCCTCTGGCACGTCGGCAGATTCACCCTGAAGAACACGTTGAGCTCGATCAGCGATGCGAGTATGAGAAATACGGCGTACATGCAGAGGCAGGCTCGTCCAACTTTTCTGTCCAATTGAAATTTGTTCGAGGCGAACGCGATGTACAGTAGCATTAGCGTCGAGAGTAGTGATATCGCGCTGTACTCGAGACCACCCGAATTAATGCTTATGTAATGTCGTCCAGGCTGTGTCGGCGAGAATGATGATTTTATTAGCCAGGGAAGACCAAGACACAGTAGTATGTCGAAGGTGTTGGAACCGATCGAATTGCTGATACCCATCGAACCGTGACCTATTTTTTGTTTTGTTATTAAATATTCATACAGATATTTATATATAAATATACTTATAGGTGTCTTGTCTTGTTTTCGTCGAGTATGCTCGATCAGCAAATAAATTAAATTCCAATAATGGTGACCACCGACCTTGCTTGGCGACGATGACACTGGAGACGGCCTCGGGTACGCTCGTGCCAGCAGCCAAAAATGTGATTCCCATCACCGAGTCCGGGATCTTTAGCGTATCGCCTATATTTCGTATGTAGACAACGCAAGATATTACGAGAGTGTTGAGAATTTTGCGAGATTGATAAATCATTATCTCAATATAACAAAAGATCGTTATGATTAAATATTGATAATAACCGATAATCGTGATCATCCAAGCGACGACGTAGCTCAACGATCCTATCCATATGATGCACATTAGAAACGTAACGGGAAACCAATTTTTGAATCTGGGCTTCTCGCAATCCGGTATCGTGCACATGAAGATTAGATGTATCGGCCACGTGAGAATCCACGCTGTCTTTCTTATCCAGCCTCCTCGGGCTGGCCACACCAGTAGCTCGTATTCGTATTCTTTTGACGATGAAGAAAAATTACTCGTAGGTACGAGAGAAAGAATAAGAAAGAGAGAGAGAGAGGGAGAAGGAAAAAAATGATTTAAACGAGCAGAGATCGCCCCCGCTCCAGGAAGATAATAATCCTATAGCCTTAATTCGAGAGAACCGCAGTCACCGGAATTTCCTTTCCATTCTCGGTACATATGTACCGGTGGCCATCTATGTGCCACTTCAAGTACTACTAAAGCCGTAGACTGTACAGTCGAACTCTGGATAAGTTTGTATTTCTCGTAAATTCTCCAGTCGATTAACGACCTTGAATTTCTAATTTATCGGTAGGTCGATCGAATCCCTTGAACTTGGACTCGTTGGTCGAATTTAAAAATCGATCTCATGAATGTTTCGCAAGAGTGGCGGAAAGGGAGGAGAATTAGAAGCCCCGAGATCTCGACTTATCGAAAGTTCGACTGTACGTGTTGTCTGTTATACTACCGCTACCCACCGGGCTCGTGATTTTCCTCCTGAGTCTTTGCGCCTCCGTTCTGCAGCGGCACGTCGATAGTCGCAATTTGCTCGACTCTCTCACTGCCAGGTGATTGCAATTTATCGGATCTCGATAAGTGAATCTCGCTCGCTTCCCCTGTGCGCAATCAATAAGAAAATATTTCTTTTTTTTTTGCTTCGTTGTTTTTTCTTCTTTTTTTTTTTGATTCGTTCCTCGCTTCCCCATCTCGAATCTCCTCTCATAATTTCATCCCCTTCGTCATTCCGTCGACTTTCCTTTTTTTCTTTGCCCCCCCCCCCCCACCCCCACCCGGGTCTTATATATTATTTGCGCATACGCTATGTAGGGGCGCGAAAAATAAAAGAAAAAAAACGAGGAGAGAGCGAACATCCTCCCGGACTCACGCGAGGCCTGTAAAGTCGGGCGACCTTTCGCACAACTGCCCTCTTTCTCTTTCTCTCTCTCTCTCTCTCTATCTATCTCTCGCTCTAACGGTCGATCGATAACGCGCACTCGTGACCCGGTCACGAGATCAATTACCTACGACAACGCTCTCAGTCTTAAAACGCTATCGCGCTCTTTTCGTCCGACGTCCGTCTCTCTCGGTTTTTTTCTTTTTTTTTCTTTTTTCTTTACTTTCTTTTTACTTATAAATTCCACCCTCTAATATCTCTAGGACACTCTCTCATCGTCACTACCTGGATTGGATCCAAGATGACAATCCTCCGACGAATTCTCGCTCGTTTTTGTACGAAATCTCGTGCAACGTTGAAACGATTTGTCCCAGTACATAACAGCGATGTATACGATGTAAAGTAGTACGAGTGTCAATGCCTCGTACCACTCGACTCTCTCGTCGTGTATAATGCAAATTAAGATTGCTACTGTTACACCATAAGCTAGACAGTCACGGCTAACCGGCCACCAATCCAACGGCACTACCTAATGATCGACGAGACAAACAAAAACAACAATAACAACAAGAATACAAAATTTCTCTATAAAATTGCGTATTCGTATTTTTTATGATTTATAAATGGGGGAAGTGGATCGAGGGAAAAGTGAAAGAAGAAAAAAACGAAGAAAATACGATATGCCGAGGAAGATCGGATTGCGTGTGAAATTTCAAATTTACGACGTTTCGTCGTCGTGACGACCGAGACACGCGTCTTCCCGAGAGAAACGCGAGAGGAAAAACGAGATGCTAATGTGTCGGCGGAGGCTCGTTGCGAAGAAATTGTACTCTCGTGCGTGATACTTTCGTAATCGCGAGTCGGCGCGTATATGAACGCAATAAAAAGAACAAAATAATAAAAATATATTTTAATTATCATCGTTACAAACGTTATCAATTTTATATTTACGTAATCGATATTTAATCCACGAGATGATAATTTGATTTGTTTATTATCGTGAATAATTGCCAATTGTCATCTCGATAATTAACGATTATTCGAAATCGATAGATCGAAATCGTCTCCAAGTTCGTGTGATGAATTTTCGTATGAAGGGAGAAGGGGTGTTGTACACGCGTATAATAATTACGTACCATGCCAGCGCCGATTCCACAGCAGGCAGGAACGGCAAGAATATTGAAGACCGCCGATCCGACGATCGTACCAACGCCGATATCACCTTCGGTGATAAACGTACCGATCGCGTTTACGAACAATTCCGGCGCCGATGTTGCGGCCGCCATAAACGTAGCGCCTGCAACGTCTTTCGACATCGATAGCGCTGCAATATCACGATTAAATAACGACGACGATAACGAATTATTAACGATCATTAATATTTCGTATATTCGACAAATTTCATCGAGAAGAATGAATTTAAAAAATAGAAGGTAAATCTTCGTCGAGAGATTCTCAAGATAAATCCGTACGTTTATAATACGACTATATATAACAGACATGTGTCCATAGATATAAATCTTACCGTGACATATTTTTTCGACTGCAGGTACGAAGAATTTATCGCATACTACCGCCAACGCGATAAAGAGGTAAAGTGATACGATTACGTGAACCACAACGGCACCGGCTTGTCGTTGCTTCTCGTCGAAGAGATCGTGTGGAAAGTCCTCGATCGCTGGCGGTGTGCAATTGATACCTGATTCAATAACAAACACATTTTTTTTCCTCTTTTCTCTCTCTCTCTCTCTCTCCCTCTCTCTTCCTCGTGTTTATTTTTTCTTTGGTCGCAACAACCCGCATCCGATATAATAAATAAAATCGAACGATCGTATATACGGTAGACATTTACGATACTACTCTTCGTCACTCTCGTTCGCCGATGCGTCGAACTGCACGGGCGATGGGGTGGTGGGAGGGTGGTGGAGAATAAAATGTTAACGAGGGAGTTTTCGTTAATTAAAGCATTTCCGTCTCGCTTACTACGGGGTGTAGAGTACGAGTGTGTGTCTCTCACTCTCTCTCTCTCTCTCTCTCTTGGCGCGTCATGAAATCGGGGTCAATCGATGAAAACGCCCGAGCTCTCCGTGTCTTTGCTATTTGTGTGTGTGTGTGTGTTACCTGTTCTCTCTCTCTCTTGCTGCAACCCCCTCCTCCTCCTCCTCCACCCCCTCCTCCACCTCTCTCACCAATCGTCCCTCTACCTCTTCTTCCCTGACTACCTGCCCACATACAACGACCCTCGATACATAACGCACGGCATAAGAGCGATACAACACGAATCGTCTGTATGCAGTCGTCGAATAATTATTATTGTTGGGTAGCTATTCAATTTTACGGGTTGCCAGTAAACTCGACGGCGAAGCGCGGATGCTCCACACCCTGATCGAGAGAGGAAGTCGTGAAATGTGTCGCGTTTACGTAATGCCCGCCGGAGCTCAAAGTGTATTACCCGGTACGAACTCGCCCTCCCCCCCTCCCCCTCCACCCTATCACTCGCTCCCACCCTCCCCTCGCCCCCTCGGTATACGTTGGTACATTATAGCGTATATTCCCGGCGAATACACACACACACACGCCCGATATTACCGTGAATTCGCGTGGATGGAGAGCGTGGCATTTTTTCATTTCTTCCTCATCTTTACTTCTTTACTTATTTCTTACTAATTACGATATTTGTTTTCTTCTTTTCTTCTTCGCTTCCTTTACTTTCTTATACCAATTAAGATATTCATTCGTTTCGTTTTCTCGTGATACAACGAGCGCGAATTATTTTTACGTAAGAACGCGTTTACATTCCGCGATTTCTCGTAACTCGCTCGCTTGATTGGTAGTAGAGGTTACCTATGACGAAAAATGAATTACAAATCGCGACATTGACTCGCTTTGAAGTTTTTTCGTCACCCCGTCTCGAACTAAACGTGTATAGCTTGGTCTTTTCCACCCTCCCCCGTTCCGTTCTCCTCCTCCTCTTCCTCCTTTAGCGACAAGTGCGTTACGAAAAAAATCGATCAAGATTAGGGTCAAGAGCCCCGGGAGAATCGGTCATTTTTTTCTATCGCCATTGCGGACATATGCGACACTATACATACGGTTTGCGATACAACGTACGCGAGCGGGGTACGAGGGGTGGGTTGGACGGGGAGGACGAGGAAAGGGGCGAGAGGATGGCGGGAGGGGAGGGGAGGGGAGGGGGCTAAGCCATACGCATATAACGTATACAATTGTAAAATAACGAAAGGCCAAGTAGGAAACGACTCGTTAGGCGGTTCCACGCGAGATCCGCGAGGCTGTGTGCCGACTTGTGTGGCTATCCAAAGTTTGCGAACCTCGACCTCTCTCGTCATCCGCGCGATCTGCTCTCTCACTCTCTCTCTCTCTCTCTCTCTCTCTATAGTTCCTATGTTCTGTCTCTTTCTCTGACTCGCTCGCTCTCTTTCTCTTTCTTCCTTCAATCCAATATACAGAGTTAATGGCGTCTCATCTCTCTCTCTCTCTCTCTCTCTCTCCTTTGTACGACACTTGTCCGTCCTGGTGTACTTTCTCTCGTTTGGTCTCCGGCCAATAATCAAAACTGTTCTCACCCGTGCTTGGTGTAGGATTAGCATGGGGCGAATAGAGAGCGTCGAAGGGAGACGAGGGTATAAGAGAGAGAGAGAGAGAGAGAGAGAGAGAGAAAGAGAGAAGTCAAAAGTGTAGACGGCCGATGGACGTTAAAAAAGGACCGTAGCGACCGATAGCGACCATTTATATATATATATATATATATATTGAAGAAGATGTACGATAGGACAAGAGACGAGAGATGTCCGAGAGGCAAAAGCAAAGAGATATACGAACGTTCGAGATACGGAGGAGATGGAGGAGATGTTGGAGGAAGAAGAGGAGGAGGTGGAGTAGATGGAGGAGGAGAAGGAGGAGGAGAAGGAGGAGGAGGAGCAGAGCGAAGGTGGCTTTGGTTGTGTGGTGTGTACGTTTTATACCTATGTGCCCTGACTGATGTGACTTCCTACCGATTAAGCAACCTAAAGAAGTTTAAATTGCTCTCATTCAACTGGGCAGAGTAGATGCCATTCATGCCTAATGTACGTCGTATAAACTGGGTATAACACGACTCAACAACTCTCGGTTGCCGGTCCCGGCCCGGCTCTCCCAGTCTCTATGCGCCTTCGTGTCCGTTCTTCGTTCGACATCACGAACTACCGATACGTTCCATGAGCGACGCGAACCGCGAGCCTTTTCGCAATCGTCTTATGCGTTTTTCTCTCCCTCCTGTGTTCCTCTTCTTACACACAGCCCCTCCTCCCACTCTCTCACACCCCTCCCGACCCGCCATCTTCATCCAACCCATCAACCCTCTCTCCCACCCCCTCGACGACAACACCACTCGACCCCTACCTTTCAAGATTCCCGACGAGACTCAACGAAAAACTTGGCTAATACGCGAAATCTACCGACGCTATGAGAGACCAATGAGTTTTAACCCTCCCATATATATACATATATATGTCATATGTGTCTGTGTGTTTGAGATAATTATATTAATCTCGCTTAATTCTAGTTGCCCTCTCATAATCGCGAGAGTCACGCTCTCGATTAATCAATGATCCAACCTCGTTTTTCCTCATTTAACCTGAGAGATCGAGCGACAGAGGGAGTGAACGAGAGGTGATGAGGGAGGGGAGGGGGTGGGTTGTAAGAGAGAGAGAGAGAGAGAGAGAGAGAGAGAGAGAGAGAGAGAGAGAGTCGAGAATCCAATGATCTTGCCGACAAAAGATCTCGCGGCTTCCATTTATTAGGATTCCGTAAAGCCACGTGAGGTCAAACGCAAGCGCGAAATATTTTGAGACACGCGGAGGATGAATTGAAAAAAATTACGACGACGTGCACGCGACGCGATGTGCCTCGTGGTTTACATTCATACACGCACACACACAAACACTTCACGCAATGCTAATAACGACGAGAGTTATGAAAATAAAAATGTTAATACGAAAAAAATTGTTTATGGATCGAAAATGGAAATCTTCGATCGACGATCACCGGGCGATCGTTCGAAACGAGCGGATTGGAGAGAATCGAATTACAAGCTAATAATTTGAAATAAAAATGAATTTTTTCAATTAAAATTATTTGAATTAAATTTATAGTTATCAAAAAAAAAACTTTTGTGTATATTTGTAGTTGAAAAGATTCGATCGAGGAAATTTTTTGATCGGTAGCGCCCGGTGATGAAAAAAAAACCGCGTCGATTATTTTCTTTATCGGGGAAAAATAAATTGACAAAGTTGTCGTGTATACGAGACAAAATTGACACGTCTTATCTAATCTCTATTTCTCTTTCTCTCGACGAGTTAATAAAGATCGATACGATTCTCCTTATTTCGCGATTAAGCTTGTCGCCAGTGGATTCTAACGGCCGACAGTCGGACGTCACGAAAAATAAACGATACGCGCGCGCTACCGTTGAGACAAATACTTTCGGACAAAAGAGCAAAAAAAATAATAATTCATCTCTCGCCGGCTTGATAATTGGCGAAAGATTTTTCTTTTTTTTTAATCGCTATTTTTTACGTATAATAAACGATACCGATCTGTTTACGCCTCGGTTAAACGGGACTTTCGCGGATGAGACGATCCCTCGAGAAACTCTTCGAGTCGATGAAAAACACACATGGGGACACACAGAGACACACACACACACACACACACACACAAACGAAGAAAGAAACGTTCTCTCTAACGTCGAATAACAAAATCGCGATTTCGACGATACATCGACGATTTACATCCGATAACGAGATACGATATATCGTTTTAATGTATCAACCCGTGATAAAAATAATCGCTCGCGCGCACTGAAGAAAAAATCAATTCTCACGATTTTTACGTTTTCTCCCTTCGGCTATTTTCCCACCCCCTGGAAAAAGGGATCGAAAAATCGGTCGCGATCGCGTCAAGATTTATCACTCGTTACGAACCGACGGATTTGTCTCCCTTTAAGCCAAATATACGCCAACGTATCGAATGAAAAACAAAATCGATTCATCGATTTTCTCGATCGTTCGAGAGAAAAACAAAAAACAAAAAAAAGTTGGGCAACGATTACGTTGGCACAGTCGCCCTCGTCCTCCGCGCGCGTTCAGGTACGACGCGTCCTCGCGACGAACGCCTCTTATTTTTATATCGTTCCTCGATCCGTTTCCGATCGATCGATTTTTATTTCGTCTCTTTGTTATTTTATTATTATTATTATTATTATTTTAATTTTTTTTTTTACAAATCTCGAACGAACGCGGTTGTTTTTAATTGCTCGATTTTTTCGTCTCCTCGTTTGTTTTTTTGTTCAATAAATAAATTAACGTATATATTGGAATGGACCAACCTCCTCCTAGGTCAGGCGTATCCATGTTGTCAATGCCGTTGTCACACACATACTACATTAACAACTACTCCGAAGTCCGACATCGTTTGTTGAATCGTTTGATGCTCGGTGCTCTGCCTCGACTATGCCCCTCCCTACGCTCTCGATCTCTCGTAAGCTCCTCTCTCTCTCTCTCTCACTCTCTCACTCTCTCACTCTCTGGAGTATTAACGTGAGCTCTCCTGTGTGGTCCTATCCTGCGAATCTCCGAGAGACCAGCCGACACAGAACTGCCACTTGTTGAAATTTGAAATACGGATCCTCTCTCTCTCTTCTCTCTCGCTCTTCCTCCTCTCGATATAAGACACCGATAGTTTCTTGTATTTATTTTTATTAAAATATTTTTATCATTTTTTTTCGTTTAATTTTCTTTTTTCTTTTGTGTATTAATTACGAATCGTCTCGATTACTCGATTTCCGATGATATCGTCGTTTTTTTAAATATTTTCTTTTTTTCTTAATTCACTATTGAATTTTTCTCCCTCTCTCGCGTGGAGAAAGATCACAGTCTCTCCCCCTTGATCTCGTCTCTCTCTCGATCTCGTCGATCTCTCGATCTCTCGATCTCTCTCTCTCCTCTCGGTCCCTCGTTGTGAATAGTGCACCGAGGTCGTACTCGGCACGAAGAAAATCTCGGTTTGATTATATTACGCATACGAAACACACGAGCCCGAGAGATGAGTCTGGACGTCACGATATGATGGGAGCGAATGTGTAACGACGAGACGTCGGACGTTACCGAGCATGGATGGACCGCAAAGTGCACGGACTTTTTACACCTATATATATACATATATATATATATATATATATACATTACACCTATATATAGGTGTAAAAAGTATATATATATATATATATATATAGATGCTGGAAACGATCGTATACGAGCGATGAATATACGAATGTACGGGTTTTTGCACGGCCCGATACAACCGCGCCGTGGACGCTGCTCGCTTCAATAGAGGAACGTTTCGCTCGCGCGAAGGAGAACTACCCGTCGGCTCTAACGATTTTTCTGGATGCTGCGAATCGCGAAACGAGTCGAACTGATTTACGTTATTAAATTTGTTTGATCGATTATGCAATTTTATCGAGAGAATTGATAAGGTTTTTTTGTTTTATCTAAATGCGAGAGATTTTTGTCTTCTGTCCCTCGTAAGATGGGAGACGGAGGATTACTCGACGAGGGGCTTGGTCGCGGCAAACTTTTCCACGAGGGAGACTCTCGCACCTGAGGAAAAATTCCAATCGATCGATATTTCGAGTCTTTCACGATTGATACGAGTATAGGTTTATATCTGTACGTTTCTGTCTTGCACTTTGGGTAGGGAGTAGGGGGCGCTCGTGGGCCCGCGAAGAAGGTGTGCTTTGCGTTATCGATACGATTTCGACGACGGCATTGAAAACACAAACAAGCTCTCGACGTGAAAAAACGAAGACGATGAGAATTATCGAATCTCGTGTCCTTGAAATAAATATTGATGAATTTCGGCACAGCGTGGGACGAATTTGAAAAAAAAAATTGAATGGAATTTCGATCGAATCCGTTCGAGTTTGAAATTATCAAATTAATTGTACAGTTTTTATTAAAAAAGCGACGAATTTTTTATATCCAGAAAAAAAATTGATACAAATCTCATAAACTATCGAATTAAATAATTAAAAGAAAAATAAACAAGGGGTTGGGGGTAAAGATATTCTAATGAGGATCTTTATCGCTCAAGAAAAATATAATTTTTACACCAATATGATTTTCGATCGACAAGGAATTTGAAATTATCAAATTAATTGTACAGTTTTCATCAAAATCGACGATTCTTTTATATCCATAAAAAAATTGATACAAATCTGATAAATTATCGAATGAAATAATTAAAAGAAAAATAAACAAGGGGTTGGGGGTAAAGATATTCTAATGAGGATCTTTATCGCACGAAAGCCGCGCCCGAATTCCGATTTATTTTTCTCGGTCTTCGGCCGACCACCCGTCGTTCCGTCTTGCAAGGGATAGTTTACATAGCTGTCTTCCGAGCTGGCGATGCTTCTAATCTTATCTAAGAGATAATGAGCCAATATTCAAACGCATTATCCCTCCGCGTATCCTTTAACTTTCGATCAGTCACCGGTCGATCGTTCCACAGTGCGCATTACAATTTTTTTTTCTCTCGCTCTTCGCCTTTTTCTCACATTACCGATTTTATTCTTCATACTTCGATCAACAACCCTCCTAAGTCACTTTAATCCAAACGCGAATAAAATTTTGAATTAAAAAAATTGAAAAACAAAAAATAGGAAAAATAATGGCGAAACGACACAGACACATGGTGGGTTTTAGAATACTTCTGGTCGTTGCGATACCGACCATGTACTTTCTCTGCGTCAGTCTAGCTGGATTATTCGGATCGGGAGATCGTCATGGAACGATCGAAGCTGAAGAAAACAGTCTCGATCCAATTCGTGAGTCTTAAAACCGATCGTCAAGATTCTCGACGATTTAGCGATTAAATAGAATTTTCCTAATACATTTTTAAACTGTCCATTTGTTATAAAAAAAAAAAAAAGGTTTGAGAAAATTGATGCAAATCGAGGAATCGATCGCCGTTGAATATCCGAGAAATTGTAATCTACCGTCGATACAAGAATTTCCGCCCGACGGTTTCACGCGACCCCAGAGACAATCGGGATTCATCGTAATTCACGTTGTTATTGCTACGTATCTCTTCCTATTACTCGCTATAGTCTGCGACGATTTTTTCGTACCGTCGATACAAAAAATATGCGACAGTAAGTATTTATCGATCGTCATCGATTAATCAATCTCTAGTTAAAATCAAAATTTTCCCTTAAAGGATTAAAAAGGAGTTAAAAAAAAAATTTTAATAATGAAACATTTTTCAGAACTCGACGTGACGAAAGACGTGGCCGGTGCAACGTTCATGGCCGCGGCCACGTCGAGCCCGGAACTATTCATAAACGTCGTCGGTACTTTTATAACCGAGGGAGATCTCGGAGTCGGGACTATCGTCGGTTCGGCTGTATTTAACATTCTCGCGGTGCCAGCCTGTTGCGGATTGTTCGCCAATCAGGTGAACCACACCGTCTTTAGTCACGAGGGCGTTCATGACGTTCACAACAACAAAAAAAAGAAGAATTGTTCTTCTAACGAAAAAAAAATTCGTCTTATTTTAATTGTTTATTTACGTTCGTTCAACGTTACAGGTTTTAGATATGGATTGGTGGCCGATAAGTCGAGATTCCCTTGCCTATGGTATCACCGTTCTGTTGCTCATAGTAACCCTCCACGATGGTCGTGTCGAGTGGTACGAAGCATTAATTCTCGTTATTTCCTATATTTTGTATATATTCGGTAGGTAAAACTTTCCAAGGGAGAGAATTTTTCATATTTTCCTTGTATTGTGTAAAACTCTATTTACGATAACCAAAAGACGACAAAAATATCGTTAGGATATTTTGAGATTGGAAAGGTGAGGAATATTGAGAGAATATTTTGTTTTTGTTTCAGCGATGTGTTTCAATCGACGAATAAGTAGTTGTATGAGCTCGTTCGCCAAACGTAGGAAAGAGTACCAAAATCTGAGTAACGGAAGTCCATTGCTTGCCAAAAGTTAGTATAATCATCGGGAGTTTTCTTATTTTTTGTTTATTTTTGTTTATTTTCTCACAAACAAACAAAAAGTAATCGCGTTTTTGTCCATTGAAACGACGTACGCGTTCGTGTGTCGGGAAACGCAATTATTCGTTGGCCAGTCCGAGATACATTTGTATCGATAACGCGTAATCGTTTTATCTGTTATTTTACACGTTGCTTCATTGTCAACAGATTTCGGTGACGCCGAGACGGCGAGTATTTTCGAGCTCACCGAGGATGAATCGAGTGAGTCACGTGTTTAAAAATAATTTCTGCTTTTTTTTTCTTTTCTTATTCGAAGAATTAATATTTTTATAGAAATTTACTAACATAAGTATTCTCGTGCGAAACGCCCTCTGTGTCGTTCGAGGCTACGGTACAAGCCGAAGCGAGAAAACGTAAACAAAGCGAACTCGACGTTTAAAAAATAATTCTCTATAACCTTTTCTCTACAAAAGAAGAAGAAGAAGAAGAAGAAGAAGAAAGAAACGAAATATTTTCGAATTGAAAAAATCGATTTAATTAATCGTAAGAATAATTATTAAAATGCTTATAATATTTGTGTTAATTTTGTTCGTATAGTGGAGATCGTGAATATGACAAAGTGGCCGAGCACTGTGCCAGAAAAATTGTGGTGGATCTTGACGTGGCCGATAAATCTAGTTCTTCTATTCACCATTCCGGATTGTCGTAGAAAATGTTTCAAATCGTGGTATCCGTTCACGTTTACCATGTGCATCGTATGGATAGCGAGTATGTCGTACCTCGTAGCGTGGGACATAACGATTATCGGTGAGTTAGAACAAGGGATTAAAAAAATCAAGGAGGGGTGTAAGGAGAAAACAACGACGAGTGTACGATGACGCGTGATATTATTATTACGTGACTAACGTGTAGGCTTCTTTATCAGAGACGAGCGACGGAAGATCGTCGATGTGTGACGTCTTTAGATTCAACTATCTGTGTAAAAAATCGCTTTCGTTCCTTGCCTGGAATACATTGGACTCTTTGATATATATATATGTGCGCCCCTTGTGTTATGAAGCGAGAATAAAACGATGTTTTTTTTCATGTGTCGTTGCAGGCGATACTCTTGAGATTCCTGACTCAGTTATGGGCCTAACTTTCCTCGCAGCCGGAATGAGCGTGCCCGAGGCCGTATCTAGTGTTATCGTCACGAATCAAGGTACAGCAAGATCTCTATATCTTTTTTTTTGTATTAAGATATCTTCGGCTCAACGACCTTTGAATGAATTAGAAAAAGTCTCGGTTTGGACCGAAACTTTACGTTCGATCGTTGATTTTTATTAGGAATTATGAAATTCGATTATAATGAATTTTGTTTTTAGGTCATGGAACAATGGGTATAAGCAATTCTATTGGCTCGAACGTTTTCGATGTTTTACTCTGTCTCGGTCTGCCTTGGCTCGTAAAATCGATATTTTTGCCAAAGGTACCAGGAGCACATTTCGTGCAAATTAATTCCGAGGGTCTCGTCTACAGCTCGATATCACTATTTTCAACATTGATACTTTTGTACTCGGCTTTTGTTTGTAACAAATTCAAGCTCGATCGTAAAGTCGGTCTGATCTGTCTATCGATGTACGGAGTATTTTTGTTATTCGCTTCACTCACGGAATTGAACGTTTTCTTTCCCGTCAATCTACCAACTTGTGCTCACTGACGACTGTTACAAGTGGCTGATCTCTTTTCAGTCACTTGATAGAATAGAAGAGAGTACGTGGTACCTGAGTGATACGTGATTTATTGATATAGATACTTAGGAAAAAGAAATTACCCAATTGTTGAAACGACACTGTAAATATATTAAAATAATATTCTATACCTGTATGGAGTTGCGTTTCCTAACGATGGAAAATTCGTTACCATTTAATTGTTCGAATGATATATATATATATATGTATAATTATAATTTAAATACAGACAATAATAACAATCGGAATAATACTACATTTTGCTATTTTACCGCCGACACGCGATTTTGTTATTTCTACATTCAAATGCAACGTTCGTGTGCTGCCACGAGAGGCGCAGTAATCAACGTTGGCTCGAGGCTCGAATGGAGTAAAAAAGAAGCCGGAGACCACGAGCTACAAGCTCATGTGACTCCTTCGTGCACTCGAATCGAGATGATACTTATGAGTGTCAGAATACAATGTTAAATCCTACCTTGTCGATGCTTTGACGAATTTCTCGTATGCGAACAGCTTTCTTTCCTCCTGTGCACTAGCCGGAACAACGAGAGTGTTGCTGGACGGTGTTTACACCACTCAAAAAGCCCGCCACGGAATATTCGGTTTTGATTTCTCACTCCATTCCACTTATCACCACACTGCACTAATGTGTCCTATGATCTATGTACGACACATTTACATGCTTAAAAAGTACATGAAACGTGAATAAACAACGATAAGAATAGAGACTTTCGCGCGCGTTTGTCAACGAGATGCACAACATCCGCCATTGCTGCCTTTTCACTGTTCCAACGGGTTCTCACAGTCACCGCCTGATGTCGCTAGTACCGCGGTACCCTACGTGTTACCATACCACGGTACCGATGAGAATTCTTACAGCAACGCTCGGTAATATAAAAATGTGCTGTCCAAGAGAGACTCAGCATTCTATGATTAGCCAAATCTCGGAAGGAACAATATAGACAAAAGCGATCACCCTGAAGTCCTTCTAGCTCATGGAACTTCGTCTTCCACTTGAATCGAAATAATTTTTATAAGTACTGAAATATTCGAACCCTTCCATGAAACAGTAGTATTTCACTCCTGTTCCACTTAACCGCAAACTCCTTTAACGTATACAATCGTTCGTGTACATAACACTTGGAAGATTAAAAAGTACTTGAAACTCGACAAACACCGATAAGAATCGCGCGCGTTACACAGAAAAAAAAACATGCCACATCCGCCATTATTTTGATTCGACTGTGCCATTACCGACGATTACAGAGTTCTGTGAGGGCGTTTGTTACAATCGGCGCATGGTAAATTCTAACTATAAAAGTCGCCGTCAGATGCTGCCAGTACCACGAGCGAAATACCGCAGTAACCTACGAGTTTCCACGCCACGGTAGTAATTGGAATTTTATGACAGTGAAGTGTTGTCGACGCCCAAGTTGCTTGTGAGTCGTTTGCTTATAATTCTCTACGCTCATTTATTATTCGCATATATTCGCAAAAGTGTCCCTTGGTATGTCCGGTACGTGAATCGTAGCCTTCGTCAAACTCGTAGATATCGCGTAACTCGGCTTTCGATCTAATTCCCCCCCGATAGCAGCCTAAAAGTGTCTCTAACGTCGGGGGTCAAAATGGCTCCTCGAAAAAACAATTCTCCATGGTGTGCATATGTGCAATTTTAGCCGACGTGCATCGAAACGAAACTTTCGGTGCACGAAAGAGTATTCATCGATCGAAGCTCGGACTTTTTGTTGTTTTTTTTTCACTTCTTATATCTCGAGTGAGCCACGTTTCAGGCGGGTTTTATAATAATCGCGTCCGAGATGAGCTTCACGATGTGTCACACTACTACTCATTATCGTTTCTCGACGTGCGTGTAGTAATTTCGGCGATACATTCTATACATTATGCCGTTTAGCATTGCGTTTAAATTGCGTTTAGAATATTCGTGCCAAGACTATTATGCGTTAGATCCTGCCCAAACTTGACTGATTTGTGAAATAGAGTACGATGAATTTTTTACGTTAATCGACGATTACCGTCATCGCGCTAATTTTTTTATCTTTTTATACTCCGCGATCGAAGACGTTTGATGTAACGTTAGGAAGATAAAGAGATAGATGATATAACGAGTATATCAAATACCATTTGCCGGCAATTTCCGTTTGACTCGAGCCAACGAATCGCACAGATGCAAAGATCGTACGACGAAACAATCTTTTTGGCCCCGTCGCGAACAAGCCACCGTTCAGTTTTTTGAGGTTAAACGAGTGAAAGTACATTTTTGGCAATTATCTCTTTCGCACTCCTAGCGATACCGGGTTGCTCGTTAGAAACGATTCTCAAGCGCACTTGCGTCCCTCGCGTGACTTCCGGCTTTGATTTAAACGCTCTTCGAACAAGATCGAGATTATTATTTATTGTCAAATCTGTCTTATCGATTCCCCGATAATCGCTTCGAAACTCGTAGTGTCCTTGGCATTTATTTCGGAAACTATACCAATGGCAATGACCGAGGCAAAAAATCTTTATAATTAATCGAATTTTTCCACCAGTGGCGTACGACTTTTTTCCTCCCACAATTTTTCAACTCCTAAGATGCAATTCCGAGCAATTCTGTATCGATTAAATACGAAATTGCGTTGTTGGTAATTTTCTGTCAGCAGGATAGGGAAAACCATCGGCTCTAAAGATGCAGACAATAAAGTGCGTGGTGGTGGGTGACGGAGCTGTGGGTAAAACTTGCCTACTGATTTCTTATACCACCAATAAATTCCCATCGGAATACGTTCCGACCGTATTCGATAATTATGCCGTTACCGTTATGATCGGTGGCGAGCCCTATACTCTTGGATTATTTGACACAGCCGGTAATAATTTCGTATTTCCATAAAGTCGTTTCAGCGCGAATTCTTATTCGTTATTAACGATCTTTGTGCGCTCTTACCACAGGTCAGGAGGATTATGACCGTCTTCGGCCTTTAAGTTATCCGCAAACCGACGTATTTCTCGTTTGTTTCTCCGTCGTTTCACCGTCGTCGTTCGAGAACGTGAAGGAGAAGGTCCGTGTCTTTCTTATAGATTATAAACACAAAATATTCGTTCGAACCGCAGCTACGAACACCAAAATCGCAATATTACATTTGGAAATATTGTTTATCTATCGTTTTCCACCTTCGAACGAATCTCGCTCGTATTAACATAAAATTTCTTGTTTTACTCTTTCAGTGGGTACCGGAGATAACGCATCATTGTCAAAAGACGCCGTTTTTATTGGTCGGAACGCAAATTGATTTACGAGACGATGCCGCGACTATCGAAAAACTTGCAAAAAATAAACAAAAGCCGATAACGGGCGAGCAAGGCGAGAAACTTGCCAAGGAGCTTAAAGCTGTTAAATACGTCGAATGCAGCGCTCTTACACAGGTAAATAAAACTTTCCGCTATCGAAAAATTAACAATTCTAATCGACGCAAAGATTTTCATTACTCTCGTTTTTACGATTATGTTCGCAGAAAGGCCTGAAAAATGTATTCGACGAAGCGATCCTAGCGGCGCTCGAGCCGCCGGAGGTAGTTAGAAGAAAAAAGTGTGTCATTTTGTAGAGAAGGTCTGTCGCGCAACTTTTCCTCCTCTTATCGTCGAACAATTGGCTTTGTTACGCCCTTACATTGTAAGTTTTAATATTCACTACGGTAAACGCGATATATTGAGAGAATCAGTCGTGGCAAAAGAAAAAGAAAAAAGAAAAAGAAAAAGAAAAAAAAACCCGCAAGTTTCCAAAAACAAACGAAAAATATATATATATATATATACCCAAAGCGCGAAAGGGCGCAGGGAGAAAAGAGAACGAAACGAAACATAAACGGATGATTCGCTTTTTTGCACAATAAGCATTTTGAGAATATAGTATGTATATAACGAAAAATACGTGCTCGGTTAATTCTCGTCGTGTCGAACCCAAAGTCCGAAAATAACTTTACCGAAGGCAGATTGCAGGGATAGCGAGGGGATGAAATGAAAAAAATAAGATGTAACGAACGAACGTGTGGGACGTTGGAAAAACAAGCAAAAGGGCCGAAGAAAAGTAAAAAAGTAAAAAAGTAAAAAAACGAAAAACAAAGTGTGCATTTGCAAGATTGTGCCATATCTACCTCAAGCTGCACGTAGTATACACTTTTTTCCTTTTGCAATGACGACGAAATTAACGAAAAAAAAATAATAATAATAATAATGAAAATAAAAAATAAAAACACGATAAAAATCCGTCATTTCGTTCGATCGAGATCGATCATCGTCAAGTGACGAAAGGTGTATGCCACTGAATGCACTCGGCCGTATGTGCGAAGTTGTTTTTTTTTTTTTTTTTTTCGGACACGCAAATTTCGACGTTCACGAGTGAAGGTAATGAAAACAAACAAAAAATACATTTTTGTTTAGGGCGGATAACATTATCGAATACGAATAATTTTTACGATCGCATAAACAAAAAACGAATCTACTATCGTTGGACTGGAGAAAATCTTGGCCCCTCGTGTCGGTTGTAACCTCGGGGCGAGAGAAAAAGAAAGAAAGAAAGAGAGAGAGAGAGAGAGAGAGAGAGCCAGACCCTCAAATATTTAATAACGAGTAAGGCATTTTTCATGATAAGTTACTAATGTGAATTTTTTAAATAAAATCAATAATTGAAAAAATATATATATACACACACACATATATATATATAATCGATTGATAAAATGCAATCCTTGGTTTAACGATCGTGGATTCACGAGGAAAGGCGCAACGTACGTATTTACATATGTACGCGACAACGGGACGGTGAAGGGAGGTGTCTTTTTTTTGTTTTTTTGTTTTTTTTTGTTTTTCGGTGTCTAGTTATATTTTAGACGTAGTGAAATAATCCTAGCCGTAGAGTAACGAAAGAAAGATGAAATGAAAAGAATTGAAAAATATAGATTTTCGGGAAATTCGTATGCATATCACGTGCGCGCTCTTTCCTCGTGTATCCGTATTTTTTTATAAGCGCATTTTGTGTACGATATAGAGAAGAGATAACATTGTCCGATAAGTGAAACTATATATATATATATATACATATATATATATATACACACACGGTATATTATATTTAATTTCATTATTTTTGGCTCGTGCTTGACGCACACACGATTCCCGAGATGGGCGAAAGAGAGACACCAATATTACACTGATATTAAAATTTTCAAGGAATTTTCCATAAATCAAATTGTTTATATTATTTTATCATTGCAATCTGCCGAATTTCCTTACCTTGTCACAGAGAGTTCGTTTAGTTATTGAAAAATTAATCTCGGGCACGTTGGAGATGATGTTTCTATTTCGGTGAGTAAAGCTTTTTATTTACATACCAATAATTACTAGTCGATATTAACAATTAAGTGGATATATACAGTTTATCTCACTTTTTGGCCATCCATCATAAAAGTATCTAACTTATTTCTTCTTGTTTTTTTTTATCTTCTTCTTTTTTCTTTGAACCAACGTTTCGTATATATTACTAGTATAATATAAGTTATTATATATATATATATATAATATATATTTTATATATATATATATATATGTGTGTAACGGTACAATAATATCATAACTCTATTGTAAAATATCTCAGTTGCTAAGTACGATACACCTTTCAAATTTATTTATAAAGTTCTATGCTCTTAATGGGCGAGAATATTGTGACTGCGGCATTCAATTTTACGAAATACGCGTAACCGCCGTTTGAATTACGAGCGTCACGCGCCACTGGACCGACAGCGCTATCCTGGCGCGTGCGGAGGTTTCCGAAATGACATTGCAAAAATAATTGCAATATTTAATGATCGTGACTCGATACAGAGAAAAAGCTTTTTATTTCGTAATACTCGACGTGTCTAGAGCAAAAATCAATTCCGTCGTTCATTTTTGCCTACACCCAGGACATTTAACGAGCAGTCGTCGACCCACACGCGTATTACGCGTTGCGCGCGTAAATGCGCTACCGGATGTCCGGGTGGTCATCCATCTTGTGTGCGGCAGCGAGTACGCACAGTCGTGCTCGGAACTGGATGGCGGTTACATCGTACAGTTAATCCTCGGTGTCTTTTTTTCCAATTCCTCTCCTCGCTAAATGTTTTCATCGTTCCACATCGGATCGGTATCTATGCTTTTATCATATCAAGGGGATAATACAGGGTCGGGGTGGTCTTTTTTCGTAACAAAACTTGTTCTATTCTTCTAATGGCACATTTTGGGATTCGATCGAAAAAAGATCAGCAAATCGATCGCGGCATACGTTTTTTTTTTGTTAAGACGGATATCGAAACGCTTACAAGACGTTTTCAACTATCCCTCTCGCTAACTTATAGCAGTACGCTATTGAATCGTATAATAAACTGCGTGTATATATTAATATAGCTAAGGGCAATTATGTAACCTAGGAAATGCCGGCAGTCTTCCTTCATCTTCCATCATTCTTTCCATCTTTTTGTTCGCACACCGTCACTTTACCTCTAGAAAAATCCGCTTTCCCTAATTTCGGAAATAATGTTAACATTCATAAACTACAGATCTAGCAGCAACGATACAAATATCGAAAGGATCGTAATACATGGAAATTCATTCGCTCGATCGATGATATGAACATTCGCGTCTTCCCTTTTTCTCAATTTTCTTTGGCACTTCTAGTTTTTTTTTTTTTTCATCGGACATACCCGGAAGACCGAGAACAAAAGACGAACGGAATAAAAACTTGCTACGGGTCCCAGATCATTAGTTTTCCTCATTCCGTACAATCCTTTTGCAGTAATTATGTCTTTACGACGATACGATTCCTTTATGTCTCCTCGGTTACAAATTATGAAACAAGATTGTAAAAAAGCCCGTTAAAGTATTTTGTGCAGGACCGTATCGTTTTCATTTTTCACTTCATCTCGCGCTGCCATGACCGCTACGTAGCCGCGAGGTCGTAAATGTTTACACAGTGGCGACACCACACGCTCGCGGCGGTGTGTACGTGAAACAGCCGCCTACGCACACATACTAGTATCTCCTTCGAAACGATTACATCGATCGTAACGGCATAGATTTTTGACAAGCAATTAAATTCGTGACTTTCCTCGTAATATCGACCGTTTCAAAGAAAATACGAGTATTTCTTCATCGTTTTCTTATACAAGTGTGTCAAAAAACAGTCGCGTAGTGATATTTCGTGCGGCGAATAAAAACCCAAGTGAAATTAACCAACGAGATCACAAAATGGCGGTGAGTGAGTGTGGTGGGGCAATGATGATCAAATCAAGAGGTCTTTGGAATGATGTTTACTCGTCAAAAAGGAGGTAACTAAGAAAAAATAAAACAAAAATAATACAATACTAAAAAATAGAAATAAATAATGATTTGTATAAATATGGAAACGATATATGTACGATTACACGTACGATTGCATCGTACATGTCGCACTTCGCACTTTTTCTTCCGTCTCTCGCAATTAACTACGATATCATTATACTTATGTTTCTAACAGTATTTGTTCTTTTTCTCTTTCCAATTGTTCTTCTCACTCCTTCTTTCCTTCTCTTTCGTCAAAATTCTTTCGTAAATCTTCGCTTTAACTCCTCATTCAAGTATCGACGGACGTTACTGCGGAAACGGTAGGCCAGAATTGGAATTATTGCAGTCTTTCAAATGTTTCAAAGCCCGTTTACGTCGAAGTACTTTTACTACACACGCCATCCTCTCGAGGCTCGTCTCGTGATCTACGAACGGCGAGTTTTCTTTTTCTTTTTTTTTTTTACAAAAGTTTCTGCGGCGTTAATTTGTACAAATTTGTTGCGACGCGTGCAGCAACGTAAGGAAATAATCGATTTTACATGGGCTCTCTGGCGCGGTACTTGTTACATTTATTCGTAGCATTGTTCTTTTTTTCTTCTTCTTTTTTCCATTCGCGCGTTTATCTCTCGTTTTCAGCATTCGTTCACTCGCGTACGAGACAATCAGCGTCGGGTCAGCCATGCCCCCTCGCGGCCATCTTGCGAAACATTTCCCATTATTTTTTTCCAATTTTTTCATTCGCTTCGCGATCGAACATTGAACTTGATAATCACCGTAGGAAGTAACCGACCTCACGGTGAATGTCTCGTACATATATACGTATATATTTATTATATGCCCCTAAACTAAATAGATGAAAACACTAGTGTTCTTTTTTCTTCTTCCTCTTCTTCTTTTTTTCTCTTTTATCACAACAACAACAACAACGAGTAACGGCTCTTGCAAACTTTGGTTATCATTTTTGTCAATCGTTCGTGGGAACGTCGGTTTAGCATTAGCGCGAGAACAAATTTAAATGGAATTTAATATTTTCATAATTAAGCGAAAAAAATAATAATAAAATCATTGGTAATTACAAGCTTACCGACGTTCGACGCATACATCTCGCGCTCTACGGTTTCTATAGACACACGTTATTACACAATTGGCTCGTCGTGACTATTATGATTCATTTTTAAATAGGCTAAATATATATTTATACATATATATATATATTTATATGTATGTATATATATGTATGTATATATATTTTCCTATTACATTTTTGCACGCGATACCGCGTTCTTTAGTGTCCCCCCTCCCCTCTCTCGCCCTCTTAATTATTCTTTGCAAAGTTCTATAAGCAGTACCGCTTTGTTTTTCAATTTAGCCGCAACAACGGTGCCACGAGCGATCGGTGAGTGCAAATTTATCAATTTAACAATCTTACTCATCAGATCTTCTACCAGGTCAGAGAGCCATTTAGATTTAATCGAATTTCGACGATTTATTCGCTATATTCGTGTCGATGAACTTGATTTATTTTGTTTTTGTTTTTGTTCTTGTTTATATATAAGTTAAACGCATTTATTTTTTCTTTCGTCGAATCTTTCAATTTCTCGCTTATCGATCAAACGAGATTCATACGTAATTAGCGGAAATTGGCGAATAAATTAATATTTGGTATAAATCGTAACATTCGAGGAGAGAAAGCATGCTCGATAATTGATAATAATCGCGAAGGACTCGAGTGTCCATTCTGCTTCGTCCTTGTATAATGCTGGACAAAAAACGAGCTTTTTTTTACGTTTACAATAATAATAATCCTTTTGGTCGATGGATCGAGAAAGAGGGAGACTCCAGTCGTTAATACGTAGCTCTGTTCTTCGAGCCGAGATAATTAACAAACAAAAAAACGATCGTTAAAATAATCGACGATATCGTAAAAAAGTAATTCTTAAATTATTAAAATTTGTCAAACTTTCGTAACAGTTGTTTTTTTTAACAAACGAGCGGGAATGAAAAAAGCCAAGTTTCTTCTTTTTTTTCGTCAACAACCTCTCTCTCGATGCCTACATAATTAATGTTTACGTGTTTAATGTCTATACACTAATTACTAATCTTGCGTATATTAATTTTATGTACAATTCCCATAACGCGCGTACTTCTTTTTCTTATTTTTCTTTCTTCGAAGCAAAAAACAAAAGAAGAAGAAAAGAAAGAAAACCTTAATAAACTAGAAAACGATCGTTCACAGGTTTCGATAAATCGCAACTCGCGTCTCATCGCGGACGCTCAAAACTCTTTGGACTGGATAATCCGATGACCCGTTTATTTAAATATAACATCGCGTTACCGCTTTACTTCCGGCTCACGGTAAATTGTACTTGGGGCGGGGAAGAGGAGAAAATAAAAATTCGATCGACTCGAATGTCCGCGTGTTATCGAGGTCGATATCGATCTCGCTTATCACCTGGCACGAACACAAATTCTACAGTAGCTCGCTGACGCGTCTTTGAAAGTCTACGTAAACCTGAATAACTGGAGAAATATTCTTTAAATCTTTTTTTTTTTTTGTTGATGCAAAAATCTCAGGTGTACGTAGCGCTCCTTAACGGACACGAGGCGGCGATCGTGTACTAAAACGTTCGCTCGACCGTGAAAGTAATAATTTTGCGGAATGTGCGAATGCGCAGGCCGACTTGTTGATAGTTGTATCGGAAATGAAACTTGACGAGGACATCCGGTTCATCTTGATGGTCCACGGTGAGCCAGTTAGAGAGATGGACGACGGGTGTTACAGCCGCGGGGCAAATAATTCTCGTCTCGTTTTCGTTCCTAGTGTGCCAGGAACGGATCGTTATTTCCATAAAAATTCCACGGTGCATAGTCGTGCCATATACGGGTTCGAAGATGCAACAATCTCGGTTCCGATGTATTCGCGTCCGATGCTTCCAATTCTTCTTTTTTTCCTCCTCGATACTTCAGCGTCGTTCCAACGACCAATGACTTGAATAGGAAAATGTTACCGTTGGAAAATTTTATCCGTATTGGTTCAATTTGGTCAAATTGGAAATACCAGGATTAGCGGGCCGATCGATTAAATACTTCATTGAAATTGCGGAGAGAACGAGACGCGTGGTATTTTTCTCAACAATTTAGTAATCTCGCATTCTTCAAATTTTTCAACCGAGAATCCAATTATGAAATTATACCAACCACTAATTGGCCAATATCGAAGAAGAAACACTGTTGCAAATAATGTTGTAATACTTTGCGAAATATCGACGTGGTTGCCACAGGCAGCTATCTTTGCTCGGCTTTCTCTCTCTCTGTCTGTCTCTCTCTCTCTCCCTCGGTTCTCTCCCCCGAGAAAGAAATCAATACAATTCATAGAGCTCTGGCGCTCGAGCCAGCACGTTCCAGCAGCCAGCTGCTTATTCATTTCTCCGGATCTTCTTCCTCCGACTCGTCTTTTTGTCCATATGTCGGCCATGATATCCCGAATCAAGAAAAGATAGATAAGAAAAATCTCTCGCTCGTCCGTCCAGCAGATACTAAAAGAAAGAGGGAATCCTCGTCTTAAACATTCATAGCGTAGTAAACAGAATTTTGTGTATTGGGCGGTGGAACGTTGCTCGAGTGTCCGATGAAAGAATTATTGACCGTGCCGCTAATGTTGGTCTGAGCGTAATCGTGGGACGGTGCACTAGCAGCTCCCTCGGGAACACCGCGCTCGGCAACGTTACAACTACCATTGCGTTGTGCCTGGATCTTCGTTGGTGACGATAGAACCGAAGAATTGGAGGACGAGGAAGAAGCAGATCCAATGTGTCCGGTAATTCCGTTGTAACTGTTGTTCAAAAGTTGGCCACTAACTGGACCACAAGTGGTGATGGCTGCGCTAGGTGGTGACATAGAAATCGTCTGGGTCTGAACATCCGCGGCGCCAGCTCGATTTCCAGGATGGGCGTAAGCATAGCCCGTAGCTTGAGGTCCGTTGGTCCTGGCAGGTAGGACAGCGTAGGTAGGCACGTTCTGTCCATTGCTGTAAGCCATTTGTGGCACGTGTTGATGAATCTGCATACCCTGTCCCTGGACAGAATGCTGTTGAATAGCTTGTGTGCCGACGAAACGAAAATCTTCGGGCTGTAGATGTAAATGAAGATTGGGCGCAGCACTGCCAGTTACACCGGACACCGTTCTAGTGTAATATCTAGGCGGTTGTTGTTGTTGCTGCGGTGCGAGCTGTTGTCCATTTCTAGGATAGGGATAGCGCTCGATGTGATTCGCATAATTGGGTGACGAATGAGGCGGTAGGATTCTTTGGATGTTCTGATAAGTGGGATCGGAGGTACCGTTGTAGGGTACGAAATACATGGTCCTGTAGCATTTGGTCTCGGCGCCAGTCTGTTGCGGCTGAATAGTCGAGACGCAGGGATAGTTTCCTATCGCAACGGTCTGCGGTCGCCTAGGTTTGGTTGGAAGCGTGTTGTAAACCGTACCAGGTGCACCATCGCCACCACCAGCGATTCTAAGCATTCTCCCAGTAGCTACGGAATGCTGATTGTGATAGTGAACTCCATTTTGTGGCAAGGTAGATTCCTGATGAGAGTAACGATGACAAGAATCGTTTATCGTTCCTCGTACCAAAGTACGAGGCAGAGTGCTCTCGAGATAAGAGCCTCGTTCGATGGTACCTTGAACGGAAGTAACCGCGGTTTCGGCGATCGTCTGATAAATATCGTCGATCTGCTTTTGCATGGTATTAATACGATTGATCGTGTTGCTGTCGCGATGCTGACACTCCGCAGTAACGGAGCGTTGATCCTCGTCGTCAAGCGACTGAACTGGTGGCGCTGCGAGAAGGAAAGTCGTACTGGCTTGCTTCTCGGTAGTTTCGCCGCTAATCTCGTAATACGGCCAGGACGAACCGTGAAAGGAAGCCCTCGTTTTTTCAACGAGTGCCGATGGTATGGCGCTTCTCGATCTGAGCTGCCTGACGATCTCGCTCGTTGATTCGAACTGGGGCTTTATCCCTCGCACCGAGGGTCGTCTGTTGAATCCATAGTCGTTGAGCTCGTCGTCCTCGTCGTCGGGCTCGTTAGCCGCGCTCTCCTCATCACCGATCACATTTTCACGCTCCTGGATCCCTTGTACCGCACCGCTCGTTCCCGATTCCTCGTTACGATTGCACTGCGACGAACAATTCTCTTGCTCCGTCTCGTAACGTCGTCTGATCCTCTCGGTCCTCGTTTTGTCCTGTTCGACGAACGCGAGAAGCTCGTCAGTCGCGGAATCTCCGGTTTCCGGTCCACTACCGGTTGGCGTACCTCTCGTTACGTCCGGCGGACCTCCGGAATTCTTATAATTCCTCTCCTCACCACGTAGTGCAGCGTCGATGTCCTCGAGGCTGTACGAAGAGTCGGAATTATATCCGATCGAGTCGCGATTTCCAGCCGTACGTCCGGTCGCCATTTGTTTCGACGACAGCTGATAATAATCCTCGCGACTCTCGACACCGGTCGATGCGACGCAGGACAAGGGCGCGAGACTCGCCAGAAATTGTTTTCTCGCGTCGGAATTCATTTTAGCGAGTGCCGACTTTGAGGAATATTCCTTAGCGAGCGAAGCCTTGTCGCCAAGACCGAGATCTGGTAGATTCGCGTCAATCTTCTTCTGTGCGAACAAATCGGTGATTCTCTTGTAGGTCGATTGGTGATGGTGATGATGATGGTGATGATGATGATGAGCGTTCGTGCTACTCTCTTGTACCAACGTCGTCGTAGTGGTAGTCTCCTCTTGAATATTGTTCGTACCACCGGAAGTCCTCGATGTTGTTCTACCGTCGTTCTTGTTGCTCGGACGTTCCTCCCCAGAGGGAGATGTTCTAACGGGAAATTCCGTACCGTAATCGACCGCGTCGACGCTCGACGACGTCGCCGACGTTCTCGTTGGAATTTCGTTCGTCTCGGACGCGCTACTACCACCGGTATTATCATCGTCCTGATCGACGCACGTCAACTGTCGTATTCTTTCCTCGAGCGTTAAATCTTTGCTACGTAAATTTTTCTTACGTCCGGTCGTCTCGTATTTGCAAATGAGACTTCGCCGCAGTGCATTTCTCTCGATGGTGCGCTTTATACTGGAGGTCTCGCTCTCGGACGAGTCGCTACGCGAGCCCGCCATCTTAGATCTTTTGACCGCGTCGAAGAGACGCAGACTCTCGGTCGTTATCAGAAACTTTTGTGCCTCGGAACCGTCGCTGTCGGTCTCTTGGTCGATACTCATCGAACCGAGGCCGGATTTCGTTGGTGCCGGCGGTGGTGAGATGAAACGCGGATCCGGAAATAATTGGCGCACCGCGGAATTTGGCTTGAGGCTGTTGTTAAGACCGAGGGACACGTTACCGAGCTTGAAGCTCAATGATAATTCGGAGGGATCGCTGGTCGAGTCGCGATGATTGTTGTCCCCTTCGTCAGACCCAAGGCGATGCTGCTGTTGGACAACTTTGTTGTCGTTGTCCTCGTCCATACGGTTCTCCTCGCTACCAGTTTTCTTGTCGACGACGTTTTTCGTATTCTCGATCGCCTCGTTCGCGTTCGCGCTGTCCGCTTCCTCGTTGCTCACCGACCTCGTAGTCGTCTCCTCCTCGCTTATCTCGCGAACTATTCGACGCTCCGTCACTGTCGTCATCGTTATCGTCTCGACCAGGTAACGCTGATGAAGATCTGAATCCACGAGAAAAACAAAAATAATAACACGTAACGACAAATTAACGCTAGTTCTTCGTTGATTGTTCGACAAATTATTTACAGTTGGTGTAGGACGAATCTTTAATTAATTCTCAATTGTGTTGTTTTAAAAAAATTTTATTTTGATATAAAACTGAATTTTTTCCAAACCAACCTGGTGTCGTTTGCTGTGCTTGATCACTGGTCTGCTGTTCATTGTCGTCCTCCTGTCTAACGACGATGTCCTTCTCGATCTTGGCATCGTCGTCCTGAACCTTCGCCTCGTTATTCTCATCTAGAACGAGTAACAAAAAGAAAAAAAACAAAGTTCTTTAAAATTGCATCGGTGACTCGCACGCTCTTACGTTACAATGCGACGCACTTGTCACTATTTTTGGCTCGTACGAGATTTTCGCTATCAGAGCCATCGCGTAAAAATGATCAACTTTTTCATCCAACTCGTCGTTTTTTTAATAAATTTTTCTATTTTATTTTTTTTTAGGGCAAGATAAATCTTTCCCTAAGAAGGTTTTTTGCCCTCGATCGTGTCTCCTTGGGCGCTTTTTCGAGACTGAAGCCAATTTCTCTCGCGGTATCTTGTGTGTATTGTTGAATTTTTTTTCTTGCCCTTATCTACTTTATCAGGCCATGCGGCGAGCGTATCGTTCTCTCGTAACGTCGAGCGAGTCTCCCGTTAGCTAGATGCGTCAAAATTACTATATATATTTCTCTCAAGACGATAAAAAGATTTTCGTCGTTGCCATCGTCGTGTGCGATAATTGTCGGGCGTTAGAGATTTCTTTTTTTTTGTTCCTTTCTTTTTTTTTTCTTTTGCCTCGTAGAAAAACGGGACGTAATTTCCTACTCGTACAAATATATATAATTTCGCTACGGTTTATAGATAGGTATACCGTCGCGCAGCCAAGACTCGGACAAAAAATAAAGGGGGTCGCGCGTTCTCCACGAGGAATGTGGTACTCTCTCGTGTATCGAAGAATTACCGAGTACACGTTCGGCGAAGCCATACCCGAGATTTTTGCTCGGTGAAGTGGAATTGTCCCTTGTCGGGTACGTTCGCAACGCGACTTAAGAAATTATCCGTACGTTCACATCGACGAGTTTGTTATTACAAAAAAAAATATAAAAACTGAATTTTAATATTTTTGAAAATTTTCCAAAAAAAACGTAAATTTTTCTTCATTTTTCCATGATATGAAAATTTCTCGGCGAATCGATTGTTTTTTTTTGCCCTCGTCGCATAGCCTCGAACGTTATTTTCCACAAATTCTCGGGTTTTTGTTTTTTCCAAAGTGCCCGCGGACACAAGGACTGAGAACAAAAAACAAACGAGAGAAGAAAATTCTAGCGTGTGTATTTCCGACGCGTGGCCCTGATCGATCAAATTCTCATCAGATCGTGTCCATCAACGTCATTTTCAGCTCGAGAGCAGAGAGAGGGAGGGAGAGAAAGAGAGAGAGAGAGAGAGAGAGATCCTTGTGTGAATGGAAGGACGGACGGCGATATGAATTCTCGGGCTACTCCTCAACCTCCCTCCCACCCTCAATCTCTCATAGACGTTGCCCGCCCGGACGTATATCAGAGGGTGAATAAGAGGGCCGGGCGCCAAGGCTTGATGAGGGTTGCACTATTTTGAAGTTTTCGACTCGAAGCTACCGAGAGCTCGAAAAGTTTATCGTTCAACGCCCAGAGTAGAACGGTAGAGTCAAGTAGGTTACTATATTTCATCCAGAAAAAGGGCTAGGTAGAGAAAGACAGAGAAAGAGAGAGGGAGAAACGATTTGAGCGACGTTTCATACCGAAGTAGGTAATCGCCTACTCGGGTCATACACACTGATCTTACACTCGCACCTCCATTTCTTTTTCTCTCTCTCTCTCTCTCTCACTCTCATTCTCGCTTCTTGAATCGTTTTTCTCGTTCCCTGTACACATACTCGCGGTACACCGATCGATTTTCTCGGTAGAATTTACCAGCAAAGTTTTCAAGGGGTTGAACTAAGAAGAAGAAGAAGGGGGAGGGTAGAGGGTGCGTATGTAGGGGAGACTGGGTACGGTTGTAACAGTTTTACGTTGAACGCTCATAACGTTGCAATTATGGTATATATGTGCGAATAAAATGGTACATATTAAAGACTGGATATTTGCCTTCAAGTAGAAACCACGATTAGGTGTCCATCTCTTTACGAAAATGAGATAAACGTTGTTTTATAAAACATGTGCCACTGTTACAATCGTACCCATGCCGGGGGCGGTTGTAACAGCGCTGGGGGTCGGTTGTAACACATCAAAATAACACACAATGCATCCAGTTGTATCACTTTTTTATTGAAAAACGCGTATTAAAGTATTTTCCAATTACTTTGCTCTTGTATGGCACATTTTATTATTATTTAAGTCATATTTTTTTAGTCATATATAATCAGTCAACAACATTAATAAGATCAACATTGAAATAAACGACTTTAAACATTTTAAAGTAAAACAAATTAAGATAAATTAACATAAAAAGAGTACGCTTGATACAAAAAAACAATAAACAAATTAAATTAGATTTCTCGAGAAAATTTAAGCGTTTAAACATAGACCTATTAGTCGCAATTATTGCAAATGTAATGGTTTCTTGGCATCTAAAATATAAGGAATAATGTCATCAATAATTAATTAATGAATAATTAATTAATTAATTAATAATGTTACAACCGTATTTGCAAAAATAATTAGAATTGACGAGAATACGATTTGTAAATTACAAACATAAGCTACAAATATACAGTTGCTTGTTTACTAAGCTCTAAAGTTCAATAAGTATTTGGAAAATTACCCAATATGGAAGCTGTTGTATCAACAGTATATCAGTAAGTAATATCAAACCCAAATCATTAAAAATATTTACTTTTAATCGAAACAATAAAATGGATCTCTCTGCGGGCATCAGTTCTGTGAAAAGTATAGCGTAGCAGTTTTATGCATGTCGAGGCTTGACAGCCGCGCGTCTTTTGTCTGTCGTCATCATTTGTGGTGTTTCAACCGTACCCATGAAAATCGTTACAACCGTACCCACCTCGCTTTTTGTAATAAAACGACACGCAGAGATGAGACAAAATAATTTACAGAAATAACAGCCAGTATTTTATAATCTCTAAAGTATAAAATGTATGTGTGCAAATACTCAATACGACAAATGATATTAATCAGTAGCTATATCGAAATGAAATTCATGAAAAATAGTTACTTTTGGTCGAAGAAACACAATAGGCCTATATTTAAGCGTATTGAGGGAGCGGAGCATGACGCAACACTGGAAATCATGTTCGGAACTGGAATCTGCATATTTTGTCTCTTTGTATCTCTAGTCTACCGTGCATAGTTTCCAAGATATTTGAGTTGTTACAATCGTACCCTGTTACAACCGTACCCAGTCTCCCCTACTTAGAAAAAGTTAAATATAGATATAAGAATTTTCCAACTATGAGAATATTTTCTCGACGACTGTTCTCCTTCGGATCGAATCCCGATCGGCTCGTCGATCATCCCCCGTGGGGTCGCAACGAGAGAAAATTTTCTGTTTACAGACCAGCTCGTTGCCTCGTACGTAACCATCCTTCGAAAGAAAATTAGTATTCTTCATAGCGATCCGAGATAGGAGGAGGGAAAGGGAAACAAGAAGAAAAGAAAGAAAAAAAAGATATCGAAGACGATCGAATGATCGCAAGATTGGCTCGTGAAAAAGTTTTATTCCCGCGGTTCTTAGCGTTAAGATATTTTACGATAGAAGCGCGCGTGTATAAGACATAAAGGGCTTTGTTTTTTTGCCTTTTTTTGTGTTTTTTTTGTATTTTTTTATCAAATTCTTTTGTCGAACGAAAAATAACACGGCGAGGGATGAGAAAAGACAAAATCGGCGGAGCTCCATTGTGCCGGACGATCGAAGAAACACGCGAAGGCTTGTCTCTCTCTCCCTCTCCTTCCCTCTCTCTCTCTTTCTTATCCGTTCGATAAATACAAACAGGCGCGCGCGCGCTCTTTTGTGTTCCCTTTGTTGTCCCGAAATTTATTATGCGCGAGAGGAGAAGTCGAGAGGAAAAGGCAAAACGAAATAAACAAGGACGAGACGTAACTATCGTTTCGTTTCTTACACGAGCAATAAAGAGAAAAACCCCTCGCGTGGCGTAAAACGAGCATTCCTCGATGCGTGGGCGCGACGACAGGAATATAAAACGAGTCCGAGAAGAAAAATACACCATCGCGTACACGCACATTTATATTGTCTGTGTATATATCGCCACGAATTCTCGTAGACGAATTAATTTAATTATCCTCCGGGGTGGAAAAACAAAGAAGAAAGTTGTAAGAAATTTTAATTAAATATTGAAGGTAAAATAGGAAAAATAAAACATTCGAGTATCGGATTTATATGGAAACGCGAATATTTACCATGGTAAATGAGAGCGTGTTCGTTCGATCGTATCGCGAATTAAAACGCTCAAATACATTTTTCACACCTCGATTATTATCAATTTATCGTCATTTATTTTTCTACCCTCCTTCTTCGAAAGAATCGCGAATCGAAACAAATATTCAACGAGATATGAAAAAAAAACATTTTGTTTCATTCATTCAACCCTTGATTAAAATAATTAATTGCGTTCGATCATATTTTATCCTTTGAAGTAAAAAAAAGGAAGAAGAAGAAGGAAAGAATTTGTAGGGTGAAAATTTGACGGCAATGTAGGGAAATTTTGTTGTTCGTTATAAATTCCCGATCGAATAATCGTTCGTTTCCGTTGTTTTCGCCCCTCCGGCCTCACCCCTAAAACGCGCGAGAGAACATGTGCGGAAAGTGCGCTGTAGAGATCGCGGTTTCCGTGAGCCTAGAGTAGTAAAAACGTACCACACACACACACACACACACACGTGCGCACGGACGCACATATATAGACGTTAGAGAGAACCGAGAGATCGTGGGAATTCGGGGTCATGGTTGTTGCCCACGAGTCTCAAGGCTATTCTTTTTCTTTCGTCCTTTTTTTTCCTTCTTTTTTTTACCTCTTATTTCTCGTAAGTGCGATTATGTTGGCGAGAGAGTGAAGGAAACAATGCGCTCGCCTAGGACTTTACTTCCGAGAGTAATTCGCTCACCGGCGAGTACACGCCTACGCGCGCAACGTTTATCGCAAGAGAATGTCCAACGAACGTCGATCTTCGTTGGAATTAAATTAAAAAGCAAAAAAATAAACAAAGTCACTTCATCCCCTTCGCAAAATTTTTTCGCAACGATCCAACATTCAAAGAGTCAAAACCCTTTGAGTTACAATTCTGAAAGGCAATTGTGTCGATCTTTCCTCTAAGAAATAAAAAATAAATAAAACAAAATACTGAACATAAAATCTGGAAATTTATTTTTCATCCCTGGCTGAAGGGTCGTCCCTCGAGTATAAATTTTGTATTTTTTCGTTCCCGTACCCTCGTACATTATATCGCGGTCACGTGGGAAACTTCGTGGCGTTTACGAGTCGCGACTCGTAAAACCAAGCGTAGGAGAAGATCGGGAAAAGCGCGTATCGGTAAAATCGAGGAATCGTCGGTGAACGAGGAAGGGTGGATGCGCGGGTCACGACGAGAGACGGAAGGGGTCGCGGGTCGAACTTCGCGCTCGTTCCTCTTCCTCGCCATAGGTGTATACCCCTCGCGCGCACACCGGAGTCACGCTAGCCTGCCTTCGTGTATCTACATCCGGTATACACGCTCGCTCCTCTCTCGATATTTAACGAACGAGCCCAAGCTACTTTTCTCTCGCTCTTTCTTTTTTTCCCTTCTTCTTTCAACATTCGTCACAACGACAAAATAACGAAACTCAAAGCACATCTCGCCTTTCGAATCTCGAAACTTTTCTCAACCTTCGTTCGATCGTTAATCGCTAATAATTAAATTAGACGAAAAGATAAAGCAACAAGTGACACTTCATAGTAATAATAATAATAATAATTCACAGGTGTGCCACGAGGGGTTGTTGCGTGCGAGTGCTCGTTAGCGCGTGAAGAAAAAAAAAAGATTCGTCTCGTTGACTAACCGTGAAAAAAAAAATCTAATTCAAGATTGTAGCGGTAGAAGAGTTGTGGGGAAAGAGAGATTGGGGGATGGGGATTGAGGGTCAGAGCTCGTACGACAACGACGAGATCGACGAGGGTGTACGTCGATAGGAAATAACAGTCGATTCCCCCGTGAGCTGGAGTATGGGAACGCGAGCAAATGCCCGGGATTAATTGGGGGTTGGAAAAAGGCCCTCCCCCTCCCCTCCTCAACCCCCTTTTGCCCCGGAGATATCGAGCCAAGCCGTCCGATAATTGGTAGCTAGTGGCGTTTATATATAAATGTGTGTGCGTAGGTACGTCTCTATGTGTGCGTTGGGTAGAAAATAAACGAATCACCGAGCAAACAAAGCCGCGCGAAGATATTAACGTTATTTCGGGCGTTTGCGGCGGGTATTCGGAAATAAATCTGCCGAACAAATACGTAACCTAAGTTAATTAGCGATTATCGAAGGATAGGAAAAATAGAATTAAGGAATGGAGATAAAAAAAATGAAGAAAAGGAGAAAATGTCTCGGGACATTTTGGACGACGAGGATCCATCGGAGTCGAAGATTACAGGAAAAGAAAAATTATATAAATCCTGGAGAATGCGTGTACATAATTTTGCTTGGAATTTTTACTACGTTGTGGTAGCAGGACGGAAGAAGAAGAAGAAGAAGAAGAAGAAGAAGAAGAAGAAGCGTGTCCTCGGGTAGGTTCGTCTCGCTTCGTTGCGACACACGCGGCTTTGCGTTCTCCGCAAGAGTCTTTTCGTGCACCGAGAGCAAAGGGGAAAAGGGACAAGAAGGGACCCGCATAAAGTGCACTGGTTGTCGACTATGGGGACGTCCCTCGAAACAGGAAATGATACGAGGCGAAAGAAGACGCCTGCATGTGTAAAAGGGAGAGAAAGAGAGAGAGAGGAAGGAGGTAGAAAGGATAAGGAAACGAACGTGGCCGATTACGATAGGTACACGCATCGTTGAATAAATCGCCGAGCTTGGATATACCGCTCGTTTAGCACAGGAAAAAAAAAGAAAAGTAAACCTAGGGGTCAGCCTGTCGAGAAAGTTCGGCCTTTTCTCTTTTTATTATATTCGCAAAGTTAAAGTTTAAAGCTCGTGGTTTTACAACTCGTAATATCCAGCCGCTGGTACGATATGTAACGCATCCCTCAACGAGAAAGATTATTTTACCTGGGGCTCGTACGATATGGTGCGTTGCACCAACTCTACGTAAATTTATATATCTATATATATTTTGTATATATATATGAATATATATATATAAATATATATATATATATAGGAATATTGTACATGAGCTCACCACAGCCCCTTAGTTACTTCCGCTCTGCGGAGCGTTATTTATACGTACTCGAGGAAAAAGTCCCATCAGCTCGAGCACACCGACACAGACATACTGATACAAGCGTTAATACCGGGGATAGATAACCGTAGGATGTTTGCACGTCTATATAAACGTACTAATATCGAAATAATTAGGAGAGATTTCAAAATTCACAAATTCACCGACGAATTTAGGTAAATTTTATTAAAGCCTCGATGCATAATTTTAATATATTTAATTTTTGTTTTTACCCTTCATCTATTTACAGTTGTTGGTTCCAGTTGGATTATGAAATTGAACGATTCGGGAGAATTTTCATTAATTGGGTCACGCGACATTTTTTATTTTTACTTCGTGGAATTTCGTCGTTTTATTATTCTTTGACGTTTTTCTTGTTTTTTTGTTGTTTTTTTGCGAAGTTAATCCGCTCAATGTCAGTTTGTAATACCAGGGTCGTAATTGTGCAACGTAATGTTCTTGAGTCTGGAAAACGAGGCGAAACGCTCGGTACAATGGTTGTACTGTTCGTGGACATGACGCGCACACCGGGAGGATATAATTGTGACGAATATACGCGAAACACGCCTATCTCGACATCGTCGTGGCTTAGCCTCGTAAACGTATTATTATTCGTTGTAATTATTTGATTAAATATGACGTTACGTAGAGGTTCGTTAAAATTAAACGTATTAATTACCCAATAGTAAATAGCGGATCGGTCAATTTTAATAAATTCAAAATTCAGGAGAAATATCATCAATTTTAAATCTATTCTCGTATAGTTCATATCGTTGATATGACGTACGTAATATTTATATACGTTGATACGTTCGTGTATATATATATAACCGAGAGAGAGAGAGAGAGAGAGAAAGAGAGTGAGAGTGTTATAGCGAATAGTCGTTAAACGAGTCATTGCACCGTGAATTGAGAGCGATCTCTCGCGAGCGTTAATTAAAATCGAGGACAATTTGGCGTCACTCGCGCCTTTTCGTGTCACGCGTTATACGCACACACACACGCATACGTTGCGCTCTGAAAAACTGGAGACGAGTGTGCGAATAACTTTGAACGAATCGTTAGCAATAAAGAAACAAAAAAAGGGAGAGAGAGAGAGAAATTTAAAAAAAAATTCATCTGGTCTTTCGTCCACGTGGGACGTTAATTTCTTTTGGTTCACGATTTCGTCGACTGTGGGGGGTGGGCTTCGAATTTCAGACAGGAAGTTACCGTTGAATCGAATCGCCTTTGGACGTTTAATAGCCCTTGACTCTCTCTTCCTCTCTCTTACGTTTTCTCTTTCTTTCTCTCTCCAACACCTCTCAACCCCTCCTTCTCGTTGCTTCTCATGAATTTTTAATGCGAGCCCTAACCCTCCCCCTCGATCCAACAGTCGAGCACTCCGAGTGGCCCGACGCTCTTGGCGTCAGCTCGAACGGAAAATCCGAATTCTCTCGTAAGGAGGAAAAGTCTCCTTTACCTCGTTTCATTTTCCACCTTGTCGACGAACGCGAGAAACCCGACGACTCGTTTCGTTTTTGCACAAAGAAGAGAACGAGACGGCCGAGTAGTGTCTCTCGATTCGACAATCCCCTCGTTTTATCGCTTTATCATTTTTCAGGAAACATTTCAATCAACGTAAATAATAAAATAAATTTAAAAAAAAAACATAAAACACAATATTTACCAATGTTCGATAATTGTTTAGAAAAAAAAATAGAAAGAGAAAAAAAATTAAAAATAAATCGAACGATCGAATCTATTTTAAAACCCTTCGCCCTACGATAAATATTTTTATTGTTCTCTGACATTTCTCTTTTCCAGGGAGATGCGAGGGTTGAGGGGGGGGGGGGGGAGGGGGGGGGGGGGGTAAACTCGTTCGCACGCATCCTCGATCACGTTTTATTTTCATTGCGCGATAAATATCCTTCGTCAACATTTTTTTTCTTCTTTTTTCTTCTTTTTTCTTCTTTTTTCTTCCATTATTCATTATTTATAGAAAATTCATTCCGATCTCGCCCGCTCGCCCGCCCGCGCGCGTCGATGACGAGCGAAACGAGGAAGAAGAAAACGCGCGTGTGCACGCCTCGTTCTCGCGCGACCTTCGACATTTTTATTCATTATTTTTCCGTTTTAATCTCGCGAAGTACAAAACAAACGAGAGAAAGAGAGGATTTTACGTGAAAATTGGTATCATTGTGCATTCGGAGGAAAATAAAAAAAAAATACGCTAACGAGGACGATAATCCGGGTCGAAGGTTTATGCAACATTATTCAGCGTTCGTCGTAAATTGCGTTCTCCAATTTCGTTTCCTCGTTGATATCGTTTTTTCGCCGAATGTGAAACTCGTCTTTTTATTTTTATTTTTATTTTTTGACGTTACTTATTCTCCAACGATCTGTCCATCGGTCCGTCGGTCCATCCATCTCCCTCTCTACGTATCGTTGCATTCTCCCTTCCTCTCCCCGCCCCCCCCCCCCCCTCCATCGCCAGCACCACCATCCCGACACTGCGGATAAAGCGCGGTTTCGCGGTCCCCGAGCGTAATTTCTCGTTTTCCTCTCACGACGATATGTGTATCACGAGGCTCGGGCTTATTCGCGGTGCGACCGCGAGCGTTTCATTCAACGTAGCCGCGACTGTTCTCGACCGACGATCACCATCGCGACCGACGTGTTTCGCGCGACAAATTTGCGAGTACGTCGCGCGACATAACTGTCAGTCGGTACGTTAATGTTTCAATTTTTCGAACTTTGACGATTTCATAAAAAAGTAAACAAATAAAATGTAAAAATGAAAGAAAAAAAAAATTGTAAAATAAATTCGACTTGTAAACAAAAGGGTTATCATTGTTTTTATTATTATTATTATTATTATTGTATTAGCATAAAAATAAATAAGGCACGCGCGTGACTCATGCGAGACACGTACGTCTCGTTCGTGACGGGAGAAATTTTTTTCCAACAAAATCCTCACGCGTCGCGCCCAATGGTTGGGCGATGGTAAATATGCATATATAGATGTAACCATCAATTTTGGGATCGGGCAGTGGGAGAAAGTACGATAGGAAACGAAAGAGAGAGACAGAGAGAGAGAGAGAGAGAGAGAGAGATGAAGATATGAAATTTCGTCGTCATCTTTTTGATCTCATCCGCGACGTGACACTCGTCCCATGGGTCATGAGGGACCGAAGTATAGGCAAGACCGAAAGTATAAATTTATGCATTGGCTACAGGGAATGCAAAGTGACGGGCGACGCGACGCGCCAGACAATGGGGAAGGTGCGGTTGAGCGTGTACGAAAGAGACCGGACGATCGGCTCTCGTATATACGCGAGTTAGTCTTCTATAAAATAAATACATGCCTGTTATATATATATATATATATATATATATAAGTATGTATATAATATCGATGTAGAAGATAAGAGGAGGAGACGGTCGCTGTGATAGGCGTTTCATTCACAAAGAGCGAGACAGAGAGAGAGAGAGAGAGAGAAAACTCGATTCACTGTTATTGGGTCAGTATGCTCGTTGCTCTATCGCATTACCGCTACTCGGAACGATACGCGGTAATTTCGAAATCAACGACTCGGAAAACTTCTCGATCTTCCGGTTTTCGTGGTATAAAATAGTCGTTTCTATCTCAATCACGAACTGTAGGAAGAAAACAAGCGGAGAATTTAATAACGATAATTAAATTATTGTTGTAAATTAATTTGTATATTCTAACTACTGGAGAATCTATATTTTTCTTATTTTTTTTCCCATACTTTTTTTTTATCTCCTATCAGTAGACGGTATCTCTCGTCGGATTTGCAATCAGTGTGTATACAGCGAGGATTAAGGGTAGATCTAGTTGGGGGTTGCTTCTGTTTTGTTTTAGCCGGCGTTGTTGCTTGCATTGGCCGGTTCATTTGTTTGCGAATAAACACACACGCGAACATCAGAGAGCGACGGGGATGAAAGCCGGAGTGAGAGAGGGTTGTGTGTGTGTGTGTGAGAGAGAGAGAGAGTAAGAGGGAGAGTGGAGGAACCGAGACGGCGACGACGTGCTTAGCTGATGGGGTGACTACCGCCACGTCGACATTCACGTCGGGGCGTCTTGCCTAGCTCTATATATATACGTCCTCAATGTCATTGTCTATAGCTATATATGTATTACATACCTATATAGCTATATATTACATACGTGCCTTTACATATATACATTTATATATATATATATATATATATATATATATATATATATTACATACGTGCCTTTACATATATAAATATATATATATATATATGCATGTACAGTATAAACGTACATGAGTCTAGCCGGATCAGCAGCAGGCGTGCAGAAAACGAGAAAGGGAAAGAGGAGAGAGACAGTATTCGGATTCAATATTGCGGCGCAGGCGCGAGCGACGTCGACGCAACGTACACACACACATGCACACCAATCGTATGTCTGTAAACGCATACAGGGGCGCAAGCGCGTGTGTCTACTACGTGTGTACCAGACACTGGCGTTGGGTCCGTGTCCGTTCGACGTTTAAAGTGCGAGACGCATCGGGTATCACAGAAAAAAAAAAAAAAGAAATAAGTCGAGAGATACGGTGGTCAGGGTATAGCGAGAATTTCATCCTATAAATATATATTATTATATAAATATATATATAATAGATGATTGTTGAGAAAAAGGATTATTTAGAGTAGCGACGAGAGGGACGAGAGAGAAAGAACAAACGTTAAAGAACGACGGGAGTAAGAAGTAGCGTACTTTATCCTCGGTTCGTTCTCTCTCCGTTTCGTTCCCCGCTGGTGGTTACCTTGGATACGCTCGTACTGGAATTAAAGGTGATCTCCGAATCACGCACGAACATGGGAGAGAGAAAAATTTCTTCAAATTTTCGACTCGAGATAAGAAAAATAGTTTCTTCTTTTTAATCTATTATATTTATTTCATTTTTTATATGAAAAATCCGTGGATAGCGAAGGGTGTATAGGTACTATACACGTATCAAAGTTCACGACCCTCGGCCGTCTCAGGCTCTCGGAGACCCCAGGAACGATGGATTCCAATGTTAACCCAAGAGAGCTGCCCGAATTATCGTCATATTTCGCGCACGCCGAGTTTCTGGCGCGAGGCCAGAAAACCGTGGGCGAAAGGGTTTCGGAGGATGGAACCGATGGTCTCGAGTCGAAAACAGAGAGTACGCGCGATACGAGAGAGGGACAAGGAATTATCTCGGTCCTATATATATATATAGCCGAAGAATATATATACAGGGTGAATTCTGTAAGGTGTCTCAAACGGGATTTTGGTGCAGATGGGATCATTACAAACAAAAGTTGCAAATATACATTAGGGATATTTTTAATAGTTTACGAGATATGAATATTTAAAGTTTATCCAATCAGAGCGCGCCGAGAAGCGTTGGAGCCGCCCACTCTCCGCCCTAGCCGTAGATATAGCACAGTTTAGAGCGTTACATTTGGGATCGCAAAATTCAGAGCAATCAATTATTATTATTTTATTACGCAGTCATTTTTATTTGGCGCGCTCGGCAAAATTCAGAGCAGTGAATGCCCGACAAATAAAAATGACTGCGTAATAAAATAATAATAATTGACTGCTCTGAATTTTGCAATCCCAAAGGTAACGCCCTAAACTGTGCTATATCTACGGCTAGGGCGGAGAGTGGGCGGCTCCAACGCTTCTCAGCGCGCTCTGATTCGATCAACTTTAAATATTCATATCTCGTAAACTATTAAAAATATTTCCAATGTATATTTGCAACTTTTGTTTGTAATGATCCCATCTGCACCAAACTCCCGTTTAAGAAACCTTACAGAATTCACCCTGTATATATATATATAAATCGTATATATTCTTCGGCTCTCGGGACACTCGCGTTCTCTCCTCTCTCTAGGTAAACGTCGTGTTATTCTCTCCACAGCACCGCGTGCACCATGCTGTACTTTCACTGTACCGATAATATATATGCATATATATATATATATATATATATATAGTCCCCTTCCCCCACTCTCTTTCCGTTCTTTCATTCTTGGCTCTACCGGTCTCGCTCGGATATCTCGTATATCGCACTCGTAGTAGTACAACGCTGCTACTACACGTCGCTACAGTTAACCCCCCCCCGTTCTCCACCTCTTCCTCCACAAGGTATATAACAATATATACCTCGCGGGCTGCTCGGTGCTGCGTCGTACACGCCGGTTACTACGACGATAAATAACTAGATACGAATTGTGAAAGAAAACTCGCTCGATCGTATATTAAGCTGACCAAACGCGGAAAGGTAGGAGGAGGGAACTGTAATAACGACGGTGAACGGGGAAAAAAATGTCTTCTCGTAGCTGTAAAGACATTGAAATTTATATATATATATATATATAATATAAAAGTAAATCATATATATATGATATTCTTTTCTTCCGTTTGAGCGAGTCTCCCGTTTCTGTTCGGGATAGCTTTGCTCTCGAGCTTACCGGGGAAGGGAGAGCGTGTGTGCGCGCTGGAGAACCCCAGCTGAGGAGAACCAAAGGACCCCACGAGGAAACCTGCTGGCGCCTCGCACTCTCCCTCCCTCTCTTACACACACACACACACACGCACGCAAACACACACACACACACATATATATATACATGTGTGTATTTCTGATTTTAGTACATAGGTATATGAGTGTATGTAACGCTAAAGCGGGTAGTATAGACCCAAGAGAGTCTGGCGGAGCGGTAGACCCCATGCACCTTACCACTTGTCGCGCTCTCTCCATCAAACTCGTATTGATCGAACGCCCGCGCACGCCCGCGTTATATACACGGTGTGCCGTCCACCTGTTAGGGACACTTGTCTCGTCTCTCGCGTATATAACAACGTCCTACGTCCCCCCCCCCCCCTCCTTGCCCTTTATCGTACTACGTGCGCATATCGTATTGGTATGAAACGTTTCCGGAATAAAAAAGAAACAAAAAATACATACGAAAAAAAGAAAGAATGTTAATCACGAAATCGTCGTTCGTTCGATAATTTCGAATTTTTTTGCGTTTTTCTCCTAGAGTTTTTGAGATATCGGGAAAAATAAGGTTCGAATCTTCATTAGCGAGCAATTTCCGATCGGATAAGACTATTTTCAATGGTATGGCGGAAATAATTTCATTTTCGAAACCCTCGAGTCGTAAGGTAGAAAAGTATGCTGCAAAAATTGATATTTTCGAATTCCTTTATTTGATTCATTTTTTTTTAAAGAATGTTGTTGGTCGATAAGGGTATAAGACGAGTGAAAGGTAGATATAGGTACGTGTGTACACGGTGGAGAATCGGATGAAGGATTGTTCAATTTCTCGGTTTAGCTAAGCTCGTAAAGCTCCGTAAAAGCTATCGTTATAGACTACCCCTCTGTACATGACGCTCTTTATTTCTCTCTCTCTCTCTCTCTCTCTCTCTCTATTTCTCTCTCTCTCTATTTCTCTATATATCCGTTTGATCCCTTTAGAGTAGAATACCTTTAACGGCTCACGGGAGAGACCGACTGCGTGTGTGATTACGAAGACTTAGTAACTTTCTTTCCCTCTCCTATATATATACATAAAACCCTCTATTTCTCTCTTTCTCGCATCAGCTTCGTCTCGGCTCTCGCTTAATTACGTAAATTCACTCTACTCTCCAGCCACGTCGTCGCTCCGTGCGTTTGTTCGCGCAAACTTTGTTTTTATCCCGCAAAAACTACCCTCGGTAACACACACACACACACACACACACACACACACGCACGCACGCACGCACGCACGCACGCACACACACACACACACACACACACACACACACACACACACACACACACACACACACACACACACACACACACACACACACACACACACACACATACAACACACGGTATATTTGTTTGGCGGATATGAATATGTATATCGTACATACCCGAGGAAAATTCCCGGGGTCGTGAGTAAACTATGCTACGTATGAAATAAATCCATTATATATATATACATACACACACACACACACATATTTATATATATATACATATATATACACATATATATAGCGTAAAAAATGGATAGTTGGCTGAGCTCGATGAAAGCCTTGTCGGACAAAGCTTGCCCCATCAAAGCCCCCCCCCCTCCCCCTCCCATTCTGTTTTTCCTATAAACCAATGGAAAAGTATACCCGTATATATACGTAGCTATATACATATATATTTGTAATTCATGTCATATGGGAATGTGTACGATTTGGCCCGAGTCCGTACGGTTTCAATGTAACCGTCCTTTTTCTGTATGTACATATAAGTGTATACCTAAGTGTGTATATACCTACGTGTGTGTATTATCAGTACCGAGAGTCGCTCGCGAGTGAGCTTTTCCAATGCGCGAAACAATAATAGCAAAAGCCACCATACAAATCTTACTGTGTGCGATTTTCTAACAATGTGTGTATGCGCGGTGTTTGTGTGTACTTTTTGTTTGCAAGAGCTCGGATACGTTTTCTCATCAGTTATTTCGAGTCTCTCGGCGCGAGATGCAATGCCGGAAGATCGTGTGTTGCAATTGAGAATGCCAGGCCTAGGCCTATAAATGACGCTGGAATAAAAGGATAACAAAAATTACTTTGCGAAATTCCTCGAACATTTCGCACTCTTTTTGTCTCTACGTCTCGTTTTTCGTATCGCGATCTTTTTATTATTATTATTATTATTTTATTTTCATTTCGAGGCAACGCATAATTATACAAAGCCGAAGCAATTTTCTTTATCAGGTGATCATTAATTTCAGTTGCATCGTCCATATGCCAGAGCGCCTGGTTATTTGTTTATTATTATTATTATTATTATTATTATTATTATTATTATTATTATTATTATTATTATTCTCATTCTCTTTTTTCACGGTCTTCTTACGTATGCTACAGCATTGTTGAAAAAAAAAAATTAACGAGCGCGAATACTGTGAAATATACAGTCGGAAAATTCAGCGAGAGAAGGAGAGAGAACGAGGGGAGGGAAAAGAAGCGAGAGAGAAAAAACGTGAGCGGGGGAGACGTGACACACAGAGAGAGAGAGAGAGAGAGAGAGAGAGAGAACAATACCTGCGGTAAAGGGGTGTAAAAAATAATTACTTCCCGGACGGACAGAGAAGAGTATTTCGTACCAACTTGCGACTGCTGCATAGACGTTAGTTTTGCTTGGCTCTGATCTTTCGACGGTAAATTTTTTTTTTCATATTTTGTTTTCCCTCGTCGCGGGTATGTACGTGCGCCTGTGTGTAAAGAAGCGTCGGGCGCCAAAAAGAGGGCGCTGAAGTCGAGGATCTCGGCCGGAATTAGCAACGACGTATACTCATTGTATATAAATATATAAATATATACATGTGTGTGTGTGTGTATGTGTGTGTTGGGGGGGTGTATGTGTGCGTGTTTGCGTACCCACGGAAGTTAACCACGAGGATGACCACATCCGGCCTACCTCGTCCCGAATCCACGAGAACAGGGCTGTGTTGCACAAAAACCTAGACTACCGTACATAGGTAGAGTCATCCTTCTCTTCCTCCCTCTCGTGGGAAATGAAAGCCAGTAAAAATTGAAATTTACTAATTTAAATAAGTATATTGTAATTAGAGAGGAAATAATTACTAATCGTCACGATAATGTTTCGATCGTTCGATTCCAACGGAAATTAAACAATTATACACTTTATTTTGCCGTTGTTGGAAAAATTGTTCACAAATCGATGTGGGATCGTGCTCGATGAATGTTTTTTTTCTTTTTTTTGTTGTTGTTATCGAATAGAACTCGATGATCGCAGAAATACGATTACAGTTAAATATCACGGTGAATAATTTTCAACGTCGAGCGAACTCGAACGTCGTTACGCATCTACATAAATGCTAATAATAATGCGCGAGGACTAGACGAGGGGCAGCCCCCCGGTAGCTTCGCCTACGTTGTGCACGAGCGCGAGACTCTTTTTTTTTCCTATTTCTTTTTTTTTTCTCGTTCTTTCTTTCGCCTCGTCTCGTGGGAAAATTCCTCGGTTACGTCTTTGGCTTTTTCTCTCTCGTATATTATATATATATATATGTATATCTATATCTATCTGTATATTACACGTTCGAAAAGTACACGTACCTACGAGAGGGAAACCCGTATCAATCGTGAGACGAAAGGACGAAAAATCTCTTATAGCCCGCATCGAGGATCGAATTTACCGAAGTGAGAAAAACAAAGAAAACAAAAAGTATCCGTTATCATCCCCCTCTCGATACGAAAATTGGATTATTTTATTCGTCGTAAATCGAGCGAGGAAAAATTTCATAAAAATCCTTCGAATTTCTCTCGTTTTCGATGTCGCCATTTCCATAGATCCCTCAGGCACGATAATGCCTGGAGTTTTGGTCAAACTGGCAAGTGGTGCGTGGCTTTTATTGACACAATCTATATATATATGTATACCATGGCATATAAGCCTCGAGGGGGTTCTAAAGGGAAACGACACGCCATACAATACCACCAACTACGTAAGAGACCCGGTCCCGGACGACAGGTGTGCACGAACGCGTGTATATACTCCCCCTTCGATTCTTTCTTTTTTTTTCCTCCCCCTTCGTCAAACACAAGATGTAATACAAGTCAGCCTAAGTAATTGAGTAATAAATACAGATTTTTATTTTATTTAATTTTTTTAAATTAAATTTCATGATTCTATTTTTTTAATTATTTTTTATTTTGAGTCATTATACTCGTGACGTTTAAAATACCGTTCGAGAAACGAAATGGAGTTCTGGATGGGGAGAAAGAGTTTGAAATAATTGCGGCGTGAAAAACGATTTGAAGGAGGGGGAGGATGAGAGGGTTCTCTCTCTCTCTCTCGTTCTTCTCGTCTCTCGCGGCCATGAACTCTCATATTCCACGTACGCGGCGAGTATGCTCGTGCGCGAGAGCGCAGCGTCTCGAAAGAAGGACAAGTGACGAGGGGTGGGTATGTAACACGATATAGGAGTGCATGGTAACACGAAGAAGGGAACGAAGAGAGAGAGAGACGATAGAGACGATAGAGAGCGAGGAAAGAAGCGTAACAACGAGGATCGACACCGCACGCATGCATACATGCTTGTATTACATCATTACAGATATATACAGCCTATATACAGGGCGTTCCATCAAAAATCCATCGTCCATGAATATTATTTTTCATAAAAAAAAAATTATTTCATACGAAATGAGGATTTATAAAAATAATAATAATTACTGTTATTTCGCTCAATTATAAGAATTATATAAAAAAAATTGTATTTACGAAAAACTTCATATTTTTGTCCATATATCGAACTCTTAGATACTTTCTTCGATGTAATTATTTATATCGATATAAAAAATAAACAATCTTAACCCCTCGAGGGCACGATGGGTCATTTCGACCCAAGAAAATTTCTATCATTGATCCTATTTTCCAACGCAACCCCCACTTAATAAATTTTACCATTGAATTTTCATCCTCGCTAAAAAATAACTTTTTAGAGCCATAAAATATGGATATTGTACTACAAAACAAAAACAAAACAACAAAAAATGCATATTTACCAAGATACAACGATTTGAAAAAAGACCTTTGGTCAAATCAACCCAGGTACTTATAGATTCGTAGCTGAAGTATGCAGTGGAAGGGTTAAATCGTCGAAAATTATTAAAAATCTAGAATAAAATGGAGAAAAAAGAAATTACCCGTTTTTGCGAATTTGAGACGAAACGCCCTATAGAGACACGGGAACATAGTGGACCTAAAAGCGTTACGGTCAGGGGTGGGTGACTCACCTGTCGCGGTAGCGGCGTTTCTTTGACGATGGTAGTAGTTGCACTCGCCGCAAACGAGACGCTGCTGTTGTTGATCGGCACCGTGCGTGGCGTCCTCGTCGCAAACGTCCTTGTAGCCCTCCGGCGGACTGAGGGTTTCCGTTTGCTGTTGAGGTCGTTGCTGCTGTTGCTGTTGAGCTTTTTGTAACGGGCTCGGACAATTCGGCAAATTACAATTATTAATTTCCTTCCGTCCGTGACATTTGTCGATCTCGTCCGAATCGTCGATTTCCTCGTCCTCTTCGTCCTCTTCGACCTCCTCCTCTTCATCGTCCTCCTCCTCGTCAACTTCCTCCTCCTCCTCATCCTCCTCGTCCTCCTCCTCCTCCTCTTCCTCTTCGTCCTCTTCCTGCGACTCCTCGCTACCAAAAGAAGTCTGACGATTGTCCCGTCTTATCGTTGGACTCGTACAATTTTCCATAACACCCTGAATCTCACCGTTTCGTACTTTCTCGTTGTTACCAACGATACCATAACGCGGATCGATACTCGCGTTGTTACTATTGTTACTAATATTTCGTGTCATGTCCGCGCGACACTCTTTACAATTTCCCAATCTTATCATCTCCGGCTCTTGGCAACAACAGTCGCATTCCTCCTCGTAATCCGCGCAACACTCCTCCTTTATCAATATAATATAATCAGCGGCGAAAAATTCGTTCAATTTTTCATTAATAACCACCCGATTCTTATGACTTCGAAGTCTCGTCTGACCCGGCTTCTTCAGCAACGACTTCAATACCCTTCCCGGCATATCAGCCGGATGCTCGCGTTCGTTCATCTTTTCCTTATTTTCTTTTTTCTTTTTTTAATTTCTCCGTATACGTGTATATATTTTTATAAATCAATTATAAACAGGCGTCTGTTCGTTCTCAGGTTTAATTAATTATTCTCCCTCTCCTCGTTCCTCGTTGAAAAGAGCCGAAGACGCTGGCTCTAGCAGCGTCTCGTTTATACCACCTACAGCTGTATGTATACATATACATTTATGTCTGTTTGTATACATATATATATGTATGTAGAGCATATCCGAGGCTACCGAGAATTCACTCGCTGTCACACGTGTTGCCGCTCGGCACACTCTGTATCAACGCTCGTTTCTCTCCTTCTCCTCTCTCTCGCTCTCTTTCTCTCTGTTCCCCCACCACCACTCGACCGCCCCCGCAGCGGAGATCGACTCGTGCCTCTGTACGTGAAATTTTATCCAATGCACTTGGTCTCGGCTAACGTACGATCAAAAATTGCAACGAGACGGAATTATACACATCTCGTTTAGTTTGATCGTAACCCTTGGGTCGTTGGTCGGGATGAAATTGCCAATGGGGGTGTTAGCATCGTCCCGAGATGCGCCAGTCCGGGAATCCTTATTTTTCCTTTTTATTTTTTAAATTATTTATTTCGTTAAATCTTCGATAATGTCACGGAATTATAACAATGGGATTAATCGTGTTTTTTTTGTTTTGTTTTATGTGCGTAAAGATTACGAGGGGTTGGAAAACCTTGAAGATTATGGATTTTCTACCGCGTGAATGAGACTGGAGCGTGGGAATGTTAACTTCATTATTTTCGAGACTTTTGCTCACGAACAAGCGACGTAAGCGTTCCGAACGTGCGCGTAAGATCGTCAATTTGTATTCGATAACATCGAGTCGAGAGAGAGAGAGAGAGAGAGAGTGAAGAGAGGGGATGAAAAAAAAGAAAAATAACAAGGGAGACGCGAATCGTGGTGTCTTGGAGGAACGACCACGACGGACAACGCAAACTCCCGAATACGACGGTATAAAACACTCTTTCACGCACCTATAGCGACGCACACTCTCACGCAGAGAACTACGACTCTCCTCGCAGTTGGGCTCCTGCGCACCGACTGCGGGAGACGTGCGTTCGCCTAATTGCGCGCAGGCCACTATCTCTCTATCTTCGTTGCTCGCTCCTCGTATAACCAGACGCACACGCTCGGGGTTCCGTGGCGATAGAGCCTTTTGCTCGCCCCCACCTTCGCGACGCCCGCCATATAAACAGAAAATCCACCAGCCAGCACAAACGGACCCCGACGATGACCTCTCACTCTCTGTCTCTCTCTCTCTCTCTCTCGCACTGAAACCTGCGAAGGGCTGATAGACGAAACGTCAGCGTATTTAATTCTTTTCCATCCTTCGGGATTTTGACCCAACGACCTTCGAGTCTCGTGTTGATTAATTTGGTTGGAACGAAAATAACGCTCGGGTGAAAAGCGTCAATTTCTTGAATTAAATTTTTATTTATTTTCGGTAGTTTGTAACATTTTTAAGCGTTCGATTGAATTTTTTATTAGGAGAATTCGTTGGTCTTGATTGGAACGTCGATACGTTTCGTCGTACGAGCCATGGTGTAGAAACTTTATTTTTCCGTTGGCCTTCTTCTAACCCATGGAATATTTGACGGTGAGAGTCGTGGAAAGAGAAAACCCTTTGGAGAGACCGTTGGAACGAGGACGAGGAAAAACTGGCACCGTTTTATTCCTTTCTCTCGGCACGTCTGACTCTCGATAATTCTCAGGCTCTCTCTCTCTCTCTCTCTCTCTCTTCTTTGCTTTCTTTCTTTCTTTCTGTCTCTCGGTGGTGTTGAAGCTTCTCACGTTGAATGAAACGACACGATAAGCAGCGTGTACTATTCCAAATCGTAAAGTACACGACGCGTGGGTGAGAATTAATATACACGCGGCCACGGACAACGAGGCTCTGATCGTCTCGACGAGATTTATTTATTTACCGTTTGCATACATTTAGACGGACATGTTTTTCGTTTCTTCTACGAACTCTCCTTCTCGTAGAGCATAACTCCGCCTCGTGCCTCGAGAACGCAACAATCTGTCCCGAGAGCAGAAGCTGACTGACTGGTATCGTCGCGGCGTCCTACACAATAGCAGGTGGATGGCCGGCTCGCTTACCCCCACCACTGTCGGTGCAGCGGCGACTCGAGCATGCGCCGTGAGTCTCGGCGCGCCGCTTCTCGCCGACTCCGATAGGAAGCAGCACCTTCTCGCTCTGGCCGCTAGTCGGCTTCGCGTGGAACATAGCCCAGAGCCGAGACAGTGCCATTCGGCGCTGCCCCCAGTCAGGACCGTGACGCTTTGCGTCAACCAGCAACACGTTTCTGTTCGCGTTTTACTGTGCAGGTAATATGCCAGCTGGGTAGAGAAGATAACAGAACCAGACGCAAAGAGAGAGATGGAAGAGCTTTCTCAAGATATTCACTCGTGGGATAAACCGATTCATTGTTCCAACAACAAATTCCACGAATTAATTAACTTTCTCATTAACATACATAAATCTATTTTTTTTTTATCTAATCACCAAATTTTTCTAAAATTCGTTATCGATTTAACTTGTCGCGAGAGCTGTAAAATTTCGTAAAACAAATTAGATAACGGGATAAGCTAACGTTGATCCGATATATCGTGGCATAGTTGCGATAGAGAGAGAGAGTAAAATCCACGAATAGAGTCGCGGTTTATCGGAGGAAACGACGGTGAGACAGCGGGCGACTATAAGCTTAGTACTCAGCCGGGCGAGCAACGTTAATGGAAAATACTGACTACCGCGTGAAACTTTCACACCTTCCTCAGGCTTCCTGTCGCAATCTCTCGTCCACGTTATAAAACTTTTTTCATCCAAATCTCCTTTCTATCATAATGATAAAAAATTAATCATAATTCTTTATTTATATATTTCCGTATAATTTCAATATCGTAAAAGGTTTAATTTTTCATTCTTGTCACGTTAATACAACATTTATAATTGACGTTTAATTTTTGCTACGGAGCAAGTCCAATTGTTACCGATCGATACGTCTCGGTGCCATTTTAATTCATTTTTAATTCGCACGAACCGGTATTATAGCTAAATCGAGACAGGGATGACAATCAAGTTTATTGTTAAATCCTGTGCGAGGATCAGGCATGGCGCGTTTTCTCGAATATCTCTCGTTCTCGCCTTCTCTCTCTCTCTCTCTCTCTCTTTTCAACCCCCGCACACCCGAGTTATCGATTATGTCGGACCCGTCGCGTTCCACTCTCTCTCTCTCTCTCTCGCTCTCACCAGCTCGTCCGCAATTTACGATAGGCTGTGTATGTATAATACAGAAGGAGGTCTGCGCCCTCATAGGCATGAAAATTCCGATAAGGACTGAAAATAAATCAGGATCGTAGAGTTTTTCGTCTTTCGGTCGAGCGAATAATCATTTTTCTCTCTCTCTCTCTCTCTCTCTTCCTTCGTAAAAAATACAGAGTAACGTTTCGTCGCGATAACACCACCCGCCAACGGCGTTGAGACAGAGAGAGAGTTTCTCACTCGGCGTCTCTCGTTTTCGAACCAGAGTGCGAGAGACCCCTCAATACCAGGCGCGAGGCTGCTGCTGCTGCTGCTGCTGCTGCTGCTACTGCTGCTGCTGCTGCTGCTCTACGGCACACTGTGGGTGCTGCTTGCCTGTCTCGCATTTTATTGATTGCGTATATACTCTGAGTATTCCGTGGTAACCGCAGTTACGAGATAGATAGAGATAAACGGAAAGAAGTAGGAGATAGATGGAGAGAGAGAGAAAAGTATTTTGTACCAGGCAGCTTCACAAAATTCGATCCGATATTAGTAATATACTTAGCGAATAAACCAAGCGAGAGACTCGACTCGGTTCAGCCTCATCTATCTTCGCCAATGGCATTCGCCGGCTTTTTTTTCCTCCTCCCAGCTTCTTTCCAATTTTTCTCTATCTCTCTTTCTCTCCATGTGTTGGCGACCGAGCACGTTTCCATCCGGCCAACGGTGAGAATATCTCAGTTAAATATATACAAAAAAAATATAAAAAATAAAATTTAAACTTGTATGTGTATATAATTTATTAGGCAGGCTCGCTATAATTATAATAATAAAGATGATCGTTCGATTGAAACGCTCGTGCTACACACGGCGGGACGAATATTTCAATGAAAAAGTATGCGACGAAGAATTTGGGTCTCGGTTACATCTTGGACGTAGAAAGAAGCCCCGAGGAATTCTTGGCACGTACCCTTGAACATTTCTTTTTTTTCTTCTTTTGTCCTTGTTTTTCTTTTCACGATGTACGTATGCGCCGTGAAATAATTCCGAGAGTCCAGCGGTCTCTCGTATTTATTCAATCAAGGATCGCGTGCATTTGTCGGGGAAGGAAGAATAAGAAGAAGAAAAAGAAGAAGAAGAAAAAAAATGTTTCAATCGCGATGAAGCCGGATTGACGTGTTGGCTACCGGAAGTGGAGCACCGGATATTACTGCCAGAAAGTTATCATTGCTCTCGTTTCGTAACATTTCTCTTCCCTCGTAACGAGGTTCGAGAATAGAAAAAAAAACTATAGACGGTTTCGTTTTAAATAAAAATATTTCTTTTATTATTTCATTGGCTTATTGAATTACACGCGTTTTAATTAATTCGTAACGATGAATAAAATTAGAGCGGATATAGAACTTTGTACGGATTGAGAATTCCATTGGGATCCATCATTTTTTTGATTTGATGCATCAGCTCGATCGCCGATGGGTCTTTGCTGAAATGAAGATATTTTGTTTTCTTGAAGCCGATACCGTGCTCGGCGCTCACGCTTCCGCGATATTTCGAGACGTACTCGAAGATGAACGGCTCGATCTGCGACTCGATCTCGGCGTCGTACGTACGCGACGACACCACCACGTGAACATTGCCATCGCCTAAATTGTCAAGAAAAAAAAAAACGACGAAAAATTAAAGGAATTAAATAATAACATAGACCGGAGAAATTAATTCGACGAGACATTAAATAATTCATACTCCCCGGGACCTGGAATAATTTCTCTATAAAAATATAATCGATCCGTTGGTAATAAAACGTGATAATCGATAAATTCTTCCTGAATAAAAAATGGCGGATATCCGCCATGTTTAAATCGATATAATTAATAATTAATTAATATAAATAGTAATTAATTGTAATTTTTATCATTGAAAAATATTCATTCGGTTTTTGACCGATGTAATGAAAAATTCGTAACAATTTGAATGAGAATAAAACTGGTGCATAAATATACGCGAGAGGGGGGAGTAGAGCCGGTTGTGAAAAAGGAGAAGAGGGGTGGGGATGAAGATATATAGACGGAGACGAACGCTTACCCAAGTGGCCAAATCCGTTGATTCGCACGATGTTGGGGCTGGTCAGGCGTTCGCGCAGCACCTCGATCAATTTGTAAAAGTGGGAGAGGGGCAACGAAACGTCGTATTTGTAGCAATAACCATCGTGCATTACACCACTGCCGATACCTTCTCTAATTTCCCACATGTTCTATAAAAAAAAAAAAACAAAAAAAAAACATTGAAAAAACGAAAGAAAAAAAAAGAAAATCAATTTCCACCCTCGAGAATAAAAATTATTAAAGGCCGGGAGCTTAAGCCCGGGAGTCGTGACCGGGAGTCGTGAGCGACCCTCACCTTAATTTTCGCAGGCTCGCTGCTCAGCGTGCCGTCCGTTATTAATTGTCGCGAGAGCGCTTTTTCGACGAAGGAACCGAGCTTCTCCTCGTCGTGTACCTGTCTACTACCCGCGGTCTCGATCAGCATGTAAAAATTGTGCTTCTCGCCCGACAGCGGTGATCTCAGTCCGAGATTATCCGTCGCAGCCTCCAACGAGCTACGGTCCATCATCTCGCACGACGACATTATCTCGGCGAGTTCGCGCTTCGCGAGACTCACGACTTTCAGCACGTTCTCGAAATTGTTCAATCCTACGAAAAGAAAATACGATCGAACGAATTTATAAAAAAAAAATTGCTTACCACGAGAAATATCTTTTAATTATTATTATTTTCGTAAAATGTAAAAATAGGAAAAGTGTAAAGAAGGGAAAAATGTAAAAATAATGAATAGTAAAAGAGAGGAGTATGTAAAAGCTCGCAACAAGGACGTACAGGTGGAAATAAAAACTAGACTATACTATTATTAATTTCGTACCTAGAAAAGCGACGTTCGTCGAGACTGGTTTCGTAGGACACTGTATCGCTACTTTCGTTATAATTCCTAAAGTACCTTCCGAGCCAATGAATAAATTCTTCACGTGATATCCTGTATTGTCCTTTTTAATCGTGCTCATACAATCGATCACTTCACCGTTGGCTTTTACCTGACGAAATTCCAATCTTTCAATATTTATTTTTCATCATCAAAATTTTAGCTAGATAAAATCGTTTGGCTGTTTTGATTATTCTTTATCGAAGATTATTACGACGACGATTTTATTTTATTCTTGATCTCGGCGAGGTTTAACTTACGGCTTCGAGACCCATCACGGTACCGTGAAGATTGCCGTAGCGCAAAAGTCTCAAGCCACCCGCGTTCGTCGACACGTTACCACCGATTAGACAGCTTCCCTTAGCACCGAGATCCAATGGCATTATCAGGTCAAATTCGTTCAAATGATTCTCGAGAGTCTCGAGCACGCAGCCAGCCTCGCATACCAGCGAACCTGTTGGAATATCACGATTTATCGCGATTATTTATAATAATAATAATAACAATAATAATAAAATATAAATTATTGTAATTATTGTAATTCTTTGGTATATTTTTTTAATTTATAAGTCAATATTGATTAACGACCTGTTAATTGGTCGGTCGAGATTATCTCGTTCATGAGCTTCATCGAGACAACGATCTCGTCGAAGACCGGGACGCTTCCACCAACGAGACCGGTATTGCCGCTCTGCGGACAAACGGCGAGACGATTCTCGTTGCAGTAACGTAAAATTTCCGACACCTCCTTCGTAGTTTTAGGCTTGAGGATGACCCTGCTGTTGCCTGATTGAAATAATCTTGAGTGTGTTTGTGATTTTTTTAAAATCACTTTTATTAATTATATTTATCAAGGAGGTAACGAAGGTCGAACGGGGTAAATCGTTTGGTGATTAGCGAGGTGGAGTAATGAGGGTCGTAAAATTTTCTCGTTAATTTCAAAATATGATGGATCGACTTTAAAATCCTCGCTTTCGTTCTCACCTCTGACCATTTTGACCCAATCGACGTTGTACGTCTCGCACTCGTCCGGATCGGTCACGACCCTGTTCCTATCGAGTATATCGGCGAAATATCGTACGTGCTCGTCGGATATCGAGGCGTAAGGTCCTCGTTCGATTTTATAACGTTCCGACGTCAATTCGGGCATCTCGTTGGTCGAAGCTTCTCTCACGGCGCTGAGAAAGCCGATTCTTTTTCTCTCGACTATCGTCCTGCTGATCCTTCGCGCTCCGGCGTATAGCCTCAACGTCCTACCCAGTCCCATGGTCGTTTGCATTTTTCTCACGATTCAAGTTTCACGATTCTAATGGCACGATCTGGATTCAATAATTTTTTTACTTGTAATATTTAATTAATTTTAATATTCCTCGAAATCTCGTTCAAAATATTTTTTTTCACTCTCATTATTTTACTCATCATTATTTTACTCGCGGTATTGTCTGGAATATTTCAACTAGGGGATGATTTATTGTTCTACAGAAGGCGGTCGGGGGTTGGGGTTAAATCTTAGGAAAAAAAAAAGAAAAAAAAACGTACGGTGTCAGAAGTGACCGTCTGTGGTCACGGCTTTACCTTCGACCGTATAACTGTTTTGAAACATGTATATATATATATATATATAGTAATATGAGGTATGTCCATGGTACAATGGTAATAAATATAGCACGACCGGTAATCATCGAGACTCGAGGTCCTCCGCCGACAGTCGACGAAGTGTGCCTCTCGGCGCAGTAGAGAAGAAAAAGCACTTTATGGCGTCACGGGCTGTATATATACCTCGCGTTTTCTGTTCCATGGTGTGTTTACGCCGTTAAAGGGAGACCATTAAAGGGAATGGGAAAGAAAGGGAAATGCAGTGCAGTAGCGGATATAATAACGGTCCTCGGGTCGTATAAACAAAAATATATCTATACATATATAAATACATGTATATATGTATATATATATATATGTATGTATATATTACATATTTTATATACCTATAAATATGTCAGGTCGTCGCAGCTCTCAAAGTTTTTTCACACTGGAGACTACGAGTTTCAATTTCCGATCGCAAATAAAATCAAGATTAATTCATCAATTTCATTGAAGACGATAACAATTTTTCAAACATAAAATAAAAAAGTAAAGAAAAAAAATGCCAATACAGTCAGGAGAGTAGAACCGCGACGTACCGCGGTTTCCATGGAATTAAAGTCAGGTGCTCTCTCGAACGTGAATTCAGAGAGAAACGGAGGGAGAGAGCGAGCGACAGAGAGAGAGAGAGAGAGAGAGAGAGAGAGAGGGTAAGCGACCCTCGCCAAGAGTAAATCCCTTTCTCCCTCGCGCCTCGCTTCCATTAATTTTCTTTTTTTTTCTTCTTCCCCTCTTTCGTATTACTACTGCCTCCTCCCCCATATCGAGGCCAATATAGCCGCGAGAACGCCGGCTGACTGTGTGTTATCGCGTCGATTCTAACGCGCATGCTCGACGCTCGCCGCCCTCGAACCCTTCGCTATTACACTCATCACTTCATATAACTATATATATACATATCTATATAAATATATATGTATATATATATATATATATATGTACCTATAGATAAAACTATATACTTATATATATAACGAAGTTCCTGGGCGCGGAAGCACACGTTGTGTGTTTGATGCCCAGAGGGCTTTGCGCGCGCGATCACCCAGGATCTATATTTCTTGCCCATGCGCGTTTCACCCCCTCCCCCTTCGCCCTCCTACCACCAACACCTTCTCCCTTCTTCCTCCTCCTCGCCACGTTTCGCTCGTTCTTCCCCCTCCTCTCCACCGGCCCTTCTCACTTTGTAGAACGCGTATTTTCTCCTACAAAATTCTCTCGCCCACGCACACATACACAGACACACGCCGATCGTCGTGTAGACACTAAGGACGAGAGGGGATCGAGGTTGAGATACGAAGAGGGGGAGAAGGAAGGGAAGGGCCATTTAGCTCTCGCGAAGTACACGCGTGGGGATCGCGTGAATAAATTTACCTCGTACCGAAAATCTGCGATATTCACGCGTACAATTTAACGCGCGAGAGATTAGCCCGGGTTGGAGGGAGGAGGGGAAGGAGGAGGTGATGGTGGGAAGGAAGAGAGGGGGGATAGATGTTAAACGCAGCGATTACGCGAACCGTTCGACGCGCGGAGATAAGAGTAGGAAGGCGTGTGCGTATGCGATGCAAAACGTTCTCGTTAAGGCCGAGAATTATTACGGGATTCGTAAAGTTTGAAAGACGACAATTTTATCTCGCACGAAAAATTTGACGCTCGATAATAATTTCGTGCGGGTAAATTAATCGTTTATATACGTATATAGACGATTGATTTTTCCATAATTCGCGAACGAGTCGAAAGTTTTGAAATAAATTTGCAATTGGAATATGAGAAAATTGAATTTCAAAGGATCGAGAAGAAAAAAGGGATGAAATTTTTTTTTTTTTTTTTACTCGTATTCGTCCGATAGATGGGGCGTAGGACGAGGATGGAGATGAGGTGTGGTTCGAGTGTAGATAGGTGTAAATGGATGCTGGAAGAGTGACCGCGAGCACGGCGTTTACCTATGGGATACGCCATTCGATCAACTCCCGCTCTTATAGTCGCGGAAAGAGGCGACGCGACACGCGCACTCGCGGCTTTTGCGAGGCGAGGCGCGGTGCTTTATACGGCTCTGTTTATATGTGCAGAATAATAGCGCGTGGCGCGCGAAGAATGGCACGTATATCACGTATACGCCAGTATTATACAGTCGGGAGAGCCACGGGAGAGACCGCGCCAGTATCTATACACACACTGATATATATATGTATATGTATATATATATATATATATATGTGTATGTATATATATGTATATGTATATGTCTATATATAGATACGCGCTCCTCTTTCCGGAGAAATGCAACGTGACGCGCAACTCCCCGCGGTACCGACCTCGGTTACGGGATGGTGCGAGAGAGAGGAAGAGGAGAGGGTGAGAGAGAGACTAGATAGCTGATATCATACAGTAGGGAGAGAGAGAGAGAATAGCGCGTCGCGGCGCCTACGGAAACGCGGTGGCTCGCGAGTGGAGTGGCGCGCGCGATGTGTGCGGTACGCCCACTGTCGTTGAACACGCGCGCGCTAGTCATTGCTCTCTCTCTCTCTCTCTCTCTCTCTCTCTCTCTCTCTCTCTTTGTCTCTCACTCGCTCTCTACTTCTCTTGAACGAATAGCACATACACATTGTGACTGCAAGAGTATAGATACGAGCGACATCATCGTGTATAGGAACTCAAGGCAAATGTCGAGTCGAGAGCGACGATGAGAGACGAACGAAGAGAGAAAGAGAGAGAGAGAGCGAGAGAGAGAGAAATGCTTCTTTTAGAAATATACATATATACACATGTACAGGACAAGATCCGTCGCGGAGAATGTGCAAAGTGTGGAGCACTGCCAAGCAGTAAGAAAGACGGAGAGCTCGTGAGGCAGAAATGCATAATGCGGGGTGAGGGGGAGGGGGTAGAGAATTGGTAGCTAGTAGGAGGGAGAGATCGAAAGAGAGAGAGAGAGAGAGAGAGAGAAGAGGGCATTTCTCAGTTTCCGTTTGTCGGGTTGGAGCAAAGTGAGCTAGAAGTAGAGAGGACGCGCTATTACGACCGAATCGCGCATGTGTGAGAGAGATAGCTCGTAATATGGTCGAGTGGTGGGGGAAAAGGCCAAGGAGAGAGGGTAGCGTGAGCACGGGCGACGTAGTCAGTGGCGGCGCCGAGTTTAACGGGAATACGTCGCATCTCCCCAACATATACACACACACACGTATATATATATATATATATATATACACGTCCTTAGATATATATACTTCATGTAATAAATATACATAGGTATATAGGAACGTACCTATGTATTTAGCTATAGCTATTATATGTCTGTATATACTTATATATGGATAACTATAGCTGTATATTTATATATATATGTATATGTATATATATATAGCTGTAGGATCGTGAAAGGCGCGGCAGCGGGGATAGGGATCGACCACCCGGTGATCGCCTCCACTTTCGAATAGAAGGGAGAGAGCATTACCAAGAGCGACCGAGCGGGAGAGAGAAAGAGAGAGAAAAAGAGAGGGAGAGAGAAAGCCGCGATGCAACGCGGTGCAGGGGGGCTAGAACTCGTTGCTTTTTCTTCTTCTTCGTAACCTCCTCCTGTGGCCCTCATCTATCTTCCTCTCGGTCTCTCTCACCAAACCGCCTGTTCCACTTCTCTACCTCTCTCTCTCTCTCTCTCTCTCTCTCTCTCTCTCTCGCTCTCTCTCTCTCTCTCTCGCACACTTCCATTACAGGTTTTCTTCTTCCTCGTGGCACGCAATCCGTGTGTACCTACTCGAGTGCGCATGTTTGTCCGCGGTTCTTCACAATTGCCATCACGTGTGGGGCTCGACGCTCTCATTGCACACGGGTACGCGCACATATGCTCGCGCATCACGCTACATTATTTATAACGCGATTGTTTATACGCGAAATGAGAAAATGTTTTACCGGTGCCATTTATACTCGAGCTTTATTCTCGGATCTTGTATATTCGAGATGAAGTTCCTGGGAATAAACGAGAGTCATCGAGAGAGTACCTACGGCATGAAAACCTTGAGAGGGTCGAATTATTACTTGGTTGTAAAATTCGGTATTTACGTTTTTAGGAAGTTGTTAATTGATTGGTCAATCGGAGGGAGGGAAGATCTGTTTGATATTTCAATTTTCGTGCCGACCGTCTTTGTTACGAGAGAAAGATGGAGAGGGAGAGACAGAGACGGAGAGAAAGATCGTATCAGTGAGCATCCCGAAAAACTCCAAAATTGTCTTCCCATCTTCCCAAATGCGACTGAAAAATTCTATTTTTTTTACACATAATTCCCATTATCAATATTCAAATTTTTAACTCCCACTAAACGATTCGTACCCAACGATCGTCCTCCCCGATCGTCCACGAAACTCCCAATACCCCAAAACATACAAAAATTCTCAAATTAAATATCGAATGAACCCCCGAAAAAAAAAAAAAAACTTTCCCCATCGTCGTCGATATTTTTAACTCCAAAGTAAAAAATCGTGTCTATATTATACACGTAGCCAATAAAATATAGAAACACCCAGCGTCGATCGGTTCCTACGTGCGCGCCCTCTGTCGAGTGAGTCACGCACACACCCCGCAGCGATGAAAACAATGGCGTGGTGTCTGGTACACGATAGAGACGGCCCGGTACTCGCGCATTTCCAGGATTTTCCGTTCGAGCGTTGAGCTTTCCTGCACTCGAGACACGATGCAAGTTGCACAGGCATGTGGGTTGCATTCGAGCGAGCCAACACGGCCAGCATATTGCCGCTGCGCAAGAGAGAGATCATCCCTCCTCTCTTCACCTTGTCCTCCACCGCCACCCCCCCCCCCTTCCTCCCTCCCTCTCCCACGCTCCCTACTCCTTCTCGAACGTCGAATAGGAGAAAAAGGACGCCCGCGGTTTAAGACGCGCGCGCCGCGTTTGAATTTCTCACGGTGCATCCCTTTTCTTCCACGTATTTATATATATGTCGTTCACGCGCAGAAAAAGAAGAAAAAGCTTTTCGTTTGAGAAAAATTTTGTCGGATGCTCGTACATCGTTGTTCGTTCGATAAATGGCGATAACGCGACGCGTATCGCTCGTAACGCATCGTGGTTCATCCATTCGATCTAACGTAGAGTCTCGATCTCGCGTTTCAGCTGGAAACGCGGTGTCCGACAAAATGTCTATTTGGGTATACGGAGCGGTTGCATAAATTAATTTGACTTAGGGTTTTCGATGTGCAATGAAAGAGCGTTATGCGTAAACTTTTGTATGTATGAATTTTTTCGTAAATTTGATTGGGATTTTTCGTGACGAAAGTTTTGTGAATTATCGAAGTTGAGGAATCGTTATAATTTCGATCGATGGGGGATGGAAAGCTCCGATGGTGATCTTTCGATAAAATATATCTCGTCGATCGAACGATTATAATTAAAGCGAGATTCACGAGCGTCTTCGTTCGTTCGTTTACGAAGAACGTCGCGATTTTCTTTTTTCACCGATCGTTCGTCCTTTCCACGGTATTGAATTTTTTTCTATCGTCAAAAATTCGCTCATCTTGATTCGCGTCGATGAAGAAGTTCGATGAGGAACGATTGATTCGATTCGATATGAAAATTTTCAGGAATAAATGGACGTTTTCGTGGACGAGACGCGAATCGCGAATATTTGGTAATTTCGTATTAGCGAGTTCGTAATAATTGCGACGCGATCGATAGATTCGCGAGATTAAAGATCGGATAATTTATTATTGGCTATCGAACGTAAACGTAATTTCGTCGTTAATCTCGCGAGAAAAATTTGCATACGATTTAGAAACGAGACGATCTCGCGAGTTTCTCCTTGCCGAAAAATCGAACCGTTCATCTTTACAATCTCGACATCGATCTCGGATCGAAGATCGCCTCGGGACTTATCTAGCCTCGCGATAGGTCTCCCCCCACTCCGGCGGGCTGTGCGCGCAAGCGCGCGTGCGCGTGAGTGCCTTCACCTCGCGAAAACGCACCGATACGCGCATCTCCCTCGCTCTCCCCCTTCCCTCTCCCGACACTCTCTTCCCTCCGGCATTTATCGCGCGTTATCCAAAGTCGACGAAGTTTTACGATCGTCGATGGCGTTCCTGTCGTAAACGGCGCCTCGCGTCGATTAAATCATGACGATCGCGGTCGATTTTTACTCGTCAACGTTTTTTTCTCGTTCCTTCGAGACCATTAATGATTTATAATGACGTAATGAAAAGCGGCCATGTCGAAAATTACGCAAGTGCGCATAATTTTGCGCGTTCGCGCTATCGTCTTTCGGTCTTTCTTTCACTCGTAATTCAAGTATCAGCCTCGCAAAGGAAAGGGGGATGGTGCAGAGACTACGAGTAATTTATGAGGTAATGAAGCGTATTCGAAGAGATAAGGAACAAAAAAGCTCAGCCATTTGAGAGACTCATCGCCATGCGGTCTCGTGCGTTTCATCGTTGAAAAAAACAATTTTGTTCGGATCGAAAATCGTTCTTCCCAGTTCGTACGATCTTGCCATAATTTCCTTTCTTTATTAGAGATAAACGAAGAAAAAAAAGGAAAAAAAAAGCAATCGGCCATTGTCCTCGGATCGTATGGTTTCTCGCGTTATCGCGAGCGAACCGGATCTTGGATAAGAACACGACAGAGAGAGAGAGAGAGGGTGAGAGATTCGTGGACCGCCAAAGGGCCAATGATCGAATCAGTAAAACATGATGGACCGGATGAATAAGAAAGATGCCGAGGCTACATACCCAGAGAAAGAGAGAGAGAAGGAGAGAAAACGAGTAAGAGGAAGGGGAAGGGGGATGGGGGTCTTTGTAGAGATCGTGGGGCGGGAGAGAACAAGGGTTGTTTCCTATGACGGCGTTCATACGCTGCAGCGACAAGGCGTTCGGGCATTAGACATATATAGAGAGAGGGTCGCGACGAAAGGGGAGCGGCAGAGCGCTCAACGTCGATGGTAAAGTGGGGTGGGGAAGGGAAACTTGGCAAAATGCGGGGTGGGAAGGAAACCAATCGTCGGCTACGAGGCAACGCTATATCGTCTCGCTCTCTCCCCTCCTCCTCGCCCCTCTCCCCGTCATTCTCTCAATCCCCCCTTCCCTCTCCTGGCGCACTACCACGCTCTATCTCTCTTCTCCCCTGTTGCTCACTCGTCCCACTCTCTCGCTCGCTCGCGTCGGTTTGTCGGCCCGTGTCGGTGAAAAACTGGCGTTTCTCGTATGTATAGTACACGAGCGAGGGAAGGAGAGAGAGAGAGAAAGAGAGAAAGAGAAAGAGAAAGAGAGAGAGAGAGAGAGAGAGAGAGCGAGCCAACGAGACGAGAGACGCTCGTGTGCGTGCGACGATTTAATAGGTATGCGCGACAGGGGGGTGGGGGACGGAGGGGGAAGAGTAGGGTCGGGTTTCTCTCCCAACATCGGACTTGAGCGTATACACACACACACACACACAGAGCCACACATTTGCACGGATACTCGTACACAACGAGACTCAAAGAAACGTACGTTCTCTCGGGCGTTCACCCATACATTCTCATCGTTCTCGTAAAATGTCCCGGACAGAGGGAGAATTTCCCCGAGGAGACGCGCTCGACTCCAATGGCACATCCCGCGCGCACGTACACACACGTGTACACATAGGCAGACACACACACACACAGACACACACACACACACACGCACGTGAAAACGCTATTAATAAATCGTGTACAGGCACGAAGCGCACGATGGGTTAGGGAAAAAAACGTGTGTGCATGTGTGTATGTGTGTGTGTTTATGTTGTCTTGTGTGTGTTGGTCGAGAACGAGGCGGGAGAGAGGTGAGGGGCGAAGGAGGTGGAGGAGGTGAGCGAGCGAGCGAGCGAGCGAGCGACGAGGGAGCGTGCGGGGTGGAGGGGGAAGAGAGAGACGAACGCATGCGCCGAGTACACGGGGCAAACCTGCGACGAGAAGAGCAAGCCAATTCCTCAGTGGCGGCTCGAATCATTAACCGGTTTCCTTGGCAACTCCAACCGGCCTAAACCATTGGTCCGGCTATCCATTTGCCCCACCACCCACGGAGAGACCCGGACAAAAAAAACAGGGGATACCCGATATATATATATATATATATATGTATATATGGGCCACAAATATATATATATATTTATATATATCTATCTATATTTATATATGTATATAGGTATAACGTTACTCTTGGCAGCGTTCACGAACGCGCACCCACACGCTCTTAGCAACCCCCCCCCCCAGCCCCTACTCCTCCCTCCTTCGCGCCACGTACATCTATGAATCCGCGGATCTGTACGCTACATACGGCCCTGAGCGCGAGGGAGCTGCGCTCTTGCTCTTTCTCTCCCTCCCTCTCTCTCTCTCTCATTCTCTTTCTCTCTCGCGACCGAGTGACTCCGACACAAACGTAGAATCGTGTGTATACGCGCGGGAGAACTCAGCACGCCCGCTCGATCCCAATTTTACTCGCAACGTATAGGTGGTGGCTCTCTCCCAGCGGTTGCAGGATGGATAGAGAACGAGAGAGAGAGGGAGAAAGACGTTAGGATAGACGAGAGGGAGAGCTATGTCACGAACGATAAGACCGTGGATCGGAGAGAGTTGGGGAGGGGAAGAGCGAGAACTCTCTTCTCCTTACTCCTGTGTGCGGTACATTTTAGCGCTGGAGATTGGATAATATATATAGCGAGCTTTTATGACTTACACGCTATACATACGTATACGCTGTGTGTTATATATCGCGCGAGTCCCGTATATAACGAACACGCTGCTACCTTGTGTAGTTAACACCCTACGGACCATCCAGATACTCCCACTTAATACGCGTATCGGACGTTAACGATATTAACAATTTTTTCGAGCAACGAGACAGACCCCTCCCGCCCCCTCCCACCCTGTTTCTCTCGAGTACTTTATAGCTATTCGTAATAATGACGAGATCGTTTTTACAACGAACGCAAATACGAAACCGCGACTCTGTACGACGAGCGAGATTCGCTCGAGAATCTCTCGAAACGTTTGTTTTTTGGTTTTTCATGAAAATTTCATATTTTTTGTTTTGTTTTTAGACTTTTTGTCGCGTCATATTCGCAAAAGTATTAACAAACGTCGGGACGAGATTGTCGAAGAATCGCGAGAGAAAGAACTCGCGACGTTTGGCCGTTACGCGTTAAAGTCGAGCGACTTTGTCGCGTCTAACTCGAAACATATATACGGAGGGCGAGAGTAAAGAAAACGAAAAAAAAACAAACAAAAAATAAACAAAGCAAAACAAACGCGCAAAACACGGAGGAGCGCGCTTTGAAATTCCTGAACTCGGTTGCGACTCTCGGCTCGGTCAACTTCGTTGCGAAAAACCGAGACTCTTCATCCCCCTCTCGAGACCTCCTCGCGTTTCTATGTACCGCCAAAATTACATTAAGTCGAAATTATGCGTCTACCCTACGGGACGTGCGGATCGTAAGGGGGCTGGGGAGGGAGGGATTGGAAGGAAGGGCGGGGGGGGGGGGGGGACTAGCACGTATATAAAAAACGGCCGTAGGGAGATATTCTCTCGCATCCGATAGGTCGAAGATTTTTCGCTTGATAATCGGCCACCAATTCACGGTGAGCTTCTCGGCCAGGCACTACGTGCGTGCTCGAGCGACACTGGCCGTGTGTGCGTCCGGCGCGCGTGTGTGCGCGACGCGCCCCGCGCGAACCGGGGAGTGCAAACGTGGCTCTCGAAAGACAGCTGTGACAGGGCCGTACGTACTCGCGCTCGTCACCCTCCCCCCTTTCCACTCTCCTCAACGTCGCGTTATAAAAAGGCTATTTTTTTTCTTCTTTGTTTTCTCATTGACTTTATTTTTATTTTGACCGAATCTTAAGGGGAACGAAGCTATGCGAATTTGACGAAATTTTAATGATCGTTGGATCGAAAAAATGAATTCTCAGCTTTTGGCATCGACCGAGAGGTTATTGCTCCAGTTTAAGGGATGTTGCGCGTAGGTTCTTTTATGCTAGTTTCTTTGCTCTCCGGTGAATCGAGAGATCGCGTTTGAAATATACGGTTGGATTTTTTTCATCGGCTAAATTAATATTTTTTTGGCTAACGCGAGTAACGGAAACGCGCTTTGTTTTTTGTACGAGGAAATAACGCGAGGCTCGAGAACGAATGGATAGTAGATCGTAATTGATTTGTTTTGGATCTTTGTCGAGCGAACGGAAACGACCGGGCCGATACCCCCGGAGACTCGTGAATCGTGTACGAGCCTGACCTCGGAAAGGGGCGCAGGGCCGTTCGTCCAGAGGCTCGTATCTCGCGAGCCCCGTTCACAAAACTTTGTACTCTCTTGACTTTATAGTAAGGATATCTTTCAATTCTACATTATTAGTTAACAAAACGCCAAAAGTTATGAGACTTTACGAGTCATGAAACAACGCGAGGCGTGTGTCGAGGAACGAACGAAAAAAACTTAATCCCTATGTATGAATTATTAATCATCCAATGCCCTGGAGATTGTATATCTATATGGTGAGAAACGTGAAATCTCTAATTTATATGCCCTTGGATTTTGTTCTTTATTCTTATTGGGCTAAAGTTATCGGTTCATTAGGAGCCAAATTTCCTATTTTGTAGAATAGCGTTAACTAAGTTCTTTGGGATAAAAAAAAGAGTTTGTGCGAATTAATGTTGGGTTCTTGCGCCCCGCGTATGTACGCTCCTGACATCGGCACGTCCTGTAGCTAGAGAGCTCTTCACACTATCAAAGCGTCTCGCGCGCATGTACTATAGTACGCCAAACGGAGTGTAGAGGAGGGAGCGCAACCGAGTGTTTTCTCTCTTTCTCTGGCTCAATCTCGCTCTCTCTGTCTCGCTCTGCGTGGACAAGGGCGACGGTCCGTGTCGATGTCGAGAGCAAAAGCGCGAGAGGGTGGGGAGGCGCGGGTAACGATTGAATGCTTCGGTACGCGTGTTGGATACCGTTAGCCGAGCATGCGCGTTCGCGTCTTATCCCCTCCACTGCCTCGCTCTGGTCACGGTCGCGAAGTGGTTCGCGGCCTGGTAGTCACGAAGCCCCGCCCACATCTGAACCCGAAGACGATACCTCTGGGATTTGCCGAATGCCGACCAATCGACCGAGCTGACTCGCCCCCTGTTGAGGACAAGGGGGGACGAGACGTAAGGGACATACGTCGTGTGGAGGGGGGTCGAGAGGTTTCCACTTTCATATACATATACCTCGAGGCATTTCCCCCACCATTTGCTCAACTCGACGTTGCGTTATACGGGTGGAGGGGTGGGGAGAGGCGCGAGGGGCGTCGCGTACTGTCGAGCGGCGACGCGGGGCAATGAGCAGAGGGAGGCCAGACAACGAGTACCGTCTACCAATGCTTGTGGAACTCCGTACCGTCGTCGCCGACACTTCTCCAACGCAACGCCATTTACCGAGGATCTCGGGAACGAAGACACTGGTGTGTGTTGGTACGCGGCTCTCTCGGGCTTAGCTCGCCCTCTATCTCTCTCTCTCTCTTTCTCTCTATATCTTTCACTCCGCTGTTACGGGTTTTCGTCGTCTGTTGAGTCTACGCGCAGAAAGTTTTCACGTTCGTATTCGCGACGAGTGTTTCTCCTTTAAGTTCAAACTGTGAAAATCGTGCCGAAAAAACAACAACAAAATGTTCAGTGCTACATATACATCGCGCTAATCACCCGACCATTGTGTCTATGTGCGCGCGTTTGTGTGTGTGCCCGTTTTTTTTCTCATTGTGTCGTTACATCCGTAGAGGTTTACGGATTTTCGTTCTCGTTTCTTTTTAAAACACGATTTCGCGACTATATGTGTCGGCCGAGATCTCGCATGCTCGACTGCCATATATATATGTGTGTGTGTGTGTGTATTCGTCGTTTATACAGTGTGTGACATCGCTCAACGTGAACCCGAAACGTGCCTAGGTGTGACTGCGCAGTCGCCATGTGAGTATCCGAGCCGAGTTATCGGGGGATTCGTTCTTTTTTTTTGTTCTTTTCATTTCTATCTCCGTCTCGTTTCGTCTCTCGTGATGTACATCGCGTCGTCTCACTCTCTTTCTCTCTCTGTGTTCCACCGTTTCTCCACCTCTCACTGTCTTTCTCTCTCTAACTCGCTCGCTCACACAACCGAGAGATTGTGTGTTGCCTGCAGTGGTCGAGGTTCCCCAGTGACGTACCGCGATCGGGCGCTTTCAGCGGGGTACCTCGAATAATATTCGAAATATTTTTCTTCTTAACGTAGCTCGTCGAATATCGAGCATAGCCAACAAAAATACACGCAATCTTGTAGTTGGGGCGTTTTTTTCTCTTTATTATTCTCGACATGTTTAACCTTTATTCAAGGTCAAAATATGTGTTTTGAACGATTCACGTTCGCGTTGCCTGGAATTACTTTCCTCGTCGACGTCTATGGGCTCTCGCGGAGCTCCTCGGCTCGTGAATTTCTTTTTCGTTCTCTTTTTTCATCGGGAGGTTTCGGATACCTTACTCGCCCTCGCAGCAAGAACAGAGCGCTGTTATAGAGTTTCAGCCGAGGTACCACCAGTAGTAGCGGCAGCACTTGTATTATTATTATTATTCGTCGGTCATTATGATGATTATTATTATTGTGCCGAGGTCCATGTTGTCAGTCGCCCCCTAGCCGGTTTACCTCCACTTATTCTCTATGCTATTCCCCCCTTCTCGTTTTCTCTCAGCAGGCCTCCTCTCTCCCCCATTGCTCTGCCTGCTTTGCTCGTTCAACCTCGACGCTCGGCGTCCATGTTTCTTCTCTTCCGTCTCTCTCGCGCTCTCTAGCGCGGCTCTCCCCTTCCCTCACCCTCACCCACCATCTCTTTTTTCCCGTTTCTCCCCCTGCGTGACGCTAATTATGGTGGTCTCGGCAGGACGACATTTTGTTCGGCGCCGTTCCAAGATGGATCTCGGCCCCGGTCTTTCTCTCTCTCTTTTTTTCTCCCCGCTCGCTCTTGCCCCTCGTAAAACATCACCATTGGCGAAACCTACGTATCGATTCCCCCTTCGTGTCTCTCTCTCTCTTTCTCGCACACATTTTGGGTCTCTCCAGTTTCCTTCTTTATCATTATTCGTGATTCTGAATAAAAACAAAAATGTATTATACCGCATTTCGTCATACGACTCTTGTCGTATCACAGTGTAGTAATTTTCGTAAACAATGATGACTTTGTTGTAATTCGACCATAGTCACGTTCCGTGAAACAGCAACTGTGCCGCCCTCGATTACAGGAGATTAGGAAAAAAAAGTACGTTGAGGATATAGCGCGATCGTTGCTATATTATTTGGACCGTTGGTTCAAGGACACTTGGGGCATCTCACGGTCAAGGGTCCAAGTAGATGCACTACGGAGGGGGGGGGGGGGCGAAGGGGTGGTCCGCGAGAAAGCTCGAGTGCCTCGTACGGAATAATTTAATTCCTCGACACATCTCGACTCTATAGGTTTTGAGGTCATCGAAAGCGGTTTGAGCACCACTGCGCGGAACCAATGCCTAGCCTTATCATTTTCTCCCCTTTCTCCTCGACTTTGTCGCTACTATCTCTCTCTTTCTTTCTCTCGCTTACTCCGCGAGTTCTATTCTACCTGGGTTACAGGCTGTTTTCCTTTCACTCCTATTTCACGTAGGCCCGTTTCTCCCTTACCCCCGCAGGCAGGATACCTTTCTCTCTCGCTCTTCGCGATTGCGAGCATTCTACCTCGGACCCTTTCCCCTCGTTGCCCCTAACCGAGCGCGCTCTCCCTCCTCTGTAACCAGCGGCGAGAAGAGGCGAAGAGAGCGACGCGTATCGCCCATCCCATCAAACATTCGCCAGTGGCTCTCAATCACTCGCCGCGAAAAAACATGTTTGTAGGTTATGAACTCGTGACAATTATGCACGAGATAAAATCTTTCAAATGACGATTCAATGTCACGTACAAACGACAAATCTTCGATCCTACATTATGTCTCTCCCGTTATTATCAGTATTTCCCGGATTTCTCATATCTTTTTCTACAACGTGACCGTCACAATGCAATTATTATTTTTATTAATATTTCGTACAATAATCGATCTTGCGCATAATCCTCCGAGCCATATGGAGCACTCGATTTATTTCGGCATATGTTATCACGTTCAATCGTCGTTTTGACGATAATATAAAAGCGAGAGAAATTATTTTAAAAAAAAATAGATTTATTTCAACACTTTGCTTACTTCGCTGCGTCGCAGTACTAGACACCTCCGGTAAACTGTTCGAAACAGAAGCATCCACGCAACACTACCGGCTCGCACAGCACAATGATCCACGTTCATGCACGAATCACTATTCAGCCGATCTAATCAATGTCTGTGATATATATACCCGTCGCATATTAAATGCGATATTATTTGGACCGTATTGATAAGAGACGACGCCTGCCATACTGGTGGCAAACCCCCCCCACTTAAACTGTCCGATGCTTGACACCGCAATGATTTGTTTCGAAATTTTTTTTCTGCAATCCGCGTTCTAACGTAGACCGTGATTAACGCGGGAATCAAGGTTAGAGGTCGACGAAACGTCAGTAACGAAGAGAAATATTTCTTACGTTTATCAAAAACGAAAATTGAATAGATTTCTTGTCTTGGCGAGACGAGGAACGAGATGGAGATAGAAAGAATGAAAAAACTAGATTTAGTACACATTTACATGCGTACTAATGCCAATAAATCTCTTGTCTACAGATACACCACAAAACGTATTAGACAATATTTCTCAGTGCCGAAACTTTGATATAAACGATAAAACTTTGTGAGACAAAAAAACGATGGCGAAAAAAAAAGTGTCGGTGAAGAATTGAGTCCTGAAGTTCAGGGTCCAGGTAGTTTTTGTCAGAACGATAATTCAAAATTATCGTGACAAAACGTGGCGAGTTTCGTGGTAAATGAAAACGATGGCGATAGATATTCAAGAATCGCAACAACAGCCACAGCAACAACAGCAACAACAACCGTCCCAGCAGCAACAACAGCCGCAGCAACAACAAATGATGATGAGCGCCCACGAAATGCAACAGCAACAAAATGTCCAACAACAGCAGCAGCAAGTGCAGCAACAGCAGCAACAAGTTCAACAGCAAGTCCAGCAGCAAGTTCAACAGCAAGTTCAACAACAAGTACAGCAGCAAGTGCAACAGCAACAACAAGTTCAACAACAACAACAGGCCCAGCAGCAGCAACAACAGCAGGCCAATAATCAGCACAACGTGACGCAGGTTCAAGTTCAGCCTCAGGTCTCGTCGAGTATGCCGCCGCAACAGGTACAATAAAAATTCCTCTCGAACTGAGAAAAATTATTGAGACGATGAAAATCCGTGATGTAAAATATCTTCTGCTTTTTTTCTATATATAAAGTTGCAAGGCGCGGTTGCCGTATCGATGCAACACCAGCAACAGCAACAGCACGGCGTATCGATGACTCTTACGGGACAGCAAGGAGGCGCGGCGATAACTACCATGGCTGCGCATCCTCAGGCTGTTCAAGTCATCCAACAACCTATGCAAAGCCAAGTTTATCACTTGCAGCATCTCTATAATACCCAGGGAACTCCTTTGTATCTAAATCCTCAGTCGATTCAGGTATTTTATTTCTCATCCGTTGAAACATTGATGTTTTCATTTTTATCGCGTACGCGAATTGAAAAAAATAAATGATCGCAACAATACATCGTTAGGTCATAACTGCCGGGGATGGAAATCAGTCGGCGGCTCAATTGACGCCCCATATGTTGACTGCCGCATCGAATCCTGGCCAGGGTCCTGGTCATCCTGGTTCGGGCGGTACGAAAGTTCAGGGCTTTCCAGCGGGTTATTTGCCTGCACCAACGTCTGGCAATCCAGGAGGTGGACAGACGCTCGTGTTTGGTCATGTGGGGGTTTTAGGATCGCCTCAATCACCACCCTCGTTGCAACAGCAGCAGCAACAACAGTCTGCTAATAAGCAGGATCAAGTGCAAAAGGTAAACTCATCGTATTCTCATTGCCATTCGCTGATATTAGTCGCTAATTACGTGATTTAATTTGTCTTGCTCAGTACACGACTTGCACGACTGGAACACCGACCGCAGGCAAGCCCGGAGGCATGCAGTTCGCCCCTTGGCAATTTGCGCCTCAGGTCGCCTGGACGGGACTGCAAACACCAACACTCTTAACCGCAGCGCCGAATCAAATTTTTATTCGAGGACCGACGCAACCAGACATGTTCATACAGAGTCCTCAAGCTATACAGACGCATAATGGTAAAGATTTCATGCAATTTCGCATCGTTACCTATGTTCTTTCGAACAAATTTGACAATATTTCTTTATTTCGAAACGACAAGCAGCCCTCGCTGCGCAACAACAGCTTCAGGGTGTTCAGCAGATCGCAGCGGCTGGTGGAAAGCCTCGAGTAATGGATATGCAACAGCAGCAACAGCAACAAGCGAAACAGGGTGTCGGGGGCCAGAGACCGTTGAGTATTCTTCCGTCCTCGTTGCAAGGTGTTCAGGGTGCGAATATCCGTCCTGCAAGCTCGGTTTCTACTCAAACGGTTCACGGTGTACAGGCAACGGTACACGCGCAGGTACAAACACAAAAGAAACATTATTATTTCGTCTCTTCACGATCCTATGGATGTTTTCCGATGTAAATCTTCCTCGTATAAGATTCTTCAGACGTATTTTATCATGCGCTCTCGAAGTCCCCCTCTCTCTCTCTCTATCTCTCTCTCTCTCTCTCTCTCGAATATTCTCGAATGGCACGGTTCTCCCTTCGTTTAACACACAACACACTCTATACACCCACATATTTATTGCCCGATATATTAATTTAACGAAGATCCTTCTGTTACTTTATATTTTATATTTTTTAAACAAACAAAAAACCATCCTGAAATACGGTTATTCGAACGTTTTTGTTTGTGCATTCAGAGCGGAAAGTGCAATGGCAGTGGCGTTAAAGGCCGTGGTAAGCCGGTGGTTCGCACAAGACCCGGTCCAAATGCATTTCAGGGCGCTTCAAAGGCCGGTTCAGCAAATCAAACGAAATCTAATGTGCATCACGCAACAATGATAATGCAACAGCAGGCCTCCGTGAGCAATAGCAACAACAATAACAAAGTACTTATAACGACAAATGTTCCTGTGGTGACTTCTGCGCAACCACCTGGCTCACCTATGTCAACTTCTGACAAGCAAAACTTTGGACAACAAAACAAACAAGTAATGCAATCGTCACAGCAGCAACAACAACAACAACAACAACAGCAACAACAGCAACAGCAACAACAACAACAGCAGCAGCAGCAACAACAACAACAGCAACAACAACAGCAACAGACGCAAGCGCGGGGTTTGCAATGCAAGCCGGCGCCTATGCAACCTCAATATCAGCAGATGTTCATGCAGCAGATGCAACAGTTGCAGCATCAGCAGCACATTCAGGCGCAGTGTCAGCAACAACAGACCCAATCGACCCAACAGCAGATACAGCCAAAACCTTTGATGGGTATGTAAAATAGTATTTAAACCTCGTCGGTTCCTCTATTAATCTTTCTATTTATTCGCACGATCGAAGAAAAAAAAAAACAAGAATAATTCTCGTGATTTTATTTCATTAGGCTCCTCTTTTCCAGGAATGACGCTACAGCAACAGCAGCAACCGCAGCAGCAACAACAACAGCAACAGGGTGTTGTATTGGGTGGCGAACGACCGATAATGCCGGTCGTCTCGATGGTCGGGGTCGGAGTTGCCACGACATTGCAAATGAATCAGGTTCAACAATCGGCGATGGCCGGTGGACCGCCGCAGGCTCAGCAGATGGCGCAGTCGATGAATCCGACGATAATTGGTAATCAGATAGTAAATGCGAATTCGCAAGTTCAGGCAATGTCGATGATGAGCCACGCGAGCGAACAGCAACACCAGCAGCAGCAACAGCATCATCAGCAGCAACAAACGCAACAACATCAGCAGACAACGCAACCTCCTCAACAGCAACAACAACAACAACAACATCAACAACAGGTACAACAGCAACAACAGGTACAACAACAGGTACAACAACAGGTACAACAACAATTACAACAACAACAACAACAGCAACAACATCAACAACAGCAACAACAACAGCAACAGCAACAGCAACAACAGACACAACAACAGCAATCGGACAATAATAGCTCGGCGATGATCGTCGCCTCGCCCGATCGTAATCATCAGAACGATTGCTCGATTATGATTCCGTGCAACACGGCCAATACACCCATGTCAATCGATGAACCCAAGGTTTCTATGAAGAAGGAAGAACCTACGATAGAGGAGAGCCCTTCGAGAAATGCGACAATTTCCGGTTAGTAAGGATTCACGCCTTTTAACTTCGTATGAAATCTTTTTATACGATTAATGGAGAATGAGTGAAACAAAGTGGTTTGTTCGTTGCAGAAACGGAGACGAATAAAAACGCGAGTAAAGAAGAAAATTCAACACCGCACGTAAAGAACGAGGATAAATCTTGCAGTAATCCTCTCGCTAATCTCGCGAATGCCGTTAATTCTATTACGAACGGCGTAAACAACGACGAACCATTGACCGGTTCGATGCCAACGCCGCTCACGACCAATAGCAAACAAGCTCCTCCGAAAGCTCTCGTCAAACCTCAGGTTCTTACACACGTTATCGAAGGATTCGTAATACAAGAAGGTACGAGGTTTGGGTTTATCGCGTTTGACGTATCTTGTGTATTAATCGTACGCGTACAAGTCGTGTACGAGACTACGTTTGATCGATTGACATTCTGACTTACAGCTTCGGAACCATTTGCAGTTAATCGGCCGTCACTCAATGGATCGATCGGACAGGATACAACATCCCTGAATCGTAATAACGTCGGGGAAAAGGACGTGCACGAGGATCCACCAAATAAGAAAAGTAAGGAAATAATATTAATTCGCTCTGTAACTTATAATACATCGTTATTAATTTTAATTCATGATTATTTAACACACGAAATTTATCTTGATAAATGAAGGAAAGAAACACGCGCCAAATTCGTCGTCGCACGACAACGAGGGAAATGGTATGACGAGTGGAAAGTGCGAAGCTTGCGGAAATGCCGTGGACGAGCAAAATTGCAAGTTGAAGAAGGACAAGCGTTTCTGTTCCTCCGTATGCGCGAAGAGGTGAGTTTTTTTTTTATTTTCTCCGGGTGTTTTATTTTCGTGAGAATTTTTTCATCGTGATTCTAAACGTTTGGATTCGTGTGTACAGTAAACGAAGGGAAAATCGGGATCGCGAATCGAACGACAAGCAATGGACGGAAATGGAGACCGACGCGAAGAAAAACGACGTTGATATTTCCGTCAAGAACAACGAGGAAAAAATGTTATCCACCACTGCCGCACCAACGGTGGAAGATGCGACACCGAAGATTCATCCGGTCAAATGGACGGTGAGTAGTCGTTCGTTTTTTTTGTCGTTTAAGTTTCGAATTGTCGTTTAAGCGTCGAATTGCCGTTTTGCAGGTGAACGAAGTTTGCGATTTCATCCGTGGATTACCGGGCTGTGCCGACTATGCCGAGGATTTCGCGATTCAGGAGATCGACGGTCAGGCACTCATGCTTCTCAAAGAGGATCATCTAATGTCCGCTATGAGCATAAAACTCGGGCCAGCATTGAAAATCGTCGCGAGGATCGATTTCATGAAACACGAATTAATGTCAAATTCCTCATCACCGTCCTCGAACAGTAGTTCGTGAACTGCGTTCGTTTAAATACAATTCGCGAAATATTCTATTTCGAAAGAAAGATGAAACACGGCAAGGGGCTACCGGGTTTGTGCAAGATTGTGTTCTTGAAAAAAAAACAAAAAAAAAACAAAAAACACTGAAATACTCTACAAGATTCGTTGAAGCTTGATACTTTTGTATCATCCGATGATACGAACGTAAATTCATAATTACACAGTGCCAGTGAAACAGAATGCGTATGTACAAAGACAGAATGGTAAGATTTCTACGATTTCGTAAAAAAAACAAAACAAAAAAACAAAAGAAAAACAAAAATATTGAACCTCTTCGACATATCTCGCGTTTCGATCCACGCAAGAAGTAATTTACAGTCTCCGACAACCTCTTGATAAGGTAACAGTGTGTTTTTTTTGTGTGAAAAGACGCGGGAATTGCCGTTAATTCTAGCGCATACGGCAAATATTCCTCATTTCGTCACACATATTTTCGCGATTTCATATTGAAATTATGGAAGTCAGTCTTCTTCATTATCGGATACGCATTTATGATGTCATTTGCTAAAACGTACGTAACCTAAGACGATATTTGTCCGTTGCGCTCGATCGTATTTGTCCAAACAAATCGCGAGTCTCCGACGAATTATTGAGATAATATACCTTATAGCGCCTAAGTGTAAATATTTATATCTAAGATGTTTTAGTATTCATTTGGAATGAAAATTTTATAGCGCTATGAAATTATGAAAGGTCGGATGTTTGTACAAGTTAAATATTCTGTTATTTACCATAGTTACGTTCTTCTTTTATTTCCGGGTGATGTGAAACGTCGACCGAGTTGAGTGCGAAATAAATTTCGCGATATACGCAGCCACGTGGGGCGAGGATGACGAGGAGGAGGAGGGGGGGGGGGATAAAAAGATGTTTCGCATCGCGTTTAAGACGAAAATGTATATAATAGGCGATACGGTGTTGCTTGCGGGAACATAATCGCATTTCGAGCATAAAAACTGCCAAACGATTATTTTGTATCAACGTTGACACGATAATCCTCGATATATTACGCGTTGGTACGAGAACGCGCGAATTTTAATTTCAGATCCTTGAATTTTTTGTACAAGCGTGTACGAGCGAAGCGTACGAGAGCTGTTAAAAAACGCTAAATGGAAAGTACAAAATTTACCAATGGAGGTAATGCATCGGCATTATGTCACGTGGCTTAAATATCATTTTTATTAGGGACTGCGTTAGTCGTATTGTTTGTCTATTGCGGATAATTGTAAGTGGAGAAAAGAGAAATACACGAGTATGGTATAACGCTACATTTCTTACGCGTTTAGCCGGACATGAATATCCATCCTCCATCGTCGCCGGAAGTAAACAAAGGTAAGATTACGGGAGATCGGGAAAAAGTGTAAAAAACAACGCAAGGTAGGAGTTCGGACTGTTTTTTTTTACACACTATTTTTATTTTTGAGAATTATACATGAAAAAGTAAAGTGGCGACATCGTTAACGTTTCTTCAAAAGAATTGAAAAAAAAAACTATGCAGGTAAAACAGTGTGTGTTATTTTAAGAGTCGATCGAGTAGTTCGGAGTTCTTGTGTTTATACAGACTTTCCGAGATCTACGAAACTTTTAACAAATTCATATTTTTTGTAAATGAGGTAATTATATACAATGAAAGAACGATATCGAGTTCTTACAAATCCATTGTTTTGAGCACAGTCGCACTCGTTCACACACTGCCGGCTAGTCCTCATTTGTGTATTGCTACAAGCCACGCTGCTGTGTATTCTCGAAATGCAGACAGTTTACGATGGTAGCTCTTCCTTGGCGGCATTCTTGAGTTTTTCGCCTTCCCTTAGTAATGCTTCTTGATATTTTGCATTCATTTCTTGTATTACAGGCCTGTCGTAGACGACGTAGTAATAACCTCGTACACCGATGAGCCCAGTAGTACATACGGTGATTCCAATACAGGTCCACACGAATCCTCGGTGGAGGAAATTGGCGATTTTGTTAAACGTCCTAGTTTTCATGATCCGATAATGTCGCGTCGTTTTAACTTTGTACGATTGATGAATTTTCGGAATTCGCAGCGATTAAATCGAGCAGAATGATCCGTGTTACACTGTTACACACAAAAGCGGTAGCCGAAGATGCGAAAAGTTTTTCATGTACCAACTAGCGCCATTCATCGGTTGTCGCTGAAACTACCATCGCAGCTGACTCAGTACGCCAATGATCGTGGTCAAGCGTAGTCTTTACGTAAATTAACAAAACACTAGGTGTTCCCGTTGGAATTAAGCCTTCAATTGACGGGTTAATTAAGAATATTCGTGAATTTCGTAATACTCGGGGTCGTACAGTGGTGAGTATCGAATCCGTACAGCTAAATCTCAAGTTCTCTCGTATATAACCAAACTCGCAGGGCGTGTTGCGTCTCGGTGTATTGCATTTGAGGTTCAGGGCGTGACAATTGACTTGGCACGCTTTCTCATCACACATCCCAAATTTCACTAATTCGTTACGTTAATTGTGCATTTTACAAAGAATTTTGAAGGATGAATTACGGAAAAAAATCGCCGAGCATGAGCACCCCTTCGATTTATTCGCACGTAACTACACGAAGCAGTGCAAATCTCAGATCATCGAGATCGGCAAAAAGCGTCAAAATACCATGGTATCAGAAACCCATACTCTCCAACGCTCTCATACTCGATATACAGCGAGGAGCATTGATGACCGGAGTTTTCTCCCTGGTAAGCATATTTGACTATGAAAACCTCCAGTTTCTAAATGACGCGTGATTTTCAATATTTCTGACAACTATTAGCCGTCTCGCACGTTACAATGCTAATTCCCCTAAGAACATTCCTCGACCGTCGAAACTTCGATTCTTATTCCAGTGTTTATCGTTGTTTACCATATGCACTGCGGTATTCGACGTCTACTGCTTATCTCAAGCGGCACCAGGTTCCACGCATTACGGATATTACATAATATCGTACGAATTCGTTTACGTCGGCAATTCTAATGGTAAGTACGCTCTCGATTCGTCCATCGTCATTTTTACTCAAGCAGCGACGGTCGGAGATTAACAAATTTCCTGATATTTTCCAGTTCGCAATGCGCTTATAGTATTCGCATTGTTTTCCCTTTTGGGAGGACTCGCGGTGTTAGTCACGTCGATAATACTGATTACCGCGTTGCGCAAAGAGTACGAAAAAAAGATGGTACCATGGCTGTACGTCTTTGCGATATTCACCATTTTTCGACTCCTCGTCTTCATTTTCTTTAGTATCGTGAACGATCTGATATTCGCCTACAATATCATGATGTGCCTTCTGTGGATCGTCTTTATATGCCTCTCGGCATACGGTTGGCTCGTTGTTTACTCCCTGTACGTGGAACTTACGGATCTAACGCGTCTTGAAGATTTGGCGCATCTCAGGGTAAGAATTCATAACTTTCTTAGGTTTTTTTTCTTTTTTTAGTATTTATCGTACAATCGCCATGGTTATTTCGAACGGAGAACGAATATATTTTTCTTTGAGTTCAGATTGGAACGATGCAGTTTCTCAACGCATCAACGACTCATTCTCTCGCCGGTTCCCGGCCAACGACACCGCACAGTACCGTTTCCACTATGCCGGTGAATTAATCACCAAAAAAAAGTGAAATATTTTCGACGCGACGGTTAAACATAAGCAAACGAGTAAGTTTGTCCCGGATAGCTTTGACCCTCTCTAACGTTTTATTGTCTCGTTTCACCGCCGAGCAAATTACGTCTTGAGATTGTTTTGACGAAGAATCTCGTTCGACGCATTGTCCAGAGAATGAAAGAAACTTGAAGCGTCGGTCCAGCGACCAACGACTCTGATAAAATCGCGTGTACATAATTACAATCGATCTTACATTCACTATTTTAAGGATAAACGATATTCCGTCCAATTATACGATCGATCGAATATTTACAAGTGCCTGATCGATTTAATAGCGAAAACGCAACGAGAATTTGCGGAAGAATCGCTTCCATACGGACTGTTAGATATTATGCACCAGAGTACGATTTAGGATATTTTTAAATCGTTAAGTTATACATTGCGAAATAATGATTTACAAACGTTGATAGTCCGTAAGATATTTTCTTCAACTACGAATCTCATACTCCGTCCAATTTTTTGATACTACGCTATTATAATCCGTAAGGTTTTAACCCGATGAAAATTTTACATCAAAACAATGATGATATTTAGAGATTTATTTTATAAGTTTAATCGTAGGTTTCGAAGGTTTGTTTAATAAACTCATGAAATTGTAAGCTGGATTTATATACTTCCTGACCTTTATTTTTCTTTAAGATGCTTATTCCGATCTCGTTGGATTTTGTGGGAAAACGTGGGCAAAAGTTGAACAAAAAATTACGCTCGTACATTAAGTGGCAATAATACATTTATTCGATTTTCTTCCACTTTATACAGATCTAAGAGATTGCAATAATCGCTTATTGCGAAAGATTGCTTAATATATAAGTAACAAAATTACACGTAAACGAATGAAAGTTAGGGGACCATCGAGAGAAGAAGGTATTACGAATGGTTCTTTTCCGATACGATTTTAAAGAGAGCAAAAATAAAGACAATAACGTTTCCAAAATTAATGACGGACATTGTCCGATAAAATCGTATTTAATTCGGCGATTATTATGGCAACTTTGTGCCTCGTATCGAACGATTTAGAATCGGCCACCTCCACCGGTTTAAACGGACTGAAGTTCAAACCCGTTGCTCTCGTAAGAGAAAGTTTTTATCGCACCTTGAACGTATATTTTACGTGCCGTTCGTCGCTTGGATTGCATTGCACAATGTTCATGTTTTTGTTTCAATTATTGTACACGTACGCACATTAAGACTTCGGAGAGCCTTTTAATTTACTCGAGCTTATAAAATCTAGTATGTACAAAAGGTTTTAAGAAAAACCATCCTTATGTGCTTTTGCGCAGCGAGGAATAACATCTCAGAATGAAACGGCACTGATCGACTTCCAAACGCCCCAGAAGAAAAGCGCGTACAACATAGCCCTTACCGTTCCATTGATGAGCACCAATCTTCAGTTATAAAAAGAAAACGACAAAGTAATTTAGAAATAAAGAAATTAAGTGAAAATTAAGAGTTTAAACGCTGCTTTCTTCATTTTACTGTAAAAACTTTTAGTGTTTCATCGTAAACTGACCTTTGCATTTTCTTCCGGCTTGCCTCTAGTGTATTGACATCATCCTTCATCAGATACGTTCTCATACCTTTCATGTAATTTCTCAAATACATTTTCCAGTCTAATTCCTTCATGCTGAAACGAAAGATTTGTCTGTCCTTCGGGTCCAGCCGTTTCCACATACTCTGGACATTGTTATTAGTAAAGACCCACTCGTTAGTGCAAAACCACGATAGGACGTTGGAGAATTTGTGAATTTTTTTGTAAGTCTTCATCAATCTGCGCGGATTATAACAAAGAAAGTCGAATTGTTTTTTTAATGCCAGTAATCGTCTATTTTATCATTATGTATGATATCAACAAAATGCATAAAAATCATCTCACACTGGTTTGTTTCCTGTGCATAAACAGAGAAAATCCACCAAGAGAGCCGGTACGTGATGTAAAAATGTCCTGTAGAGGAGATGGACGACTCTGCTGTTATCGAGCCTCAGTGAAATCGACCATTTCGCTTGACTCAGTGGAAATTCGTATCCGTACACAACATTGCTCGAGGCAAAGTCTCCCCATGTGAGCGAAGATTCTGCTGTCGCTACATAATTGTAAATCAGCATATCCCTGTTTCTCCTGCGAATTAAATAATCATTCAATACGTCGATCGATCATCGACCGACTCCTGAGTAGAGTCGTGAGATGAAGAGATATGATTTCGATAAGGTACCTTCCTGGTTGATTGGCAACGTCCCATGCACTGGCCATCAGAGCATTAACAGTAAAGTCAACCGGTACGATATTCGCTTTGACCCAAGATCCACAGTGTATCGTTTTCAGGATACCAGTGGCAGCGACAGCCACGAGACCAGTTGGACCGTAATAATTGTCGATCCAACCAGGCAAAGGTTCGCACGCGCTCGAAGTAACTACGAACATATTACCAGATATGTAATACCCTCTAAAAATTGATTCGAATCCTTGTACGGTGTTCGAATTTTTCGGACGCAAGAGTCCCACGATTTAGGCATTCTCGACGTTATTAAACGCATCTTTATTTTGGGAATCGCTAGGAATTTTATCATCGCGCAACAAGACGTCCAGCGAGCGTGAAAGAAGGCGGGATTTCTTCCCAAGTTTTTGCCTCTTTTTTGAGACTAGCAATCTCTCGGATCGACGACCTCGATGAAATTCGTTCGAACGACCTTCGACGCGTGATAGATTGTCTTGACTCGTCAAGGTCTCCAACGACACTTCTCTCATCGTCTCGAAGTCTTCCTCGAAATCATATTCCGGGTACATTGTTTCGAAAGGAACGGGAATACCGGATTCTTCCAAACGCTCGGGTCTCGACTTTACCACGGTATAAATCATAGCACAAACGAATAATATTATCTTGCCGAGTAGAGTCAGTAGAAAAATTCCAATGGCTAGTAAAATTTGTACGATTATACTGATCGTACCCGTGACAAGGTACATCGCTATAGCGAGACACATTTTATTCCCGATTGATATCCCGCGATATTTGACTAATCATCGAAACGTCGAATTTTACATCTTGTCAATTGTTTTTTTCATTCTTCACTTACCAATCGCCGGTCTGAATATTCCCATGTTCAGATCATCGCTATTCTTTCTCACAACGTTCTCGGCGAGTGCCTTGGTAAACGTATACGTATTCGGCCATGCACCGAGAATTTTCGACGTCACTTTTCCAATCTCACCCTCGTCCTTGTCTTTTATCAATGCGGTTAATTCCTCGTAATCCGCAGGACTCGTATAAAATGATTCCTCGATCTTTGGCACGTGACAATTCGCGTAAGCCGTGGACACGTGAACGAATGCCTGGTAGAGGAGAAAAAAAAGAGAAGAAATACAAAGTCGGAAGAATAATAAAAACAGCAATAATGAGAGTCAGTAAAAAAGAAAAGTAGGAGGATGATAGCTCGGCAAATATAGACTCCGTTGGTTTCTGCGTCGTCGTATTTCCAACGAGACACGAACGTTTTTAGGGAACTTATTTTTTGTTATATCTTTTTTCTCAAAGACGCTTGAATCTTCGTATTTGTCAGGAAGCCATAAATGGGTCTTGAGATTTAAATCTTCGTTCACGATCTTTAAACCGCGGAGCCATCAACGCGAGTCCAAAAAAAAAAGATTTAAACATTGTTGGCCCTTCTAGAGAATCCAAGAGTCATGAATATTGAACGAGCAACAACGAGAAATAAAAAACGAAGAAATCCGAGTACCCGAAGAGACGAGAGTCAGTCTTCTAAGAAGATACTCGTGCATCCTTCGTTCCTCCGTACGAACGACGTCATTATTTGCGTAATATTTATTTATCTTGAGCATAGAGGCTCGTTCATGCCAATTCTTACCAGTTGAATGTTCAAGGTGTGATATACATAACTTTACATCGATAGGGACGTGGTACGAAGTCGCGCGAACGTTTCTCGCTCGTTGAAACGAAATACGAGACAAATATTTCTCTCCTACGGTTTAATAATTGTATAAGCTAATCCTTGGTAATTAGTCTCATTCGGGAATTCCTTTCGTTCTTCGTTTATTCATCGTACAAACGAGAGAGTTTTTTTTCGTACGTCATTAGGTTTGCATTTTGCATTAACGCGTTGGGTTTCTTCGTGAATACGTCAGACGTGTGTGTGTTCTCTCGAACGATGGTTAACGCACGATGAAAGTCCGGTATTGTCACCAGGTACGTTAGATACCGAGGTAAATTTAATCCTTCGAACATGAATACGAGTCGAGGCGAAGAACGAATCTTCGAGTTTTTTTTTGGCGAGCAGGTTTATCGTTGAATCGTCGAGTTTTGTATATTTCGAGGAAATATTAACGAATACACGTTCAGGGAAAAAAATGCGACGATATGGGATTTCAATTAATTTCGTGAAAAAAATTCATTTACAAAAAAAAAAAAAGTTTTTTTTACTAAAATGGTGATAAATTTGCTTGCGAGTAGAATTCTGACCCGGTCGTTTGCTCGCATGATTCAGGGTTATTCCAGCTTAAAAATACCACCGGGGTCCTTTGACTAAGTAATTTACCCTTTCCATTTTTTTCGCGATTTTCGAATAATTCTTATGCCATCAAAAATAAAATTATCTTAATGATCCAACTCCGTTTTTTCAACTCTGCTGTCTTTGTTTTTAAACGTCCCCTTATAGACCAGAATCGCTCGAGTAGAAGCTGAATTACGGTCGCATAAAAATCGTCATATTTTTTCCATTCTCGATTTCAAGGCAAAAAAAAAATTGAACCAAAATTTTGTCGTAACCTCGCTCTACACGACCATTAAAATTCTCATAATTCGCGGTAACCACTCTTTTGCCCGTATTAAACGACACACCTTTAACGAACCCGGAAACAAACTCGAATAAATTTTTTTATTATTTCTTCTTCTTTCGTTTTGCATAATGAAAAAATTGATCAATCTGCGGGACATTTTGTCCCGTATCGAGGGTTAGTTAGACGCTTTTATTATACAAAAATGAAAAGGTCGGGAACGTCGTAATAAAAACATGCGAGGTCGGATTAAAATTGTATACGACCAAGAGCCGACTTGCCTCTCATTGTTAGTGGCGTAACCCACATTACCTCGTACACACCATCGTCGAGGAACGAGCATTCGCGACAAGAGCTACGTGCCTCGGCACGCGCTTCGTGTCTCGGACGTATTCGTGGTTCGTCACAAAAGTAGACGGAGAGAAAGATTTTGGCGTTGGCCTCGTTACGAATTTTGGAAGCAAGATAGAGAGGGGGTTGGTCGTTATGAAATTGATCATTTTCATGTCGTATGTGAGCCAGTCGATTGGTCAAACTTTAGCCAATATATAAATATATATATATACATCAACTCGAGACGTATCACGTGTCGCGAATGCATTTTAACAAAAGTTTACTCACTTTTAGTCTCGGCATGCGTTTGCACAAGTCGATCATGTCGGCGGTACTGCCGACGTTGATGGCCATTGCGATATCGAGTCTCTCGTCGAATCGCACCGTCGCTGCACTGTGAAAGACTATCGATACCTGAACGAAAAATCAATCAATAATTTCTTTTTATCAAATGAATAATTTTCTATGGAAATTATAATCAACCCTCTTGTTACTCGATCGTAATGATAACAATGATAAAATTGTCATTGTTATTATTTCGTATGATTAATAATGGCGGGAACAAGAGGGATGATTGATCGACGTTCGATGATTCGAGGCTTTGTAATTGCCACGTAACCATACGAGACCCGATGGAAGCGAAAGTTTCATCAAAGGTCGAGAGACGATCAGCGCGTGTATTGTCAATCTTTCTCGCATCGTATAAATTACATCATCTCTTCGTATTGTCCCGTCTATCTCACGTATGTCGAGTACGTTTGCTCACCTCTTGTACGAGACGCTCCCTATCCGCGAACGAAAGTCCGAGTCCCTTGATACTACAGTCGCCCGACATCGCGACTACTTTGTGCCGAAATTTTGGCGATACGTCGCGCAATCGATCGTAAAGCTGTGACGAGATGAACGATTATTAATTAGCGTTTATCTCATAATAATTCGACGATTGCCATTTTTTCTGTTTTCTTTTTCTTTTTCTTTCTCTCTCTTACGTACCGGATCGTTGAACAGATCCTCGATTCGATCCTCCACATTTTTATCCTTTTTGTCACGTATCAGGAGATAAATCGTTGATATTTCCGGACAGCTTCTCAACAGTTTCTCGATGAGAACTTTACCGAGGAAGCCGGTGCCACCTACGTTCGTATCGATAATTAATCGTTGATCGAAAGATTACGATTTCTTCGAAAAATAGATTATTTTTCAATCTATATTCGTCGTTGTTCGTTCTGTTTTCGTTGCTTTTTCAACGTTAAAATGAAAGGGACACGGATTTGGACGAAAGGAGCGAATGAGATGAAAACAGTGAAAGGGGCTAGTGTGTCTTTATCTTTACACGCGCTTGTGTGTGTACGTGTGTCGATCGTTGAGAAAAATCAGCCGACACTTTTCCCCGTAACGTTATTATCGCGGCAAACTGCGGCGGCCAACTTTCCCCATCGCATCGAGCGTGTTTGAATAGTTTCTTGCTCTCGTACGACGTTTGAAAATATTCACAGGTGCGAGAATAGCGATGTATATATATATATATATATATATATATTTAGCGTACCTGTTATGAAGACGCTTTGACCGGCGTAAAAATTTTGTATCGGTGTTCCTCTGCCGATCGTCGTTTCATTCTGATCGACGTTTATTACCTCGTTGTTATTGTTATTATTGTTGAGACGAAAATCTTCGGTCTCGTCCGAGATCGGTGGGCTAACGTAGACATTCTCAGCCTGTAAAAAAATCGAGCAGAAAAACGATCGAATTAGCGAAATATTGATAACCGATCGTCGATCGATTTATCGATTTTTCGTATATTTCTTATTTCCCGGCGCGAATAACGACGACGTTCTCGAGCCGCGACGAGGCGAATCATTGTGATGAAAGACATCGATGCTTTCTCCGCGGTCTTCTATCTCTGGCGGGAAAGAAAATAAAAGATAAGAAGAAGAAGAAGAAAAAAAATGAAGAAATAAAGAGACGAAATAACGAGAGTCCACCGCTCTCGCGCTTCACACGCCATCCGATGGTGATTTCTTTCGCGTTCTCCCGACAGTCCGGTGAGAGATATTCTCCACTGGTCCGTGGCCCCGGCGCGCGCTCGGAAGAAACGATTCGTTACGTTAGGAAAGTTTAACCGGATATGCCGAAGAGAGCGAGGAGAGTGAAACTTTATGTAACGACCGTGCCCGAACGATCGCTGTGTGTGTCTTTCTTAAGACAGACCGATGCTGCGTCAACCACGCGTTACCGCATCGCGCAATTATATATTACACGTCGTTTAGACGATTACGTTTCGTATCGTAAGTCCAACGAAAGAAAAATCGTTACGATTATTTCACGGCTCGATCATCGAGGCGAATAATTAACGACGAAAGCGATCGTGTACCAAGGACTCGTTCTTTCTTATCCTTTAACCCCGAACAATCAAAGCCTCGCGACAAAATCGAGCGCTTTTTTTTCAAATTGAATTCGCAACAAAACCGTAGAGTTTACGATTTAAAACAATAACGATTCTTTTTTTTGTTTTGATTTCGTTGGTCAAGACCTCCCGCGCCGTGTCAGCGGAGTATCGCGTCGAGAAGAATGTGCGCAGCCAAGTGCATTCCACGAGGCCGCTCGTTTACCGCGCGATTATTGCATCGCTCAAACGACTTACGATACGTTCGATAAATAATCAACATTTGCCGATGATAAATTGACGTAATATTTTGCACGGGAAACGACGCGAATAATAATTGCAATTACTGACTTCGTTCGAGGTTGCGTATCCTCCGAGTTGCTCGTTCTCCCGCAGCATCTTTTCCGAGTCTCTTCCCGTCGACTTGAACCACCGGAAATTCAAGTTCTCGCACTTTCCGATCCACTGCTGTTTCGTGTACAAAAATTCCTCCGGCACTCGGCGCTTTTTAGCGAATATTTTATTTTCACGTTTTTGAAAAAAAAAAGATTTTTTTTTTTAATCGATTCGAACTTTTTCTTTTTTTTTGTATATTATTTAATCGAGATAATCGAACTTTCGCGACGAATAACAAAATTAGATCGTTCCGGACCGGAACGTTTGATCCCGTCGCGAGTTTCGTGTACACTGAACTCCTGTGCGGAGCGAGCTCGAGGAGTTTCACGTTTCTGGCGTGTGATCCTCGTGGTCGCGAGAGAGTTACGAACGAAGGGGACCGTGTTCACCGCTAAAAGTCGCTAAGGTAACAGACGACCACACTCCGCGTCTCGGCGCGTTTATTACACCTGTCTTATGGGACGGTGCTGACGATCGTGACGAGACCGATATCGCGCCCGAGTCGCTTTACGGGGGATGAGCTCCCCCCCGGAGGCGATCGTTTACGTTATCGCGGTGGCTCGCGCGTCTATTTCGGCCGAGATTCGAGATAACGAAACCAAGACCGAACGACGATTAACCAAACAAGAAAAAAAGAAGAAAAATCACACAATAGAAATTTTTCGGTATTTTTCCGATGAAAAATTACTCACACTCGTGAAAACCTCGTCCTGCGTCATAACGCGATTAGTTTCGCAACGCGCGGACAACGAAGACGATACGACACTTTTCCGGGGCATAAGGGATTGACGCGATCGCGATCGATCTATCACCCTGTTGTTTCACGGTGGATAGAACCGAACTCTTCCTCGTTCGTGCCTTTTTGTACGTTTCGCTGCGTAGTTTTTTTTTTACTTCATTTTTTTCTTCGCATTCGTTTTTCCTGTCGTTTTGGAATAAATTTGTCCTCCTTTGGCTCGTGGAAGAAGCTCGAACGACACTTCGAGACTATAGCGTCTTTCTACCTCCTTCTCTTGTTTCTCAACCCCTTCGGCCCCTTCTTGTTTCTCTCCCTCTCCTTCTCTCTCTCTCTCTCTCTCTCTCTCTTGCCAGATTTAATCACAATTGAACGTGCAGAAAAACAAATGATTATTCATAGCAAATATGAGTGTTGCGCATATTTACGATCAGAATGCGACTTGGTCGTTTTTATTGAGACGTATTTAAATACAAAGTTCACAATCGGTAAAAAGACACGTACAATCTAAAGATGAAGAGACTCGAGTTTTTTTTACAAAATTTGAACCGATATAGCATTTGTGGGACGGTAGTGTGTAAGATGTTAAACATTTTTTTTTATACTTTGTTTTTTTTTCATCATGCGGCTTATTACGTTTTTTACGGAAGAGTCAAAGGTCGTTCGCGAAGATTAACAATAAATTTCGAAGGTACGTCAAGTGCCCGCGTTCGATGGCTCGATGTCAAAATTATACACGGCCGAAACGTACGTCGTTTCGCTTACCGTCTCGTTGCTTTCTAACACTTGTAATCCAGTCACGTAAAATACGCTGCGCGTGATACAACGATCGCACTACGGTGACGTCACAGTGTCGATCGAAACGTGAATTAAACGATAATTTTTTAAATAATTGTTATCGTCATCGTCATCTATCGACTCGTCATCGGCCCTCTCTTGGGAACTTTTGCGTCGGTTGAATGAAATAAAGAGTGTCATTAGCGTTATGGCGTTAGTGTCACGTGAGACGCGAGGCTCGACGAATTATTTCGGTCGGACGGAAAAACCCAGTGGAATTTTTGTGATATCTTCGATCGATCGATTTTTCGGAACAAAAGCATTTTCCTTCCATCGATAAGACCTTGAACGTGAACCCTCGTGTTAGGGTTGCCTCTCGGTCAACGAAACGTTAGCTATACTTACACGCGTTCGTTGATTCATCAGAGCGAGTCTCGTTTATCGTCCGTCGATTTTCGCAATCGATGACCTCAAAGGATTTCAATGGGTGACTTGGAAAGAATTGAAAAAAAAAATGGTCGAGCGTGCAACGTTTATAACGTGACGCGGTTGACAGTACGCCATGTGATAAATGTCTCGGCTGACATCGAAGTGGATTAATTAATGTCGCTTCGGAGCTAATTCAGTCAAGGACGATTTTTTTTTTCGTCTTTTTATTCGTGACCATCAGCCGATCTTCGCGTCTGACCGTCGCGTGGCTTTTCTACTTAGGCATTACGACGGTTTGCCTTTTTTTAGTTTTAAGGAAGTTGCATTGATATCTGGAGACTTCATTATTCATTCGCAAAATGTGAATTAATATCCAAGTACCAGAGGCAAACATTATTATTGCAATAATTATTATTATTACTATTAAGAACGATATTAACCTTGCACATTGTTCAAAAAATATTCTATCGTAATTCTTTGAAAAAAAATTCAATCTTTTGTATCTCGAAAATTCTTAAACGCAAACTCAAAATACTATTTGCTAAAAATTACCCGGAAATTTATCGTTTCAAGGTAAACGTGAAACGCGATAAACGATTAATTAGCGGCGATGAACAGACGGTAAAAATTTGCTTTATTTTTTTACAACGTGTGCACGTCGAGAACGACAGGTGATCTTTCTGAACTTTTACTTTTACGTGGAATCTTCCGGTTGTTTAAAATTGTAAAATCCTCTGTCATCGCGTAAACCTCCATGTATCCACGGGTCATTGCGATAATCGCAGTGAGACATTGAGCCCCACGTGGGACAGTTACATAATATAAATATTTTTCCCGAGGCTGATTTGAAGTGCGAGAGTCTCGAACGAACGAGCACACACGCACCCGCGGGCTTCCACGAGCGTGTATGACGTAAGGCCGATGGGACGTTCCTCGTACTCGTGTGGGACACATAGATGTTCGGATATTGTTTCGCAACGTGTGAAAGTCGAAAAGATATCTTTCTCTTTCTTCGTACCTCCTCATCTTTCTCCCCTTTTTTCACATTCGTCGCGTTCTTATACTTTCATCTTCATCATGGGTGAACTTTTATGGATGATGGGCAACTTACTGGTAAACTGTGAAGAAAACTTTGGGGGAGCTCGTATCGATGATCGATCGTCGATGCAATAATTAGGGATGTATTTTGATAATTTTTTATCAATTTTATTTTTTTTGTTTTCCATCGTTTCTACGAATAATCTTATACAATTTCAATTTATATCGTGTATAATTAATCTTAGATTATGTTAAGTAAATTTGATAAAATTGTAGTTATCCTTGTCGTTGCCAACGCGATAAAATTAACCAGATACAGCGAAGATGCATTATATTCTAGTACTGTTGGCTTCTCGAGTAACACCAGATAAGCCAAGAGTCACGATATGAATATTTATTTACAGGTATGCCCAACGAGGCAATTACAAAAGGCAAAACACGATTGCTTCCCAGGGGGTTAAAAGGGGAGAAATCTAGTTAAGCCTGCTGTGCATATATTTCTTTAACGACGATTTAATTAAGAAAATGTAAATTCTCTTCGATCATAGCCTTCCACTGTATTGATTTTAATCTCACTTCTCTCTTTCGTCCTAAGATTTTTGTACGTTATTTCCCACGTGTCTCTCATCGTTCGGTGATCATTTCGCTGACGGTGGAAAATTCGTACATCGAACTGGTCGACGTGAGAGAAGTAAACAGCGAGTAAAAAATCCAACCGGCCAACGCTATCGAGACCCATTTGATAACTTTATGCAAAATGAGAAAACGCGCCATCCGCTTTTTGCCCATTGGTATCGTGCTCGGATCGTCCTTGAAGATATGAATTCTCAATCCAGCGACGCATTTTTGCATATATTCGTCCCAGTTGAAATTCTTCATCGAGAAGTAGAATAATTTTTGATCCTCCGACGTTAGATTTTCCCAGAGGGTCCTCGTGTTCGCATAGTCGAAATGCCACTTGTGCGTGCTGAAGAACGTCGTGACGGCCGAGAACTTGTGAATCTTTTTGTAGATTTTTAGCACCCTTGAATAAGATTTTTATTCAAAATAAAATTAATAATTCGATTAAAATAAAAAAATAGTGACGCTAATGTTTTGTTTTTCATCCTCGGTAAACTTTGATGATATCCGAAAGAAAAATTACCTCGGTTTCTGACCAACGAGGCAGAGCCCAATGTCGACGATAAGTGCCGGCAGCACGTGAAGTAGAATGCTCAATATGTAGAACAAGAAATAACTCTTGGTCGTTGTTATGCTGTAACACCATATGCTCCTTATGCTTGGTATTCTCTTGCCATATTTTATAGCGAGGTTTATATATTCGCCCCATGTGACACTCTTGGTCCAAGAGGAGTGATAGTTGTAGATCGGTGGATCGGCTGCTTCGTTTCTTAAAAAAAAGACAAAAAAACGTCAAAATAATAACAACCCAAAAATCCTCGTTAAATGTAATAATACATATCGGCGTCCCTCGAGAATTATGATGCCCGGAACTTTCGCTCCGCCCGAGACGTTTCAAAATCTCAGCGAGAAACCGCGAGTACCTAGGACGTCCGTGAGTTTTTTTGAAAATGAAAGTTCAACCGTTCCGTATCGGCTTAGTCTCGTCGATAAAAGACGGAGAAATATCTCGGCGAGAAGTGTTTCGCTCCTTTTCGATACGAATCGAGTCATTGACGGAATCTCAAAGGTAAACGAGTTCTCGGAATTAATTCGCGAGCGAGACGATCGATACGTCCTGTATCCGGATTATCGTCTCGTTTCGTTCGTCTCGCGACGATTGATTATTAGAGACGTGACTCGCGAGAGACAAAAATAAAAACGAGAATTACTTGTTGTTCGCGACGTCCCAAGCGGTAGCTATGAGGGCGTTGACCGTCATGTCGACCGGCACTAATTCGGCGGTGCAATTGTCATCGATGTTAAGTGTCCTTATCAATCCGGCACCACCACCGACCAGAGCACCGGTCGGTCCATAAACATTGTCCACCCAACCTTCGACCGGCTCCTTGTACGTTGAGATCACTGTTTACATTTAACGAAAAATTTCTTTAAATCAACAATCGCATTCGCCTCAAGAATAAATAAACATTTTAAATCGTGTTTTTTTCTTCTTATTTCAATTTTTTTTTATATTTACCAATCGCGGGCCGAAATATTCCAATCGGCAGATCCTTGCCGCGTTGCTGTACCATCTGTTCAGCGATACATTTCGTGAAGGTATAAGTATTCGGGAATTCGCCGAGAAGGGCATCGGTTATATCGTCGAGTTTTCCATCGTCGAGGCTCTGTACCAACTGTATTATGTTGTCCCCTATATAAGAACACAACTGTATTATGCATATAACTGACATTTTCACCCTAGGTATTGTGCTCTTACGCACGCCACCGTTATTACTATACCACGCATGAACGTCGAAAATTTATGACATCTTGGGTGTCGTAACACCACCGCGTCATCTGTCTTTACGACGTTTTTTCAAGCGAGCTCGCACTTACCCGAGATCGGTGCTTCGTAGAATTTCTCGTCTATCTCCTTTCTATTACAGTTACTGTAGGCGGTGGAAACGTGGACGACAGCCTGAATAAAAAAAAACAAACGTATTAATATTTTATGACACGAAGCAATAATAATAAAAAAAGTAATTAAATTGGCAATTTTTTTTATTGAGCGACAATGCGAGAAAGGGATGATTACTCACTCTTAGATTGTGCATGCGTCTGCACAGTTCTAGTGTCTCCTTAGTACCGGAGATATTAATCGCGACTGCTTGTTTGATTTTTTCGTCGAATCTCACGGTCGCCGCGACATTGAAAACAATGGAAATCTCGCGAAGGAGCAATTCTCTGTCGGTCGATGAAATTCCGAGACCCGGTAGGGTGCAGTCACCCGCTATCGCTACGATTTTGTGACGAAATTTTGGTACTTCGTTTTTGAGACGTCCAAAAATCTGAAATACGAAAAAATTCGTTAATTTTTTATATTTTTTACGAATTTTACGGTAGACGATTATTTTAATTTCTTTCGTCGATTTATTTACCGGATCGTCGAAAATATTATCTATCCTCTGATGAACGTCGTGGCCCTTTTTCGGTCTGACTAGAAGATAAATCGACGAGAGATCCGAGCATGATCGAAGCAGCTTCTCGATCAGGATTTTACCGAGAAATCCCGTTCCACCTTGAGTAGGAATAATAAAAAAAAACATGACAATTTATTGAATACAATAGTTGCTTGATCGATAACAATTTTTCTTTTCGAACAGAATAATTGAGGGACGAAAAAAAAATAATTTTTAAATTTCTCACCGGTTACAAACACATTTTGTCCCGAGTAGAATTGTTGAATGGGCGTTCTTAGATCCAGTTGATAATTTTCATCCACGATGACCGTCATCGTTCTGATTAAACCAAAGAAAAAAACATCATTTATTAAAATATTCGACATTTTACAATTGATAAAGTTATACAATGTTTCTTTTCTCGCTACATTCGAGTTCAAGGCTCTTTTATCATAATATTATTCGTCATAGTAAACGGGAAGAACGGAAAAAATATCGAGGAAGTGAAGGAACGCAAGAGAGAGAAAGAGAGAGAGTGAATTCTCGTTGGACAAGTAAACCAACTCAAGGCGATCGACATTCTCATGCGTATAACGTTTAATTATTTTCGAAGACGTACAATAATCGAACGATTATACGATACCCCTTGCGTTCACTCGCAATAACGCGACGCGAAGTACGAACATCGGCAGAAATTATATCTCAAAAAAAGAAAAAAAAAAGAAAAAAAATAAAAGAGAAAGATTTACGTCCGTCGTCAAATCGTGAAAGTCGGACGTTTTTTTCTTCTTTTTCACGCGTCCGCGTAAATTCCTGCGGTCGGTAATAAGCGCGACGTACTATTTTCGACCGTTCGTAATAGTTCTTCGCGCATGAGAGCGATTGCGGAGTGGAAAATTGGCCGTCGCGAGGACAAGTGCTAAACGCAAACGAGAGAGAGAGAGAGAGAGAGCGCGCGAGAGAGAGAGAGAGAGAGAGACAGGAGAGAGTCGCGTAGTCTCTCGGTGTACCTCCTTGACCCGTCGAATCTCTCACCTGTGTTTCTTTGGCCTAATGCACCGGGTACGAGCTTCTCCGTAGACGCGAGTAAGCGTGCAGAAAAAAAAGGAGAAACAACCGCGAGTCGATTCGAGACGCGGACACTTTCGCTGCCGCAAGGGGGGCAAAAATGCGTAAGGCTGCTGCGGGCAGTTGCTGTAGCGCTTTGGTCAAGACGATAATTTCTATCAACGAAGATACGAGCTGGCTTGCGAATATCTACGCGAGAAGCATGCTCCTTTCTTATGCGAATAGCACACGAATATATTCGTATGTATATATATATATAGACATATATGTATATATAAGTAGCGAATCGTTACCTGGCATTGCTACGTATGATGTAACGAGGAGATTTCGCACTCACGCGATTATTGAAACAACGAAAAGAGAAATACGAGCCGTACCGAAAGGCTTACGCTAGCTCGTCTCGCGTCTCGGTTTCACGCGGACGATTCGCGATCTCCTAAGTCACGCTTCGTCGCCACCTTTCGTCCAACCGAATTTCAGTAGCTCGCGGCTACCTCTTTTTTTTTTATCTCGCGTTCAAGAAAATTTGCGAAATTCGTAAATGGCCGAGGATTTTGTTGCTTCGTGTTTTATTTCTTCTTAACTTCTGAACAAATTTTCTTTTGTTTTTTTTTAAATTATTTTTTGTTTGTATATATATATATGATTTTTATTTGTTTTACTGCCGCATTCGGTCCCTCGCGCTCTCTTTGTCGTTCTCGCTCTCTGGCGTTGTTCCCCCTCGTTACGACGAGTCCCATTGATAGCGAGTAGGTACTCGTAAAAATGAATTTGATCGAGAGCACAAGTGCTTTTTGCCAGAGGGGCTTGGTAGAGCGACGACCGTGTGTACGTGTATGTGTGTGCGTGTGTGTTTGCGTGTCCGTGTATGTGCGTTCTTGTGGGGTTTGTTGGGACGAAAAATGATTGAGAAGCGTTTTGTACGCTTCGCTTGTATACGTGTATTACGAGTTTGCAACGGGAGAGAGAGAGTGAGAGTGAGAGGGAGAGAGAGAGAGAGAAAGAGAGAGTGAGAGAGAGAGAGTCAGAAATGCAGAACTGCCACGACCAGAGCCAATGCACCTCAAATGACATTTTGCACAGCGAACGATCGTTGTACGAGCTATTTTCTTTCTCTCTCTCACTCTCTCTTTGTCACGTGAACTCTGAAAACAACGATCGTTACAATCGCTCCGAAGCATAGAGCGGTTATACACGTTCGTTTGTATCTTTATTGTTTTGAAACGTTGCGGAAAAAAATGAATTTGATACTATCGCGTTTCCTGCCGAGCGACGGTGCGCGCGCGCTTTTTAAAAATATTTTATTTTCGTTATTTTTTTTTATTCTTCCGACTGCTCGAAATCCGGACGCGAAAAGAACAATTAGGATTTTGTGAGGAAACAAAATATTTAATACGCATAAGTTTTGAAAGTTTCGGCCTTGTGGTACCCCTCGCGCCTTCCGGATGGCATTGAGGGGAATCTCCTTCGTCGATTATGTCATCTTTTGGTTTTTAATCGTGATCTTGCGTCTTTGAGAATGTTATTATAAAAATAATAATAAAAATTTGCCGATATTCAACCGTGGCTTGAAACCGGCTAAATCCGGCTGTTTACAAATCCTCCATTCGTATCTCCCGGGCTTCGCTCTATTGAAAAATTCATTCGATCAATTTTTCGTAAAATTCGCATCAATTCTAGTACAATCGGCCACGAACGATTCGATCGAATTTAATAAATTTGCATGGGACGTCTTGAGTGAAAAATTCATTGCTGGAGGGCGAGAAGAAATTCGAGGTTCCTCTCCATCGCGCGGGTCCGCAGATTCGCTCGTAGAACGAAGATAGAAATATATTTTTACGTTTTTTACGCGATAATCACACTCACCCTTTTTGAGCCAATCGAAATAGCGGACGGTACTTCGTTTGATTATTCTTCTACGTTTTATTTACGTTCGAATATTTACGACCGTTCGATACGTTTTTTCGCCACACAAAGTATCTAATTGACGTTCTTGAAGTTGGTAATGAAAAATAGTCAAAAATGCAAAAAAAACAATAGAAAAATTGGAAAAAAATCAAATTTTAAAAAGTTTTATATCGTAGCACGAACGACACTTTGCACTGTCCAGAAGATTAAATATAGAGTGCAACGTTGTCACTCTTGCTTTCGGTTCTTATATAGGTATGTAACGCCGCGGCGGGATCAGGTTCCCCCCTCTCTACTTTGTCAAAACTCGTGTACCTCCCGCTTACCTCTCGTCGTTCAACTGATAGATTTGAGCAATAGCATATACGCACGCTACTCTGTTCCTGGGTCCGTCTTGCTACGACCCAAAAGACCTCCGTATCCACGGAACGTGCCCGGGAGATTGCCGTGACGTATTGGTGGATAGGAGAAAGGGTGACCAGAGGGGGAGATCGACCGGTCGAAGTGTAACTTTTGGTACTCGTGTAAGTGAGAATTGACACGAGAGACTTTCTGTACATTTACAAATTCTTCGAACTAGGTCCTTCGTTTTTGTCACGTAATTTCCGAACATTATTCATACTTTTACTCTTCAAAAACGATTAAGAAGAATATGCAACAACGTAGTTTTAATACTAGGCCTGACTTTATAGGTGACGATATAGTATTGATTTTCTTAGAATAAATCGTAAGGACTTTAAAATACTGGAAATTTTGTTTGTTTGGACTTTGCGACGATCGTAGATTTGTGGGTATTTTGTGTATTTTTATTTGTTCGTACGAAGATCGAAAGATTATGGGATGCGATGACGCGTTAATAGCGAACAAATTATATTTTGATGGAAACGAGTGGCCGAACGAAGGTCTCGTATGGTTCACTCACCTTTTGTGGTCAATTATACGTTGATAATTAACCGAAGCGAGATGAGCGTTGTTACACGTGATTTGGTAATCTCGAGGCGATATTAACGTTCTTTTTTCATAATCGGCGATGTTTTTTGGTTTCTTTTTTTTGTTTCGTATATTAAGAATTTCCAGGAGGAGATCGATTAGATTAGTCACTTTCGCGGTGCTATAGGCATCGACACTGTGGTCGTTAGTGATTTTTAACGATCGCGGGAAGGAAAAGGAAGAAAAAAAAATCGATTGCGCACGGGTGTTATTACAGTCTCGAGTCGGTCGGACGTTTCGAGAATTCGAGCGCGATGAAAAAATGGCAATGGAAAAGTCTCGAGTGTCCGAGAACCAGAGTCACGAGGATACGTTTAAAAGTACTCTACTGGACCGCAGTTGAAAACAAAATTAGATAAAACACTTTCTTGACTAGATGACGTTTTCGTTTTTTAACACTGACCGCGTGACGCGATATCGGACAGAGTTGCGGTAAGTTACTGACTGACCGATCGGCCAATGCAACAGGTTTTTATAATAAAATGTCTTGTGGGAAAATTCAAGATGGTAGGGATGGAATTTTACAGTGTCTTGAGATTAATCAAGAAGGATAGTTCGATTCGAGAAGAGAAACAGTTACCTCGGTGTGCTCATAGATCGGTTCAAACGATATCAGGATGCACCTGTGTACGTCCGAGCGTAGGATGTCAAATGTACCGTTAGACAGTCGGGCAGGCATGGGTGAAAGTCATTCAGTTCCACCATGAAAAGTTAATTCCCGGAAAATTGATACAAATTAGTGTCAGAAAAGGATCGAATTTTTGAAATATTTCCAAACTGGTTGCACAAACATATAAACTTTAATTCTCGTGTTTTTAATATTTTGCGGAACAATTTTATTAACCCAAATAAAAAAGCGATTCTGTTATTGCCACTTTATAACCGGGAGCAAGGTCGCGTCTCCGAGAACGCGCTAAAACTACTTTGAAGTTATTTTTGTTTTATTTTTTAGACGTAGAGTCGCGGAGATTTTGTGCTCCTAGGAAGATCCACAGTCGAGGTTAAGTGACAAAAGCGCCGAAAACAAGATCCCCGAGGCAATCTCTCGGAAGATACCTCTCGTCCGATTTTTCTGTCTCTAATACTGCAGGCGGCGCCGTGAGACGAATGCCAAACTAGCTATAATAGTACATACGAAATCCCGGAATCTCGTAGGCAGAGATGGTAAAAGGAAGAGAGCATATTCTCAAAAAAAAAATATATATAAATAAAAAAAGAACGTTCGAGAAAAAGGTAGAAAAAGAAACAAGCCGCTATGAATAATGCAAGGAGTGTAAGATCGCGGTTGAACATGGTCTTTGCGCTCGTCGTGTTTTTCACAATTATTGAGGAAATGAAATGACGGAGATACTTTGAAACATTCTCTCAAAATTTCCAATGCCACTTCGGCCAGATCTATCGACCTTGATCATTGTTTGTGTGTCATAATAATTCAATTTAATTTTGTTCATGCGTTCACGCAATGAAAAAAAGGTGTTTCGTACTATTCGCGCCGGATCCTCGTCGATGCCGGCAAAAAATTCACAAAGGACGAAGCGAATTCACTAAGATCGCATTTTTAAAACAGCGCTAATGTGAATTTTGGGCTTGGGATTTTTTTTTACCGAACAAAGAGTGTCGCTGCACTTTCCGACGCAAATTATCCGGTCGACAGCTTCCGGGTCGCGTCTGTTAAAAGACGCGCAAATATATATTTTGCTTGAGAAGAATGTGACGTGGTTCCCGGAACAGGACTCGGAGGATTCTCAGAAAATCCGGAGTTTCTGATGAATAATTCACCAGAAAGAATTTTTAAATTAAATGCCCATTCGGCGTGACTAAGCAGAAGACAAATAGAAGAAATGTGTGAATAAGTTTCCCCTCCCCCGCTTGCTAGAGACGACAGTGTAAGACCGATTGAAACGTCTGAAATTATCGGACCGCTGCCATTGTTTATCAATATTAACGATACCAGTTTTTATATTTTATCGGCTAGTTGTTAAATTAGTCACATATTTGTTTTCTTGTCAATGGGGACACACACACACACCCACGCGCGCATTTTTCATTTCCGAGCATCGAAAAAATGATTTGTGGACTGTCGACGTTTGCGAGGATTCTCAGACTTGGTCAAACGTCATCTTCTGCATTGGTCCATGCATTAGCGATAATCTATGCAATTTTTTTTTCCATTTTGTGTTTATCTTAGCAACTCGCACTTGTCGTGTCTTTCGTGTTTGTTTTAACGAATGTATAATTTTCCACGGTAAGTCTTGGACAACGAGGAATTATGTCAGGATGTTAATCCCACGTGAAAATAAGTACCATGAAAATTTGTTATAAAATGCTCGTTTAATATAAATAGAGAAATATACAAAAAAAAGATATACAGAGAGAATAGATAGGAATACTTAGAGCGAACATTGGACACGTATGTGACTTGACTAAAGACGCAGAAAATAAAAAGTCGACGCCTATACAATCGATATTAATGTACAACGAAGCGATTGAGCTCTCGTAATGTGAAAATAAACGCCCTTTGACTAATTCTGCTATAATACAAGCGCGACAGACGCGCTCTTTCCTCGTCTCCCACAATTATATCGCAGACTCGGAATAATCCGTACGATTGAATCGATCTTCCTCGTCGAGAAGTTTCAATCCTCGGACTCGCGGCTTTATCGATCAATCATCATCGGTCTAATGGCGCGTCAATATTATTAATCCGAAGACTACTAATTTCAGCTCGATCTCAAGTACAGCACGTGCGATCGTTCTCGATGGTGTTTTCTTTTTTGTTTTCGTTAGGCAACGCTAGGCATTAGGGCTGAGAAAACGGCCCACGTGATTCTCAGTAAAACGTAACCCATGAGCAACTTGAAGGCTTGATGAATCCAGTACATCCTGAAAAATTGAATATACGATAATCAAAGAGGGATAAAAACAGAAAAATTTATATAAGTACTCGGCTAATCGCGCTTTCGAAAAAAAAAACAAATCCTAAAAACTTCTTTCGTGCTTCATTATTCAAACATCGCGTACCTTTGCCATTTAACTCTCGCCATTGGTAGAGTCTCCAAGGGATCCTTAATCAGATAAACTCTGATACCCTGTATGTAAGTCTGGAAATAAGTGTCCCAGACGACTGCCTTTATGTCAAAGAAGAATTTTTCTCGATCGTCGGAATTTAATTTTGCCAGCATTGCGTTCACTCGCTCGTTCGAAAAGTCCCACTTTTTCGTCGAGAAGTAGTCCAACACTTTCATGAACTTGTGAATCTTTTTGTACACCTTGAGTAGCCTGAGATAGAAAGATAAAAGCGAACGCATAAAAAATCATCGTTACACGTTGTTCATACGTTGAAAGAAATTCTGCCTTTTACTCGGTAATAAGAAAGAATACGATACCTCGGCTGCTTTCCAATGCAGACGGTGATACCGTCGATCAAGAGAGCGGGCAAGAGATGAAGAAAGTATACGTAGAGTAGATGAATGAATTTGTACTTGTTGTTTCTGAAACTGTAGTACCAGATCGCCTTGCTACTCGGGTACTGGAGACCGTACTTCGACGACATCTCCTTCAGCTCGTCGAACGTTATCGGATTATCCTTTGAGACATAATTATAAATAGGTATCTCGGTGCTCTTGGGTCCTTTCCTAATTTAAAAAAAAACATAATTTTTTATTACATTTCAAGACTTGTCAAGTATTATTTAGCGATAAGTCTTTGTATTAAAATTCTACCTCTTCAACTCGAAGATATCCCACGCACTCGCGATTAAGGCATTGACGACCATGTCACCAGGTACGACATTGGCCTGAATCGAACCGTCGCAGTGCAACGATCGAAGCACTCCTGTGCCTGCACCAGCCGCGACGCCGGTAGGTCCGTATAGATTGTCGATCCATCCTCTCAAAGGCTCTTTATACGTTGAAATTACTAAAAGAAAATAGATACATTTTTTTAAATATTAAAAATGAAACTTTTTGCATGAAAAATTAATGAAAATATAATTATTCGTTTATCAACTCACCGATCGCTGGCCTGAAGACACCGATCGACATATCGACTGCCTCTTTCTGCACGACACCCTCGGCTACTGCTTTCGTAAATGCGTAGGTGTTGGGCCATCTTCCCAATATACTGTAATCATATTTTCATTCTTAATTTTGAATTTCGCGAATTAACTATAATCGATTTATCGAGATCGACTAATTATCGAATTATCGAGATGATCAATTATCTCGGAACGTGCGAGAGATTGGGTATGTGTCATTGCCGATACGAACGTCAATGCAGATTTCCGCGTGACGTTAATCGGAATAAGAAAATGAGAGAAGTGTGCGTGGACGTCTTTACGTCGGTACTCGACATACATATTCCCGGTCAACGTTCAATTTTCACGTTATTACGCCAAGAGAACCATTGCGATGATGTTAATAATTCACGTTGTTTTTCTTTCGAGATAATTCTTTCCATAGTTTGCAAAAAAGAATTAATAATTGAATCTACGTACTGGGGAGTTATGACGTCCGCGAGTGTATCCTCGGTGCATTGCATCATCGTTATTAACTTGTCGGCGTCCATAGGTGGCTCGTAGAATTTTTCTTCGATCGGATTTTCGGTGCAGTAGGCGTAAGCGGTCGACACGTGAACGAAAGACTGCAAAGAAAAGTAAATATAGCCTGATTTACTGACGATCATTATCGTAAAATTTAAAAAAATCGGATTTCAGTGATACGAGTCAACAAGCGATCAGGCCCTTCGCTAATATTATTTTCTACGAGACGTACCTTTAACTTCAGCATTTTCTTGCTCAACGTTATCATGTCTCGTACACTCTGTATATTTATCGCGACGGCAAGTTTGATCCTCTCGTCGAATCTGACAGTCGCCGCGACGTGAAACACGACCGAGACTTCGTTGATAAGAATCTGTCTGTCGGTTTCGGAAATACCAAGATCCGGTATACTGCAGTCACCCTCGATTCCTACGATCTGATGACGAAACTTGGGCATCAGGGCCTTTAGCGTCTCGAACACCTAGTGATAAAAATAAAAATTATCATTAGCTACTTTTATCTGGATGAACACCGATCGACATTTTAAACTTCAATGTCACAAAATTACCGGATCGTCGAAAAGCTCTTCCGTTCTCTCATGAGTGTTCTTTCCTTTCTTCGGACGTACGAGAAGATAAATATTGGCGATGCCGGGACAACTACGCAGCAGCTTCTCGATCAGTAGTTTGCCCAAAAATCCGGTTCCACCTGTGATAAAGACACTCTGTCCGGCGTAGAAATTTTGTATCGGCGTCAGATTCATATTTTCGAGCGCGATCTGACTGATCTGCGGTGAACATTCCGTCGGTGTGCTTGCCCGTGATTGTCCATTATCGGCAATTACGACATCCTGTCCTCCCGATTCCAGGAGAGCTTCGACCATCTTTCGTCTGAATCCTTCGAGAATAAATACAATCGGCTGTAAAATCCTCCGGCCAATACCCTCTTCTTTTTTTATTCACCAATTTATCGAATCGTGAAAAATACTGAAATTCAGCTCACGCGCGGTTTCTTCGTACTCGGGACAGGTAAAGGGTATTTTAGTATATAAAGAAAAAAAGAAAAAGAACGTCGCGGAGGATCTTCGGGAATTTCAAAGTGCGTTAGTCGCTGCTCGAGGAGGCTTGGCGCGATGGAGTTTGGACGAAAATTCTTCACGATCGATGCGGAGTATGCACGTTTCGAGTGATCGGAAGAGACGGGGAGAGTGCGAGGTATGCGACGACGTGGTTGAGAGAAAAGGAAAAATATAAACGAACGCTTCGTAGTCGATCCCATGCGCGAGCGCTAGTCTTCGCGTCTACCTTGTTTTTCTTTCTGTTTTTTTTGCACGATGCACCAAAAAGTGCATAAAGGTTATTAGAGGCTCTAGGCGATAATCGTATTTGACGAATTCACCTACGAGTTCTACGTTAATATTATCATTCGCTATTTGACGTGGCCTATCTTCGTCTTTGTCGAGAAATATCAATACAAAATTTTCCAACGCGTTATGGACATAACGATAATAAATATACGAATGACGAGGAATTTTTCGCAGTCGCTTGCTTTTTAGCAAAACCGTCGATATCTTCGAAGACAGCGAAAAGAAAAGTCCGATCGGCACGGTCTCTCGGGCTCGCGTACGTTGTGTATGTGCTATTTAGTCCTACTTTGCACGTACCGGCAACGGAACGCGTAATCACCGCTTTTTCTTTTACCTCAAACCTCAACCGAGAGACGACAAGTACAAAGACGCGAGTTCCGCCTCGGCAAGTTTTATGACGTAGCGACGAGAGTTCTCTGCTCTCGTTCCCTAGCGAGGCAATTCATTTTTATCATACAGTCACGTACTTATCGTCGCTCGCTACGTTTATGAATCTCGCGGTCAGAACGGGAAAATATTTTTTGCCTCGTGTTATTAAAAAATAAAAACAAAAATTAAGGAACGCTAATAAGAGTAAGAGAAAATTGATAAATTCTTGGGAATAATTCGTGATTTACGAGGCTGAGCCTCGGGGCGATTGTATGTTGTCGCGCATACCAGACGCGAAATAAAGGCACTCGTACGCGACGACTATACTACGACGTTTGTCGTCCGGAGTGAAAGTTGATCGTGAACTTCACGCGCTCGAGCGATCGCTAATGTACCGCTGCTGCCATCGTTGCTTTAGAATGAAAAGAAAACAAAAAAAAAAGGAAAAAGAAAAAGTAACGACGAAAAATTTCGTATCGTCACACATCGAGAGATTCGTGGCTTTGTTCGGATTCGATGAATGAAAGTTCGAGTCTCGATTCACGATATTCCTTCCGTTTTTACTTTACAATTTACGCTCCGATTAATTCTCAAGTAAGATTAACAAAACTGACGACTTTTCTCGATTTCGAATCGAACGATTTCTCTAAATTGAAATTAATCGACGATCGATTCACCACGACCTTCGTATGATTTACAATTAGAAAGAAATTAAAGAAATTGCGAGTTTCGTAGTCCTTAAAAATTCGCAAAGATCTCGTAAGATTTGCAAAAGTTCGTGCGATCTCACGATTCCGGCAGATTATGCGATATTATGTCTTCGTTACATCGCGTGAATCGTCGTGATCGCTTTCATCTTTTGCGCAGCGTGTATTACGCGCGTTCGTTGCACCTCTCGACGACTCGCGCACGAGAACGCGAGAGAGTTGCAGTCGAGAGAGAGAGAGAGAGAGAGAGAGAAAGAGAGAAAGGAGAAGAAGAAAAAAGAATTGCGGTTGCACGATTCAACGTCTGTCATATCTACGGTAAGTCTGTATGACTTTCTCCGCAATTATTACCATATCGCCTCGGCTCCGTAATCCATACGAGATGAGGTAACCCGATATCAACACAGTAATAATACGTCTTATGCATCGACGAGCAAAGAAATCCGTTTGATCGTACTCTTAAGATCTTCCATTCAGTCGCGAGTTCAACGAACCGAAAATATTGTCGGTAACGAAAGAGAGAAGAGAACAAAAAAATAAAGAAAATCTCGTAGACGCGCTTATTGCGAATACTTTTTAAAAAAAATCTCGTAAACTTCGCTCGCGTTCGTTAGCGTTGCTCAATTCTCGCGAATCGACCAACGGCACGCGATAATAAAAATTGTTCACCTCTTTTTTATGGTAATGGTAATGGCGATTGGTCTCGATCGTTATTACGAGTCTAAGGAAACGTCGGATATCTTGTGTTTTATTTTTCTTTATTTTTGCAAAGTTTATACGATACTTTTAGTTCTCTACGTTTTGATTCGTTCTCGCGCCGAGATTATAATTGTACGATTCTGCGAGATAGCGCGGGCAAGCGTAATGAAATATTGACGATCGTCGCAGTCGTACGTATAAAGTACGAATAACAGAAATATTATCGATAATTTCATCGCGAGAAATAATTTCCCGCAGTCGCGTTTCGGCCTTTCTTCGTCTTTATCCGTGTCTCTACCCCTCCGGTTTCTCGTCACGAGCGGAGCTCCGTCTCGTTACGAGCCAACACGGAAGACTCTCGGCACTCACCGTGGTAGACAACTACGACGTTACGCAAGCGTAAGACCGGGAAGAGACCTTACAAATCGCGCTTCCCGTTTTTACATTCATAAAAAAAAAAGAAAAAAAATGTTTGCGCGTTATTAAAACCGACGATGAAAATAAAATATTGGTTAACCTTTACTTTTTCTCTTTTTATTACCTTTACGACGATAAACAAATCAGTATAACACACGTGTCGCGATTGTTTTCATGGCGAAACTCGTTAAACAAATTTCAAGCTTCGTTTAACTTATCGCTGACGAGTTTCGCGCAATTGCGCGACCTCTGTGTTTATTTTTTATCAACTTTTCTTAAACTCGACCGAAAGAACGGATAGCGCGTAACGATGCGATAAGTGACTATTCGATACTCGCAGCCAACAAAAAAACGTTAAAAAACACGAAAAGAACAACGAAAAAACTACGAAGACAAAAAAAAATACTGTCGTTCAAGTCGTAAAAGTCGTGAGACTATCGTAAGTCTTGAAATTCAAATGGGAATTCTTCTGATATATTTCTCATTTAATTCGGGAAAATTGCCCGAGGTATAAGAAGAAGGAATATGGTCGTTGATGTGATACTTTCAAGTAGGTATAATTTTTTTCGAACGCTCACGGATGTCGATTAAATCGGTCTTTGCCCATAAGTCAATGACTCGACATTATAAATGGTTCTTCTCTCGAGGAAACAAAAAGATGAATTCAAGATCAATCGCCTGTTAAAATATTTCCATCGCCTCGGGTTTTTTCTCTCTTTTTTTTTCACTGTCCTAATATTTCCATGCTATCTAAAAAGATATGAAAAAAAAATTTCGGGCTCGGTTCCGGGACGGAGCGGATGATGGGAAAAATAATATGATTTGTACGATTTGGATGTCGCGCGTGGCAAGAAGCTGGAATTTCTCGCCGATCTGCGATTCTGTCGGTTGTCTATAACGGTGTACGAATAGTTTTTACGCAAATCGCAAGCCGGTTACTCATTCGAGGAACAGGCATACATATCTAGGTATATACCTATATATATATATATAGGTACGCCTCTCTCTCTCTCTCTCTCTGAGTCTCACACACGCACATATCCATCTTGTGTTCTCGCATAGCCCCAAGCCATAATTTCATACATTTTGGCCCGAGTATTTGAACGAATGGAAAAATATAGTCACGGTCAATACTAGACGCACTAAACGAGACAAAACGGAGATGGACACGTGTAAAAGTTGACCCAGAATCTTGGCTATTTACATTTCCCATAGTTTAATGGAATGACTAATTTTAACGGTACTCGCGATTCGACACACGCTTCGAAGTACGAAAAGCAATGTGAAGAAGAAATCGAAGAAGAAAGGTAAATCTCTCGTTTCCGTGTTTATCAATACGCGAAACGTACGGTAATACGTCAAAGCGGTCCAAGAATCCTTCCTATTACCATCGAATAAATTATAAGCACTGCGAAAAATTTTCAACTTTTCAGCGATATCGATCGATTAGTAATCGATGGATCGATAGACGTATTTATTTTTTTTGTTAAATCGATCGATCGTTTTATTAGTTTTTTTACGTTATTGATTAAGTAAATGGAATAAGTATGAATGAAAATCACGAGAATTACGTTTGAATCTTGAATCGAAGGATGGAATTAATGAGAAATTCGGCAGACGGCAACAACAGTTGTAAAGTACTGTTGAAGATAAAAAAAAGAAGGGAAAATCGTGCGGAGAATGACGAACGTAGCTCGCAAATCGTCGGACGACGTGAGATCTCGTCGGTCGGGCCAAACAATCAAGGATAAGGAATTCGCGATGAAGATGAATCGAGCGTCAGCACCGATAGAATATAACGTATTATTTGCATTCCCAAGATATCGATCGTTGCCCCGCGTCGATGCGACAAAGAAACTGTTTCTCCAATTCGTTCCGAAGATTTATATCTTCTCGCGGACAAAGATGAATCAACGAGAAGAATGTGAATCAGCCGGGGAAAACCCTACGCGAATGATTGCCGCGCGACCCTTTCGTACCGGCATCTCATTGCGTAGATGAAGAAAAAGAAGAAGAAGAAGAAGAAGAAGAAGAAGAAGAACGTGGAGGCAATGAAACACTCGTTTTCGTTGTACGCGATCACTTTATTTAGTTGTCGCATCTCAAAACACGAGGCGCATGATAAATAATGAAATCGAGGATTTAGTCAAGGAGCGAATGACGCGTATTGTGTACGCGTCGTTCGTCGCGAAGTTGAGCAACGCGCGATCGAGACTCGAACAGCGACTAAATCCGCGCGCAACGTACGTTATCATCGTCTAATTTAATAATCGTCTTTATCATCTCGTTCGCACAAAAATCACTATTCATAAAAAAATTCAAATCACGAAAGACTCTTGATCGAAATATTTTTCATAAAACCATCGAATTATTTCGCGTCCGCCGCACTTTAATCCCCGTTTTTTCGTCTCTCCCACGTTGATCGATATTCGCGAAAATCTTCGTTTCTCTCACCAATATATCGAGCTCGATTAACATTTTAAATATTATTTTACAACGTAACGATAAGCAGAGTTTCACCAACCTTATTCGTTGCTTCGCAAATTCCAGTGCCACGCAGCTTTTCTATACAACACGGACGACAACTACGACGACGATGGGTACGACACTTTCTCCACGAGGCCTTCGTCAGGCACGAGAAAACAAAAGGAATATATATATATATATAGATATATCTATATCTATATATCTATATATATATAGATATATATTTGTGTTTTCTTTTTTTCTTCTTAAAGAATCGATCGATCCACTTCCTCGTTATTTTCTCTCGACGATCGACGTTTAGATTTTCCGTACGAGCTTATTTCTGGATTTCGATCTTCCTCGTCTCGAGTCCGATCCGGTCATCGGCCGACTGACTCGGGGATTTGTTCGTAACGCCTGCGATACTTGGTAACGTCGATATAGCTCTTTTTGTACGGACAGGTGATGATCCTCGCGGGTGGGAGATCAACGAGTATACCCTCGATAAGTCCCGTTGCGAAACTCGTCCGTGATGGACTTATCGTAACTTTAAGTGATGCGGAGCTCTTTGGCACTCGTACCGTAGCGGACAACACGACGTGCTCGCGGGCTCTCGGTGATCTACTCGCTACGAACCACCACCGATCGTAGTCGTACCGCCGATTTGTGGTGGGGAATCCAAAGGTACACCTTCGTCTTTACCACCTATCGGCGGTATATAATGTATCTATTATCTAGCGTCTCGATGTTGTTCTCACACTAGTGCGAAAGAAGGAGAAAAAAAAAGAACGAAACGTCTAGCGCATGTGAGCTACGAAAATCTATTTTCGACCATATAATCGTGTTTTTTTTTGTTCTGGCTGTTGATCATTAAAAAAATTTTTATCGCATTTGTATTATTTTGAACGTAAGATAAAATAGTGGACGTTTAACGTTTTTTCGGACACACGATGTCTCGATTCGAGTGTGTAAACGACACGCGCTAATATTTTACGAATTATTCCAAATTTTGGACGTATGTCGTTCACTCAACTCGTCGAAAGAAGTTTCATTGCTGTGTTAAATATAGACGTAAGGATACGAAATATCCAATAGGCTTTAGGATTTTGGATCTCTTTTTTTGCCTTTTTCAAAACTCTTTCGACCAGTGCCCGTTCTCCTTGAAACTTGGCTTTGCTATGTAACAGCCTTGGTCGAATGCGAATAATTTATTTCGTAACTTCTTTCCTCCTAGGAACCGGTCAAAACCCCGTTTTCGACGATCATACGCTAGTTCACGGATCGCAATTTTCTTTTCTCGTGAAATAATCGTCCGAAAAGAAAAAAAGAAGTAACAAACACGGTAACAACTACCCGACGATCGTAGAGACTTCGTACTCCGGTGATTCCATCTGACGCGCGCGTCGTTTGATTCGATCGTATAATGAAAAAGAAAAAAATGAAAAAGAAAAGAAAAAAAAGATTCGAAAAAACTTTACGTCTCTTACGAAGTAATATAAAAAAGCCGACCCGGCATGATTATTACGCACGCGGATATATATTCTCGATCGGACGTACGCGTCACGCGTTCATCATTATTATATATCGATGTTGAACTTTTGTACGAAGATCAAACGAGCAGATTCGTAGACGCGTCATGATCGACGATAGACAACGACAAAGAAATTATATTAAAAAATTGAATTTTTCGTGATTTTACAAGTACTATTGCGGATACAACGTGGTAGAAAATGTACGAGAAGGAGGAGTCCTCGATCCAATTACCGTTCATTAGCACCGATCTCTTAAATAGTTCAATTTCCGACCTTGGACCATTCGAGTCTCGCACGCTGTCTCGATAGTTCTCGGATACGTGAGACTGCAGATATTTCCCTGGATATTAAGAAAAGAAAAATTCCATTATGCGTCGCTTTTTATATACGATCGTTGCAATGTCAAAAAGGACGAGCGACGCATTACGACGACGCCGGCATTTATGATCGCGTAACCTCGAGCTTTCTTTTATCGTTTTTCATTCCCTGTGCGAATCTCGCTCCTGGTATTAATTTTGTCTATCTTCCTTTTTCTTTTCTTCTTACTTTCGGTCTTGGTCATGCACTCGCTCGCGTGTCTGTGAGTAGATACTACTCGACATTGCCGGCTCAGTCTGAACGGACTTTGTTTATTTCACTGATGACAGGACGAATGTATTTTTGATATTAAAAACGATGGCGCGTGACACATTCGGCCATGGTTGCTCCAGGTATTGGAAGGACATAGTGTGAGAGGAGGTTGTAAAAGGTGTCCGATCGGTAAGCGCGGGGTAATGCGAGTCAGTCATAAATCGTGGCTTTTTTAGCGAGTGTTTTAGGGTGTTTTGGGGTAATTTTGGGGTGTTTTTTTTTTTTTTAAATACGTCGATGAATAAAGAAACGCTTCGTTTTATGTATTTTATCGTATGTCTTTTATTATCTTCATTTCAATTCAGTTTCTCGCCGTCACTATTTGACAGTCGGTAATATAACAATGTCGTATATTGTAACGTAATTATCTACGGTATATTACTAACGTAATTGCTAAGAGAAGACGTTTTATTGCCGCGACAAAGTAACCAGCGGACTCTGCGAACGTTCGCATCGTTAAATATGATCATAGAAATTATACATCAAAAAGTGATGAAAATTAGTATTTATAGATGCATACTCACGCAGACCGACCCACTCATCCGCAGACTTACGCACGCACACACACACACACGCACATATATATATATATGCATAAACGGGGAAAGGCCCAGGTCATGAAGGTTCGAAGGAACATACACGAGAATTTCTCAGGGATAGAGCGAGAGAGAAGATTTCCACTTTAACGTTCGTTCCGTCGTGTTTGATTTGCGACGTTTTTTCTTCTTCTTCTTCTTCTTCTTCTTCTTCTTCTTCTTTTTTTTCGTCGAGTACGTATTCAACATTGAATCAACGTGACGTGTCCTCCCTCTCTGTTACCCGGGCGCGAAGGAGGGCGAAGTAGTGAACTCGGCAGAGAGCGTGATTGAACAAACCTTCCAAAAGTCCTGCCGAAGAGAAGAGAGATTCGCAGAGACCTCGTTCCTTCCCTGTACAAACAGGCCCTATATACATATATGTATATATGCCTACCATAGACTTATATATATATATATATATATATAAGTATATGTAGATAAAATTGCTGCCATGAACTGTGACACGAGAACGAGTATGTAACATTTGTTTGCTCACCCCTTCCTCCTCCTATACCCCTTAGAACCGCAATTATGTATATTTGATTTTTGTCGAACTGTATGAGTATTGTTATACCAAATAATGAGATTTTTGTAAGATTAATAAAGTTCGAAAGGCATTCTAAAAATTATCGCGAAGCACCGGTTTCAACAAACCTTTTATCATTTCCTTTACTTTTGAATTTCATCAAAGAAATTTGCTTATTACGTATTTTTTAAGATTTTTGTTTTTTTTCTGGGGGGGGGGGGTAAGCGCGATACGATGGAATTAGTTTTGAAAAATAGAATCGGTATACGTAACATGATATAATCGTAGACTCAATAGTGCGAACGCAACCGACTCGTTATATTATGCACAATTTTCAATTTTCTTTCCTTCGCCGTAAATATGTCACCAATTTCTCGCATAAGAGAGAAACAAAAAATATCCGACGCACATCATATTTCAACTCTTTCTCTCTTTCTCTCTCTCTCTCTTTCTCTCTCTCTCTCTTGAGGAAAAAGCTCCGAGACTCTCGTAACAAATCGAATAATCCGCGGATCAAGGTTACCGCGTCACATCAGAACGCTAATATTCAAACCTTTTTTTTCCCGTCCTTGGTATAGATTTTTGTTGCATCGACAGTACGTAATACGTAGATATTTACATCGGGTTGTGCGAGAAGATAACGTCGGGATGTCGATCGTCAATCGAGGAGACGAGTTTTTTATTTGGATCTTACGCAGGTACGTGATGTGGATTTAGTGGCAGCATGAAATCTCTTTTCGGTATTGTTTTCGGCGTTGGATCTCTGCTGGGACACGAGGATTCCAACGAATGGGCGTACTGCGAGTTCCAGTCGCGATTAAACACATCTTCCAATTGTTTGCGTACGCTGTTGCCATTTTTGTGACCAACGTCCTCGAATACCATACCGATACCTGAACGAGTAAAGTTCACCAGTGTTATAACAATGAAGATACCGATAAGAGGATCGTGATGAAAAAAGAAATATGTACAAAAAATGATAAAAATGTATTCGAGCTCACCTGCTGTATTGATAAAATAATCACCGGACCAGTTGCTCGTGCCGATATAACCAGCAACGTCGGTCACCATGTATTTATTATGATTGACCCGCGCGAATGGAATTTTATCAAGATCCGGGTTGGTAGGTACGATGAATCGTTTCTAAAAAAAGAACGTAATGATGAGAGTTCGAACGTCCACGTCGAATTAACTCGATGCTATAGAATTATACCAACTAACCACTTCGATCCTGACATTCTTGTAACTATTGGTCAGATCGACCAAAGATTGAAGAAAATGATCCTCGGATGTTCTCGAGTGTTTCCACCACGATATCAACAGTCTGACGGTTATTTTGCGATCTACCGACGCCGATCTCAACGCGTTATCGATATTCGGCCAATATTTAACTTTAGCCGTGTATATGGTCAATGGAAAATAATCCATAACCGAGATGTAGATAAATTTTTCCGCCTTCTCGATGCAATGGAGAATAGCGTCGAGATCGTTGGTTCTGCCTTTCGGCGAGAGAGGCGGTGGTGAGCTCTGAATCGTTTTTTAATAGTGTTATTAAAATTATGATCGAGGGAAATGTAATATTTATTTTACTTACCGCGATAAAGCTTCTGTATTTGTTATTGTCGAGCGTAAAATTCATGGGATTGTCGACGTTGATTTTTGTGCCGAGTGTCTCGGGCCAGGACGATGGTACACGTCCTTCTTTACCAAGCTGCCAGTAAACCTCGAATATTTTTGCCAGATCGTTCGCGAGACACGTGCAATTCATCGCGAGAAAACCAAGTTCCTTGACCTGCGTCAACGATCTCCAATCCATGTTTGCCGAGCCAACGTAAACGTGAGTTCTGTCGATTAGCCAGAGCTTCGTGTGAAGAACACCACCACCGAGAAGCCCGGCGAAATTCAGGCTGAGCACCTGTCGTTGAAACGAACCAATGAAAATACTCCATTTTTGTTTGCTTTTCTTTTCACAATTTGTTCCAATTAATTCACCTGAGCTCTGGCCTTTTTCGCCAAATATTCCGTGTCGAGGTTCGGACTCAATTGCGACGGTATGTTTTGTGCGATTTTTATGTCGATGTGACGATCCCGACCCGCGTCGAGCAGAGCCTCGAAAACGTCTTCACCCTGGAGAGCAAAAAAAAGGGAAGGAATTCAAAAATTATATTTTTGTTTGTTTGTTTCTTGATCGACGATTTCTTACTTGTTTAGCGCTGTCGTCGGGATAAACATCCTGTCTCTTCATCGTCCAGTAAAGCGAGGCGATTTCTATGCTCGTTTGAGCCGCTCCTATGAGATCCATCCAAGCGTGATAAGTACTCGTGTGCACGATCGTATCGTTGCCATACTGAAGACCTATAGGAATCGACTCGACCAACGATATTCGACAGTTGTCCATGCACGTGAAGTCGGATTCGTTGCCAAAGAGGCTGGAATTCGAGGCATGCTTCTCGGTCGCGTGATCCAAGAGAGGCAAAAGTACGACCAGTACTATGAGGATGAGGATTATGGAGATCGGTATGCAGCTAGGTCTGCACCAATTTTGTGCCCCCCATCTTTGAAAAAAGAAACAGCTAAAGATCCATTTATCACTTATTTAAGAAAATTAATAAACGATATCATATCTCCGTAAGATTTCAAATAAACTCTCAATTAGCCTGACGTACTTTGAGTTAGTGAGGGGATCGTCTATATCGCTTCTCAGCATGAACCCAGATTGGTCCCACAGCTCCAGATCGTCGTCTCCGCCTGCTGGCGAATTGACATCGAGTCTCGCATTTTCGGAAACGGTCTGATAAATTAAACACAATTTAAATATAACGCTAGTAAAGATTCACTCTATTGGAAAATAATATTGATCTAAATTAATTCTCGTAATTAAAACGACGATCATTATTTTCCCTTCAAACCGCAATCACCAATTTAAAAAAAAGACTTTATTAATATTTGTTTATATTTTCACGCCTCTTGTCTCAATCGATTTTTGTCATTTGATAAAACGTATGAAAAAGTTGAACGAGTCCTTCGCTAATTACCCTCCCTAGTCAATCGTCGATTTTACGAGCGTTCATTGTCAAAATTGCCGCTCCCTCGTGTGTATATATGTTGCTATTACGATAGCCGGAATGCAAAGAACACGCGCAGTATCGCGTTACATAATGCGACGAAGCTGCGGGCTCTGATAAAACACGTATCAACTCCGCGAGAATGGTAGTGCCATCTACAGTGCAACTGGAGAATCAACGATTCTAATGTCACATACACCGTTCCATTAACATTGTTACATTTATTTTCCCATAATACCTTTTCGGGTTGCTCGGTATTCGGCACATTTCCATCCGAGGGGTCCTCGATAATCGAGTCCTTTTTTTTGCACGAATTAAAACTCGTAACGACCATTACGACGATTAATTTTTTCGAGACACTTTTGTATTTCGTGTCTTACGGCTAGTGGTCGCGATGACGCTCTAACGTGGCGTTTGTACGCGAAAGAAAAAAACACACACACACAACCGTGCGCGTGTTTGGGAACGAAAACGTTTTATTTCCCCTAGAACAGTTTTTTGTTTGGTCTATTTTCAAGTCGGAGCTCGTTGGTTCGAAGCACGTTCACCGAAACGAATGCACGAGTGAAATAAGAAGACTTTTAGCCGGACGCGAAAGTTGGACAATCGCGCGAGCATATTTTACGGCGTCTCCTCGCACGCTTAATGACTCATATCGTCAGCATAAAACGAGAATCTGCCTCGCCAAGCGTTTTTCTCGATATTTTCTCTAGGACTTGTTCTAGTGATATTCGAAGCGTAACAGTCATTCGTCTCTTTATCATTTCTTATCGCGCGATTCGAGCCATTCCACACGTGCGGCGACATTCGCAATGAAATAATTAGCGTAATTAGTCGGCTCGATCTTTCGAAAAAAACGTTCGTTTGTTCGAAAGATCGAGCTCGTGATACTTGTTGATCCCGACGAGAGATATTTGAATCCCTTGAGTTGGCTGCGCGATGCGACGCCAGGGAAAAACATGGACGTAGATATAAGACGCATCAAGGTAGTGCGATACAAAATTTACATTCTATTTTCTACAAATTAATCTAAGTTTTATTCCGATGCGATGTTAATTAACGAAATTTAATTAAATTTTATTATAATATAAAAATCTAATTAAAAAAAAGAATTCTCGATTTTTATTGCGATCGATATCGTGAATAAATTTGAGGGACGCTTCGTAGTTACGGCCCTGGATCTACGATCTACGATCTACCAACCGAGTCGATACCGTAGATCATCGAGAAACAAATGTTTATTTTCAAAACATCAGTCTCGAGATAATTCAAAATGTTTGATTGAAAAATTGAAAATTAAAAATAAAGGCTTGATTATTGATCGATTAATTACGGTATTTTTATTAAATGCGTAAATATTGAGAGAAATAAGAAGATTTTATCGAGAAATCGCATGCGGTTGTACCGACTCTCGCGTCTCCGAGAACAGTCGCCTCCTAACGACGTTTTCGCTCACTAGACCCTCCCTTCGGTTCTCGTAGAGCATCCGTCTGTCGTATATAAAGTCCAGCGTATCTCGAATACCTTTCAGCAAAAGGATCTTCCTCGCGTAAGCTTGAGATTTTTTTTTTTCAATTTGTTCGATCAATCGTGTCCGATTAATCTTCCAATCGTTATGGAAACTCGTCGCGTTACGCTCGTACAAGCACGACGGATCCATATCCGTGCCATTTTCATTAATTGTGCATACATTTGGAAGTTGCGAACGGTATAATACCAAGTCGCGTTAATAACGCTTGATAAAATAAAATCATTGAAAAGGCGCGACGGTGTGATCGTCACGTAGTACATATATATATAATAAAAACATACATTTACGAGCGAGAAATAGAGAGAGAGAGAGAGAGAGAGAGAGAGAGAGAGAGAGAGAGAGAGAGAGAGAGAGAGAGAGAGAGAGAGAAGGGAAGAGAGATATTAACGTCGCGCCACATTTATCGGCTCGTTGAGTCGTGAATAATTAATTTCTCGGACGTAACGCCAACGAGGCGCTATATCTCCCGTTATATAGTGCATAAACAAAGACAAGACCCGTTAAAACGAGACACGTAGAAAGAAATTATAATCCGTCGTACGTTGAAACGCGGCATAAATATACTCGAACTTCCGGAAAGTGAGCACCCTTTAAATAAATTGCTTTCGTTCGAGGCTACCACAAGTACAATGGCCTAAATATATCTTAAAAAGTGGATCAAATTCGAGAACGGATTCAAAAGAAAATAGGGGATGGATGGGGGGTGGGTAGTTAGATAAGAAGTTTGAACCGAGGGAAGTTGTGGGTCCTAAATTATTGACTTGCTGAAACTTTTACTGTATATACGTATGCGAGTACCTATAAGGATACGACTATACAAAACGATGAATTTTTTTTCCTGTCTCTCACGCTCCGTTGCTTTTATATACTCGTAATCATAGGAAGAAAATAGAAAAGGCGACCGAGAAAATGGGAACGAAAGACTGAAACAACCCCTTGTCGCGAAGGTAGGGAGAAAGGGCGCAAGAGAGCCAGGAGGAGTTCGATATCTCCTAATTCTATTTCTAATATCATTACCGGGGCTTTCACCGGTAGAGTCCTTTGGACGTCGTCGTCTTCGTCGTCTTCATCGTTGTCGCACCCCAAGACTAGGGGAGTTACGATCTCTCTCTCTCTCTCTCTCTCTCCCAATCTCTCTCTGTCTCTCTCTGTCGCTTGCTCGGGATGATTAACGTTCCATCGATCAAAGAGGCACACACAGTGTGCCTTCGCAAAATTAACAGTCAACGAATGGTAGGGCTTTTTCTTTGGACTTTATATATATGTATACATATGTGCATGAGAGAGAGAGAGAGAGAGAGAGAGAGAGAGGCGAAAGGACTGGACGAAACGGAGGGTATTGCGGCAGCGTGGCGAAAGTCCGATGGGACCGGCGAGGACGACGAGGAAGACGACGAAGATCCATCGCCGGGGTCAATATTGACGCTGGGCGACGGGCGTCGTCGGGAATATCGAGGTATCCTCTAGGCACTGGGCACTATATACTTATATATGTGTAATACATGTGGGAGAAGCTAAATATATTTAAGTGTGGTATATACCTTGTCGTCGATCGAAGGTGCGAAAAACGATCTAGAAAAGCGAATGGAGAGAGCGAGAGAGAGAGAGAGAGGGTGAGAGAGGAAGAGGGAGAGGAAGAGAGCGAGAGGAAGCCAGAGGGAGGGGGAAATCTCTGGGATTTGCGGTGTAATCCTCGGAAGTGAAGACGCCACACGTTTTCAGGGGTGGAACTCGCGACGAAAGTCCTTCCGTGCCGATCGAATGGCGCGTAAAGCCGCGAAAGAAATATATACGTGAGAGAAAGAGAGAGAGAGAGAGAGAGAGAGAGAGTGAGTGAAGCACTTTTTCCCCGAGACAAATGCTTCACGAGCCAGAATGATTTCGACCTGCTCGACGTTTCCACGAGGACTGGGCGAACACCCCCGAGAGTGACTCGTGGCCCGCTATTCCCCGAGTGCAGGGGGTTGCAAAACGCACCCCTTTCGATGTATGCCTATATAGTTTGCCAGGGTAGAAACTCTCGGCGTTGTAACGTTGACCCGGCACACCATTCCCCCGGTTCGTGAGCGGTCGTTTTGCGAAACTCCGCAACCTCGTGCCGCAACTACAACCCCTCTCGACTCACCCGCTACGTATATACGCTATAGAATTGCCCACCCTGTGTACCCCCCACCCTTCGGAGTAACTATACCACGTTGGTGCTGGTAGTTCCAAGAGGGGTGGAAGGTTAGGCTCTATACCTGCATCAGGTAGCCTGGCACGCCCGATCGATTCTTCCCTCGACGATCATCACGGAAAACTCAAGCCTCATCGCGGATGTATGCTTAATTGTGGGTCTATCGCACGAAACTTATATACATATATATTTGTACATACTAATACATAGATAGTCGTGTGGGTTATAGATGCGTCGTCGTTGTTTCTTGGAAATCGATCCAAGTACACCGAGCGAAAAGAAATTTCGTGACGTACGGTCGAAGTTCTGATAAGTTAACTTCGTTCCAATCGATTGTCTTTCGCCCAAGTTGCACACTACGTAAGTACTCGTTAATTCGACACTCTTGATCTCTTCCTTTCAAGCTAAATGCTTACCCTTAATTAAATCGTCTCTCGTTAGTAAATCACTTACCGCGAGCTAACCACCGTCTCTCAAGTTAATCCGTTCCCTTAAGTAAACAAAATTCGTGTTCGCGCCCTTAATCGTTCATGTGTGATCCGAGGGGTGGAGGGAGAGAGGGAGGAAGGGGGTGGGACAACTGGTCGAACGTTACAGGCGCATCGTTACACGAAATTTCGGAAGAGCCGAAATCGAGGAAAGTAGAAAGTTAATTTAAGAAGGGAGAAGGAGGAGGGAGGACACACGTTGGTCCCGAACTTTTAACTTATCGGAAGTTTCACCGTATAACAATAAGTCCGTCCGAAACTGGGACGCGTACAACTTTAGGAACATGCCGTAATTATCGTGGGTGAAGCTAGAGGGGGATGATGGAGGCAATAAAGAGCGAGAGACTGTAATTTGCGATTGCACGTCACACTGCAGCAGAACTGAATTTCTGTATTATGGCATAACGCGCGCGAGGGACGCGGGGATCGTTGCAAATTTTCGGCCCGCGCTTACCTCGTTCCAATTTTGACTATACCTACACACACGTATATTCTTTTTATTTTTTTATTTTTTATTTTCTTCGTTAATTCGGATCGTAACTTTACGGCCTTTTCTACCCTTACCTATTCGAGGATCGTCGTGTACGTCTCGTTTAACGAACTTCACGAGCCTTTTGCCCGAACGTTTTATTACGCGAATCGCTAAAAGAAATATGTTTATTACGGGTGGGTGATACACAAGTTGGCGTGTTCCTGTCCGACCGGCTAAACCGTCACGGGAAAACTAGTCCGTGGTGAAGAGCGCGAGGATAGGAGAACGTATATGAGAGCTCTTTGCGACGCGGTAGAACGCCGCGACACGCTAAAACTAACATGCGCGACTAATATCGCTTCTGTACATCTAAAAAAAAAAGCTCGATTCACCTCCTTTTTTTTTCCTTACCGTCAACAGTTTTCCTACTTCTCCCTCTCATTCTCTCTCTTTCTCTCTGGCCTATACGGCATACACAATATAATATCGTATATATTTTTATACACACCTACGCGCGGTATTTGTGTATGAATGTATGAGAGGGGTGGGAAGAAAGGGGAAAGAGAGATTACGAGTTTTCTGCAGAGGAAAAGCTCCGCGTGTGTTCCGTTGTCGGGTAGAACGAACGACCGGCAGAATTATTGTGTCGAGCGACCAACGCACGCACGAGCCTTTTGACCAATCCCAACGTATGCGAACACGAGACTAAACGTTAATATGTACATAACAACTGCCGCAAAATATCTCGCATTATTATCCCACGGGTACTTTTTTTTCCGTACGGTTGCAGCGAAGTGAGAAAAAAAATGAAACAATATTTTTACAGGGGTTTACCGTTATTCATATTTTAAGAAAAATTAATCATGCTTAATCTTGTCCCATTATCGTATTCGTATGCTCGATTCGAGTCGATACGCGATAAGAGAACCGGCTAATTAAAGCTTGGAGGAAAAACATTTTGGGGATATTAATGAAAATATAAATTTCATCCCTCTGGCACGCTTGATTTATCACGCGATCGTATCATGCTCAGGTAGGACGAGCGTGAACGATCCAGTCTCTACCTCCCTCCCTCTCTCTCTCTCTCTCTCTCTCTCTCTGTTGCCTCACCTGAATTGACCTTGGGTCGTTTGCGACCAGGCTTGAGGTTTGTCGTACATAAAGCGCGGGAGATCGAATAGAGGGTGAGGGAGGGGGGGGGGGTTGAACGGCAACCGAGAAAGCAGAGGCATCACGGACTTCCAGTTGATTTCACTGGCTCTGACGGAGGGTTGAACCAGAGAGAGGTCACAGGCCATCGGGTGGTATACATTCGATGGGGAAGGCAGGGATGAAGAACGAGGGAGACAGAGATAGAGAGAGAGGGTGAGAGAGAACAAGAGAGACGAGTGAAGCCGCTTTCAAGAGACCGGAGTCCCGAGGCTAAACAGTTTCCCGGTAGGAACAGCATCGAAACATTGGTTTAACATCCTCCTTATAATAACGAGAAGCTTCGACCGAGTCTCTCTAGTCGTTTCCTTGTATATATCGCGTGTTTCCAATATATATGCATACCACGGCTCTCTATACGCGCGATAGGCACTAATTTCAAAGCCTCTCCTTAGTACTATCCTAACAGGAGCCATCCTATTCTCGTGGGATTCACGGATGGGAAAGCCACTCCACGATGTTTTGTCATGCACGCATAGAGGATACGGTTATATACGTATATATATAGATTTGATCCCAGGTCCTTTTGATAAGTAGGTATTACGGTTACGAGTACTTTGAGTCGGGGTGGAGGGTGAGGTGGCGGGGAGGAGGGTGGAGGGGGAGAGGGGGGTATCAGGGAGTTGAGTAGACGCGTGTTTGGACATACTAAATGAGTTAATGGAACGCGAATAGCAAAGGAGGGAGGACAAGACGTGGGGCAAAAGGGAGAGGGGTGGTGGCGGGAGACGTACATTAATCAGAGGATTAGATGTTACAATGGAATTAATGAAACGTCCTTGCGCTATGGTTTCCCACACCCTGGAACGCTACTCGAGGCTACGATTAATGATCCTTTTGCTTAACCAACGTCTATACGCACAAGGACACGCGCGAAGACGTCTACTACCCCGTCTCTCTTTCTTTCTCTCTCTCTCTCTCTCTCTCTCTCTCTCTCTCTCTCTCGTGATTCGCTCGAGTTAACTTTCTTCCTGGTATTAATCGGACCCCGATGTGAATACCATAGTTTCGGTACATTCTCTTAGCGATAAGAGTCTCTCTCCTCACCGTTACCCTATAATCGTGTCTCTCCTGTCATGAAAACAGTAGCGACGAAAAGCTCCGGAGGAAACTCCCGACAGCCAATCACCGCCAAGAGCTATATACACGGATATTGCGCACAAACCTAGCGACACATTATATAGCCTTATAAGAGCGAAATCGCAGGGTCGTAAGCTTTTGTCGCTGAATATATATCGGTCGACCACGAGACGGGAGAGAAAAGCCAAGTTCTCTGCCGATTTTATAGCGAACGTACCCACGGAGTACACAACCGCGTAGAGAACCTCTTCTTCGATTATAGGTGGAGCACTTTAATGTCGTACATACTCATATATATATATATATATATACGATACGTGTATTTGAACTTCGGAGCGCCTTGGAGGCTTTGCCAGTACACGTATTTAAGCTACTTACGTGCGGCGTAGCTCTCGTTGACAGAGCCACGAGGGAATCGATATAGTCAGGAGAGGAATGGAGGAAGGGAAATAGATGGAGAGAGAGAGAGAGAGGGAGTGAGACGACGACGACTAGTCGCGTATAGAGGCGAGACTCGTTACATAGGATACTCAAGGCTGCTTTCCTTCTTTGTCACTTGACGAAACGACGTTTCTGGGCAACGGGCGAGAAACCGTCGAGACCCTCTCGTGACGTCTCGTCGGGTGTGGTTACGCATATATCTTCGAAAGTGAACATATATATATATATATATACGTACGTAGATCGATGTATCGTATGCAGATTTGACGAAGTCACGACCGAACTGTTCGTATATACACTATTTTCCGTAGGTTTCGGATCGTCGCCTCGGGTCATTTCTCGTGCCGAGGAACATCTTGGGAAGGGAAAATTAAAACGGAACGTGCCCATAATCACTCTTAATAAGCGCTTTTGTGGACAAGGGTGCTGTGTGGGCTTCGTGACGAAGACCAGTTAAGAGGAGGCGATTTCACCCATTGTACCGGTCGTGGTACCGAGATAGAGAGAGAGAGAGAGGGAAACGAGGGATGGAAAAGTACAAGGGATAGGAAATATACGAGGGGTGAATGGGTGGAGAACGAGGGGGCGGAAGGCGGGAGAGAAAGCGAGACTAGCGTTGTAGGAGGGGTCGTATGACGATGCCGCGAGCGCCAAACAGACCACCCCTTTCTCTAATTCTCGAACAAATTTAATTTTAACGCCACGGCACGGGGTACTCTGTACTTCGTATTCTAGTACCTACGTACAACAATGAGGAGGTCGCCTCTCCTCGCGAGAGAGAGGTATAATCAAGCGCTTCGCGACGGTGGTGAAAGCGACGTCGTCAAGGACGGGAACCGACTCGGGAGAATCGCCCTGCAGCCCGACCTGGCCAAAAACCAGAAGGGAAAAAGGGGTAGAGAGAAAGAGAGAGAGAGAGAGAGGAAGAGGGAACTATGAAGCGTGACAAATGGAAAGTGCCGTTGACGATGATAACGTCCTATCGTACTCGTTACTTTGCTCGTTCGCGAATTTCGACAATCTTCTTTGGGCGTCTTCGCGATTCAAGGGATGAAAATTTTTATTACAAAACTCGTTGCTCGAAACACTTGTTATCGTATCGGAGTCTTCGGACATTTATTACGGCCAATAACCTTGACGAAAATAATTGTTGCTTCTCTATAAAGCGCATAGTGATTAAACGAACTATAGCTTTTACGATTAAAAATTCATTTAACAAACCCGAACTAGACTGATATCGCTTTTCACGATATTCGTAGAGTTTATTCAGGTTTTCTATCGAACAATGGTAAATTTCAAACAGCGTAGTCTAGAAATTCTGTCATAATCAGCTATTTGCAGTCGGGAAGAATCTCGAGTCTGACGAAAATCGAAATAAAATGTTGCATCAAGCGGAGGTTATTATGGAAATAATTCTACCAGCCCCTGCCCCCTTCCCACCCTCCTCCTCGCCGTACTATTCCGCAAAACTGCGTGCAACTCCTGGGTCAATACCACCCATTTTCCAGTTTCCTTTGGCCGGGCGTTCTCCGCTCGTTATAGGCGAGGAGATGAAGCGCTCGATAAAAAATTAACGCCAGGTCGAAATGAGCTCACTCGACAGCACGAAAATACTTTCTACCTTTTTCTTTTTTTCTTTCTTTCTTCTTCTTCTTCTTTTAACGAACGGCTACATTTCGTCAGACAGAAAATGAAATGGATATACGAATAAATAGGGAGGGTTCGAGATTAATATTCACTCTACGTCCCGGTGTCTGGCGTACTAGAGAGCTCGATAAATCGCCCTCTCTCTCTCTCTCTCTCTCACTCTTGCACTCACACCTCCTCTTTCTATCTCATTCTCTCGCAGCCGCTCGCTTTGATCTCTTCCGTTAATTGTGTTACGGTTAATTGGAGGCGGTCGAAGCTTTGGGAAAGCTCAGAGGGAATGCGAGGTTGAACGAGAGAGCGCGAGCGGAGTAAGAGGAGCAGGAAAATTGTTATCTCCAGAATTTGTCAGTTTGAGAGAGAGAGAGAGAGAGAGAGAGAGAGAGAGAGAGAGAGAGAGAAAGGGAGAGGGAGAGAGGGAGAGAAAGAGATAGATAGAGAGAGACAGAGAGATAGAGGACTAGGCAACGGAAGGGAATTTCCGACGTTCTCTCGACTTTGAGCGCGCAAACTGCAGCTATCATACGTGGATAGAGAGACAGGAGGCTACAGGAGAGAGGATATCGATGCTTTCAAGCTGCGTACGTTTCACGTTTCAGCTCCGCGGAACGAAGCTAACCGCGAATTTTCCTTTGTGGTGCTCCACCCCTCCGTCCCTCCCCCTCGCGCCACACTGCTCCTTCTCCCTCCTTCCTCCCAAGAGTACGCGGGACTCGCGTTAATGAACAATCGACAACGGTGCACAGTCGATTAATTACTCATAGCAATCGTGGGTACGTGTGAGCGACGAGAGCGCGAAAACACGCGGGAGCAACGCTTCGACGAGTCTCGAACAACGCGAGAACCGTATAATAGCGCAATAGCGCAACGGGCGATCGATGATAGAGTGAAAATGTTCGTTTCGTATATGAAAGAGAAACAGAGGAAGAGAGAGTGGACGAGAGAGATAATGTAATATCATTTATGGTCCAAGCGAGCAAGCTCATCGAGCCAACGGCACTCGAAGAGAGTCGGAGAGAGGAGGAGGAGAGAGAGAGAGAGAGAGACAGTCCGAGATAGAAGATCGAGTGAATTTCATCTATATATTTCGGCCACTTGCAGTAGAATAATAAGGGAGGAGGTAACGAGAAACGAAATGATCGTTATGACGCTGTTCCGTGCACCGCGATAATTGCTAATTGCACGGAATTCCAATTTGAATTTTCTCCCGATGGAGCCGCGTCGTTTGATCGAGAACGACTCGATTCCGTACAAGACGACGCGATGAAAATTTTCTATTCTCTTTCAAACGTCGAACTTTGCGCAAGGTCATTTATTTTCCTCGTTTTTATTTTTCTCGTCGCTTTACGCGCAACGAATATTTCTAAAAATATATTTTCCGTAGAGAACAGAAAAAATATGTTCTTTCGAACGAGTTCGATTCGCGTGCGTCACGTATACGTATCGTCGTTAATGAAAATAAAAGAAATTAAATGTCGTTTTATATCGTCGCATTAACATGAATCTACCAGGAGATACCTAGAAGCAACGTATCGTATCTTTTCTTTTTTTCCACGGAATAAAAAAATCTTCTTATTACTCGATATTGCCAAGTTTCTCAGACTTCGAGAGGTCCCCCGTCGTCTATGTAGTTACGTCGGGGATACAGAGAAAATTAAGCCCGGTGCGGCGAAATTGCCTCTGCTCCCCTTTATGCATCGAGTATTGCAAGTTTCCTAAAACGTTCCTGAATCACGCGATCCTGAAGATGACCCTTTAGCATGAATCTCGACGTTTCGGCGAAGCCCGTAAATACACTCACACACATATATACACGTGTGTTCATATATATAGGTATTGTGCTTTCCCCCGTTAAGCTTAACATTTGGTTGTGTAGTTTTCAAAAAAATATTTAAAAAAATAAACCAAATCGCGTCTCTCGTACAGTTATAGAAATCGTCGTCGTGTTATCTGACAAGAGAAACCGCACGACAGGAATAATCGCGTTGAGAGGTAGGGGGGGGGGTGGTTGGGGGGGTGGGAGTGAAGTGAAGGGTAGTAGGTCTGGGGGGTGGTAGCGAAGAAATAGAAGGAGGCCAGAAGCGCGGCAGGAAGGAAAAGCAAATGGGACGAGAGAAGAAATCGTGGATTCTTGGCAGAGAGTCTGCACGAACGAGACGGGGCCACTCTGTGTGTTCTCCGTTACACACCGGAGAAAACGTCGAGCAATTTTGGTCGAGAGAGAGCGAGAGAGAGAGAGAGAGAGAAAGGGAACGCCAGAGGGCGAGGGCAAACGAGCGCAAACCGTTTCCGAGACGTGCAACTAAGCGTTCTAATTTTCGTTTGGTCTCCAAGACGACGACGAAACCACGTCGAGTTTCTAGAGGGAGCCTGAGAGAAAACCGAGTTTAACCCCCGACGTACTTCCTTCTGTCTGTTTCTTACAGTTACTGAATTCCTCTACCCTACCCCCTCCCCCACCCCATCTTCGTGAACGCTCGCCACCCATACTCACGTCTTCTCTATTTTGTTATTTTTATTCGCCTTCGTACGTATATATATATATATATACACATGTATATGAACTAATAAAGCGAATGAAGAATGATGAGGAGATATACTTTTACGAGAAAAATATTCAGTGCCTGGCATAGAGTGAGCTTGGTATACGTGTAATATCGATCGCGATCGGAATGATGTAATGGGCCATGACGACCCCTGACCTTAAAGCCATTTACAAGCACCCTAGAACAACCCCCCTTTCCCCTCCCTCGTGTATACTCCTGATAGGTGGCATACTATTCAAATTCTGACCCATATTACGAAACGACGGAATATTTGCGAACTAGATGCGCAGTCATTTAGTAAACCTCCCCCTCTCGCCCCAATCTCGCGTTACGCTGTCAACAACTTTTCGTCTCTATCGTGGAATAACGATATTTATGCCACGATGACCTACGTACGACTTATCCACGGGAGAGCCTCGCGAAGCTCGAGACAATACGAAGCGACAATATATAACAGGATTTTTGTTTAATTTGAAGAAAATTAATAAACGACAGATTGAATTAGAATGATAATTTCACTTACCGATAATTTGTGTCGTATTCGGGGTGTTCTGCTCTTTCTATGAGTCGGAAGAAGAACGAGAACGTCTTGATCCTTGGATTGTGCGCTGGTACCGGCGACCACGTGACTCGTCGGGTACGAACTCGTGCCCGACGCGGACGAAGCACCCCTCGCGCCACCCGATTTCGACGAGGACGACGGGGTAGCCGATCTCGCATCGGTACTCGAGTACTTCGAGTAAGCTACGTTCGTCACGTTGTTACTACCGCCGTACGAGACGTTGTGGGTATTATTGACCTAAACATTCGATACGAACGACAACACGTCGAGAATAATCGAATCGAAAAAACGTCGATGAATTATTCGAGTCGCGAGAGGTGTCTCTCACCTGAACGAGTATGTGACAAGCTTGTGACGCAATTTGAAACAATCCATCCTGCAAATTTCTTCCGGGATGTTGTTGACCCTCCGCGTCACCGCTCGGCTCTCTTCCAGTCTTTCCCCAACCGAAAAAAGACATTTTTCCCGCAAACTCGATGCCTCCCGTCAATCGTCCATTCGCGTTATATCACATTTTTATCGTCCCGCTGGTCCATCCACGGAGTCAATCTCGATACTTTCGCGACGCGATGCTCACACCTGCGTCCCGTCGATGCATCGTACGCGTCTCCTCTCTGAAAAAAAAGGAAAAAAATTGACATTTATTATCTCTCTTCGTACAACATAGATCGATCCTGTCCTTGAGAGCAAGAACAAAACAACCACCCTTTTCGTCCTTCGTACTTATCTACGAAAAACAAGAAAAAATCCAATCTATATCTTTTAGTCACTAAATTCGTAACGTTTGCCCAGTTTGTTGTTCTTTGTTTTGTTTTTTCATGGAACTCGGGGTGGTCACGATCGCGATGGCCGATGCCCGAGATTAATAATTCATCGGTTTCACTCGAAATCAGATTGAGCGATGAGTCGCGGTCGATTATAATGGTAGAGTTCAGGTGTCTCGTCGGCGTTGGAAAGGGTCTCTGGCTTTTTGTAAAGAACTACATTGTGAAAGTAGGGGTGGGGGGAGGAGGGTATACGAACCGACGTCTATACAGTCGATACAGTAGAATACCTAATAATGACAACAGGCCTGTGTACAATCCGCCCGTCTTTCTGTCTGGGTCGCCGATGATGTGTTTGTACGTGAACGAACGCCCTCGGTACTTATCGTCGGAAACAGTGATGGCCGGTAGACACGCACCCACATACACGTGCACGAGCAACAATAACAGCATTGGCATACGGTGGTCGAGGAGGGTGAGTGGGTGAGTGGGTGGTTGGGGTGAGGAGGAGGAGAGTTGGTATTAAAAGGGATTTCTATACGTCGTATATATATGAGTAACGTACAATAACGTCGGGAGAAAAATCGCTACGGGACGGGAGACTACATGATCTCATTAAAAAATCCCATACTTTTAAACGATGTCACGTATCGACGTTAGAACTTACGAAAATTGTTTCGAACCCGTGAATTTTGTCGCGGTGTTGTTACATTTTGTCAAATTTTCACGCTCTTCGTTTCGCCGGTTGCAACGAGAATGCGCTATTCTAAAATATTCTCGAACCGGGAATGTAAATATAGAGGAAAAAACACACATGGGCACGGAAACTTGAGGATTTTTCTAATCGGAAAATAATTGGGACACTTCATTGATAACGTTCCGATGCAAATATTCCAATAACTATAAAAATCAATTAAAACAGTATTAAAACAAATAATTAAAATAATGTTTACGTCGTGAAAAGGATCGAGATTTATCCGAAAAAAAAGAAAATTGTATAAATGATTTTATCGTGGCGAGTCTGCGAGTTGCAGCACGTGCGATAATAATTATATCTGTTACCGTATGCCGTCTCGAATTGGGCGGGACCGTCGAGCGAGAAGTTTTCACAAACTGAAGCACGAGGCTGTCTCTCTCTCTCCCTCTCTACGTTTCTCTGATGGACAGCGATGAATTTTTCAGTGACCACTAATATTGAATTATCGTGAGAGCCCGTCTAGTCCGAGCGACGGGACGACCGCGATCGACTGCGCAAATGCGGGAATGCAAAATAGATATAGAAAATAAATACGCGAAGAAGCGAGCGCGTGCGAGGGAGTGAGAGAGAGAAAGAGAAAGAGATGAAGAGGGAGAGAGAGAGAACGGAGCGAGGGATGAAAAAAAAAGAAGAACGTTGTCCCGAGCTATTATATAGGATTTCCGTCATAGACTGATGCGCTGTTACGTGTCCGCCGATCCGGCCTCGTTTTTCAACCCAGACCGACGACCACGAAGCGATGAAATACGAAACATGCTCAGCGTTAAAATAATGAACGACACACGCGCTCGTGTGATATTTTTTTCCTATCTCTCTCTCTCTTTGGTGTATTTATCAGGAATACTTTCACTCTCTCTCTCTCTCTCTCGCTCACTTTCATCTTTTGTTCGTCTAGTTAACCACCCCGCCGTCGACACTCACGCCATTGTGCATGACTCATATTTCCCTTTTACGAACGGTACATCGTCGCTTCGCGCACAATATCGGCGAGTATTTACAATGGAAATTAAACCTAGAAGGCACTCGCGCGAAACGAAAAAGAAAGATGAGATAAACAATTAAATAAATTGATAAAATGTAAAAAAAAAAGAAGACTCACTTATTTATCACTCACAACGCGAAGATAGGGTCACCGTCGAAGAAACACGTTGAAAACACTCGCGCCGTACGTAACATCTGTTTATTGATTATTAAACGGAAGTAAATCGTCGCTGTTATCCAGGTTGGACCGAAGCACTCGCGTTCGACGAAGGTCGTGTCAACCGCGAGGACCTTTTTTTCGTTTTATTTCCTTTTTCGCCGAAAACTATGAAACGTTTTTCTTTTTTTCTGTCGGAGCGTCGATCAAACAAGTTTCGAGGTGGAAGTTTTCGTGAGTTTAGCGACGACGACTCGTAAGTCGGGTTTGACTCGGTGACTGTGGCGATCGACCAAGAGCGCAAAACTCGTATCTGATAATATCGCGACAAAAAGTGATCGAGCGAGCGAGCGAGCGAGAGAGTGGGTGGTAAGAGGGGGAGGTAAGAGAAAGGGAGAGTGAGTGCTAAAAAAGAGAAGAGAGAGCAGGTGTAACGTCGCAGGTCGAACGTTTTACTATGTCTACGTCTTGGTAGGTCGTACCTGGCGATGCCGGCTTCTCTATCTATCTCTCTCTCGCTGGCTCGCTCCCTTTTTTCTCTTTCTCTCGCCCCGCGACGGTCCCTCAGCCACCGGTGAGGTTCACCATGTCGAGAAGGGCGGCTCTCGCGCACGCAGAAAGGCTGGCAGGTTTTCGTGGGGAAGGCAGGAGAGGAGAGAAGAGGTGAGAGAAAGACAGAGAGAATTAGTCTATGCGATAGACAGAGAAAGAGAGAGAGAGAGAGAGTACATTAGGGTATAGGAAGAGGGTGTAGTGCGAGGTATAGGCGAGCTAGAGTCGAGCTCAGGGGGAGTTCGCACGCCTCTCTCTGCCTCATCGCGGACCTGCGCTTCAGACGCTTTGCGTGACCTCGATACATCTATACCCCTCTCACCTGTGTACACACTGGCACACTGAGACCTTTCTCCTAGGCATTTCTTCAATCAGCCTATTTTTTTGGTTCTGGCTTTCGCTAATTTTTCTTTTTGTTCGTTCTACTACTTGACCCTTCAAGGGCGCACATTTTTCGTTCGTCACGACGAGAACGCCCTGTTTGTTTTTTTTCACCTCGTTGCAACGATATCGATGCGACTGATGGTAAATTTTTCTTCACAACGAAGACGATTTTATTATAAGGTTTCAAGATTTTTTGACATCGCGTGTTTCGAGATTTTTTTATTTTATTCTCGACTCGTTTCGAAATTGATTTCTTTTTTTTTTCAAAACTAATATGCGCGTGGCATAATGGCGCTGGTGAGCGAAATAAGTAACTCGCTCGAGGCTATTTGAGTTGTAGATTGCAAAACTTTTTGGTGGAAAAAAAAGAGATCGCGAGAACACCGACGAGTTTCCCGATAAAATTGTGCACGCTACGCGTTAACCGTTACCATGCGAATATTATTTACCCTGTCTAGGAGCGATTATTTTGTCGTTTGAATTTTTCATAACGATAACGAGACTCAAAAATGGCTGGAGCGAATCATTTATCGACTCGAGTAATCGATTAATTGTTCAGCAAATATTTAATTACGTGATTATCGGCCGACTATTCGCGACGTTTTTTTTCTCTCTCGAGTCGAGGGACGGAAATGTATAAATAATGTATTTGGGTCAGATGGGGAAGAGGATCGTCTCGATATCGATCAATAAATAATTGAACGGAATCGTCGGGTTAGACAAAATGGCAATTTTTCGTCCGAAATAAATGGGTTCCCGTTTCTTTTGTACCATCGTCGACGTGAACTTTGCCGACTACTTCGCAAGATTTTTGTTTATTTTATGAAAGGAAGTCGTTCGACATTTGAATAAAGCGTCCTGCGAAATATCGACATTTTCGAAACTGGATTGAGCGAATTCTGGCTCGTGTCAAAAATCGTTTCGTGAAATATCGAACGAGTTGTTCGTTCGGGTGAAACTTAGCCCGGAATTTCTTAGAGTATATCGAGAGAGAGAGAGAGAGAAATAAAGAGATTGCAAAGAGCATGGGATTTATAAGAAGAGATTGGTATAAGAGACACAACGAATTAGAGTTTAATGAGGATGAATATACCTGCTATTGCTGGAACAGTACCGAGGGAAAGAGAGAGAGAGAGAGAGAGAGAGAGAGAGAGAGAGAGAGAAAAAAGCACCGACAAAACGTTGGAGTACACTCAGTCTAGACTACCGAGGCCGAGACCGTCTTTTTTCGTGTCGCCCGGGACTATTGACCTCGTCGCGTTCTCATCTTTCCTCAGCTCACAGCCATTCCCGTATTATTATATCGGTAGCCAAGGCAAACCAAATTTCTCTCGATTATACCGTCTTCGACAAATTAATTCGCGCTTACCGCGCCCTTCTCTCTCTCTCTCTCTCACTTCTTTTTTCACCCTGTTTTACTCGTTACTAACAGACTTGAGAAATTCATCATCGCTATTAATAAACTCGTACCCAATTGCCATTTCAGTGGCACCCAGTTTTTTTCATTTATTGCCTCTGTTTCACATTGCAGATGTCGCCCAGTTTGCAGATCCTTTTAATCTTGCCTCATTTTTAGTCCGCTGGCTCACCGACAGCGGAGGACGAGAGTTATTAATATCATCTCGCGAACTCAACTTTCATATATATCTCTCTCTCTCTCGTTGTTAAAGCTTTATTCTATATATGTTTGTATGTGTATACAGCTTTGACGATACTGCGATAGGAGATGTACACAAAGAGAGAGAGAGAGAGAGAGGGAAAGCGAGAGGAATAATAAAAATCATAGCGAACGCAAAGGATTTATCAAAAGGGAAAAGAATGAACAAAAAAAACACGTCAACGGTTCGGATGAAAAAGAGACGCGACGCTCGAACGATTTCGAGAGGGATGTATCGTCCTGATTGTTTGTCGGCCGAGGCAGCGTTCTTCAAAAATTTCCTCTCGAGTCAATTTATCGCGATAAGTTTCAATTTTGCAAATGAGACAAATATTTATATGCGTGAAACAATTAGCGCAAATTGATAATGCGCTTTTACGAGTCTGGGAAAAATCATTAAAAAAAGGGAGTGGGATTAACTTAGGGGCGTTTTAAAGCTTAGGGGAGTGCGAGTGGAACGAAACCAGAGTCAATTCGCCGGATTAGTTTTCAAAAATGTTGAGAACATTGTGGTTTTAACGTTTTTTTTGACAACATACGAAATGAAAAAAAAAATGTTAAATATATTTGTTTTCTGACATATATCGACATTTATGAGCACGCTGACTACCATATTTTGATTAATTGTTGCTAAAATTTTAAAAACCACGACGATTAAATTTTCAACGCGCTCGTATTTTACGACGCTTTGAATTTATTCAAAATTATTCGCGAACTAATTGCCACGACCCAGCTTACACGAGCTTCGAGCTATCGAGTTGAAGCTGCCTAGAGACAGAGAAAGATAGTTCGACATCAAAGAGAATGCGGAATCGAGTTTCGCAAAGATTCACGAAGCTGATTCAGATTTAACAGGAATTTAAGTTTTTTGTAAAAAAAAAAAAAAAAAAATCTCTTAAAATCGTTCTCCCTCGACGAATTCTCGAGTTACGTATTGTCGACGCGTTCGCCAACCTTTCTCCACGAGAAAATCGAATGATTTATACAAATAACAATAATAATTCGACATAAATTCTCAAATAATAATGAACCAAAAAAGCTAATTTACATAAAAGGTCAATTTTTCTTATTTTTAAAAGTGGAAACAATGCCAATCTCCGCTAACGTTCCCTCGCGACTCGTCTAAAAAAGTTTCCGTCTCGTCTATTTATTTAGAATATTCGACGGAATGGATAGGGGTGCGCGGTGGGGTGGGGTGGGGTGGGGCGGAGTTCCGAGGGCGCGGAAGCTCACGAGAAAGCATAACGAAAATAGTATTCGATTATTTAACTGTGTCAGAGGACAACGGAGATGGGTAGCGAGGGAGGGATGAGCGAGGGGGGAGGAAGGCCCAGCCGTTTGAACAGTTGACCCACATATACGAACCGACGATGTATGGTATATACGAGGAGCAGCACATCGCGGTGCTTTCTTTCGCTATATATATGTCGCTCTTCGCCGGGTTTCGTCGCGTGACACGAGATAGAGTCGGGTCGCGTCGCATACTTCGGTTGCCTCGGGGGCTTCTCGCTTCGAAAGCTACTGTAAAAATTATTCCATGAATTATGCGCGCCTCTTTTTATTCCCGCTTTTTTTTGCTCTCTCTCTCTCTCTCTCTCTCTCTCGCTAATCTTCTATCATCCGCCGGATAGCAGAGTGCCGTGGGTCGTGCGCGCGCGCTCACTCGGCTTATCACTCACGAATCTCATCCCTCATATGAATTTGCAATATTGAGCTCGCGCGGAGCTCACCGATCGGAGCGCTTGGTACGTGGAAATACCGGCGATCGATAATGGTGTTCTTCGTTTTTTTTGTATTTTATTTTTAGTCACCGTATCAATTCGCCAACGTTAATTGACGAATTTTTGTTGTCCCCCGTCTGGGAGAATTTTCTCGCTATATACGAGAATTTTTCGTCAAAAATGGAAACATAAAAAGTAATAATAAATCCTACTATTTATGTTTTACGACTTTTTTGAAAAAAATATACGATATTTATCCACAAATATCGTAAATGTCGTTTACGTAAATGGAATTTTTTCGAATTAATTCGCGTTACGATAAAATCATTTTGATAAAATTATGGTGCACGAGTGAAATAGGGGGATTGAATATTGGCAATAAATGTATAGATTTATGTATCGGTATATATCTGATTCACCGATAATGCGTATCTGCGAATAATATTTTCGATATCATCGTTGCACATTTTGCTTATTCACCGTAATAAAATTATTGCCATTATGCGATACTAGAGAATCTACCTTGAATCGGATAAATCTACTTTTCTTCGTTCGCATATATACATCTCGTAACGATATCTGGCGGGATATTAGGGGAGTATAGTATTTTCTTTTTCTTGTTTCTTTTTTTTTCACCGAAAATTGGCCACGAGATCGATATTTATCGATTGCCTATTACAAACGCACGAGGATTCTGCCTCGCGCTCTCTCTCTCTCTCTTTCTCTCTCGATTTCCGTCGGTGCGCCGCCACCCACGACTATTATCCTCCTCTTTCATTCCTCCACACACATTCCCATGCGGCCCCATCCGTTATTCCATGCAACCAATATCTACCCTCCTATTACCACGAGAGGTGGGTGAGAGAAAGAGAAAGAGCGAGAGTGAGAGAGAGGGAGGGAAAGAGGGAGAAGAAGAGAATGAGCGAAGTAGTTGTGTGTGTTGTACACTATGTATGTCGAACAATGACGTCACTCGACGAGGAAATGGAGAGCCCTTCTCGTGGCGGAAAATAGGAGTGCGGAGAGAGGGGGCGCCACTCTCCCTCAGGAGTGCGCGAGAGAAAGAAATCCTCTCTTTTTTTTTAAATCTTTTTTATATACATATATATATTTTCTTTACCGAGAATATGCACTGCGCCCACGAGTAAAAAAAGTAGGAAAACAAAAAAAAACATCACAACGCAAATAAAGTATACTCTCGGTAAAATTGTGCGAGCGAGGGGTTGGGGCTTGGGATAAGGGATCTGCAACCCTCGATAATTATATCGTAATCAATGGGCGCTCCCCGCACACTACGCACACACAACGTGTGCCTTCGATTATATATTATTTTATACCCTGAATTCCGAGCACCTGACGCCAGTAACTACCCTCGACTTTCTCCTCCATTAAGCTATATATATATATATATATTGTATGTATACATACCAAAATGCATTCGAGCTTTCGACTGTATCCAAAACGCTCACGATGAGGGTTACGAGCATTACTCTCTCAGGCAACGTTTACCGACACAGGGGTCGAGCGTCCGAGAGAGCGAGAGAAAGTAATTACTTAATTATTAACGATTCAATGATGATGACGAGAATTCGAATGAATTTTGGAGCACGCCGGACAAAACCTCCTGGATAGGTGAAATATATGTATATATATAACTGGAATATGTGAACCGTATGGATTACTCATGAATAGCAAATAAGGCGGAGAGAGGCCGTGTGCATTTTGCTTTAAGAATTTATGACGCAACACCGATTAGATCTTTTTTCCTGTGTACCATAGTTTATCCACCGAACCGCTCATCCCTCCCTGTATTTTACTCCTTTTGCATACTACGCGTGTTCCATACCTCCGCTATAAATACACTATTTCCGGTGCTGCTTTCGATGCACGACTCGGAGCGTTTGGCATTAAACTGAATATCGTAGAGTACACTCTCTCCCTCCTCTCTCGTCTCCTCGGGCTATTATTTATTCGGTTATCAGGATGAATTGACCACGGGTCTATATATTTTATATATACATATACGTACGTAGAACGACAGAAATTGTTTCCCATCGTCGTTGTAGGAAAACTAAGATATATTAGACGGTGGGCGATATAGTCGAACGATCCATCAATTCCCACGAGATATACTAGGTACGGGATGAAGGAAAGAAAACCAACAATATATATATATATCCTTTATTTTCTCTTTTATGTGTATATACATATATTTCATTAAAAGTGTCGCATTACTCAACGGAGGAGAGAAATGCGAGAGCGGTGATTTTCTCGCGTGGGCATCTTGCGCGTTCATGGTCGACGACACGTAGTAAGCGAAGAGACAGAGAGAGAGAGAGAGAGAAAGGGAGAAAGGGATGAGAGGCCGTTTGAGAGACTGAAAATTGACGAAGCTTCGGGAAAGTTTCGCGAGAGACGTCGAGATGATGAGCAATAAATCTCAATGCTGTCAAGAGAGTATTGTTTATTTTCGTATTTCTCGCGCTCCTCGATATTTCTGGGAATCGATGAATAAGGAGAAATAATATGGAGAATCGTCGAACGTTAACAATACCTATATATAGATTTTCTTTTCCATAAAATTCATTCACCGATCCTGATAATATTATTGATAATAATAATAATAATAATAATGATAAGAAAGCTGCTTTCGTATCACTGACCATTCTGGGAGAGCTCCTCGACGGGGATGTAAATTTAATAAATTTTCTGGCTTCCTGCAGATGTGGATTTTTCTATTAAATTTTTTTTTTTTTTTAATCGACTTACGCCATTACGTATCGTTATTAGATAAGTACGAAGGGACATAATGTATTATGTTTACGTAGGTGGCGCCTACGCGCACGGTATTTATTTATACGTTAACATAAAGTATACTTATTTATATTTATACGAAACACGGTCATAAAATGGATATAAAATGAGACGATCCGCATTCCCCGGTATAAAAGACCCGGACAAAGTCTCTATGTGTGCGTCTGTGTCGCTTGGCACCCGCTGGCATTATCCGGTATCTTGGATTCCACGTTCCTACCTACCGACCACCACCTACCGCGTATCACTTTTCTCACTGACCGGAAGTCGTGAAGTTCTGGCGCATTTTTTATACGATAGCCCATCAATAACGAATCAGTGTTGCGCTCTCTTTTTTACTATAAATATTCGTCCATCGATATCCATCGTTTTTACGTATTATAGTTATTGGTCGCTTTCTTAACGAGGTTCGATAGTGAAAATAGGAAATGATAAACAACCATGAAATTTCTGAATAATATTCTTTTGAATTGAAAAAAAAGTCTCTATGAATTTTTTCACAATTTTTGTCTGCGTGCTGTCAGAGAAGTTTATCGAAGGAAATTTCGACATCAACATTGCCTCTTATGGGCGTGTATTTTTGTAGCTAACAATAAAATAAAGTTTAAATAAATAATTGAAATTAAACCAACACCCTCTTGACCATTATAGGATTTATTAATTAAATGATTAATTTGCAGTCAGTAAAGTAAATGTTCTCCCTTTTCCCTTGTCCCTTGAACGAGGACTTATCGAACGACTTTAATGCGTAACGAGTGAAAAAATAGAGATAGAAATACTCAACGGTCGCAGACGTAATTTTGCGCGGAGATAAACAATTTATAAATGAGTACGTCAGTGACGAGTTACAAGGTTTATTCAGTGTAATAAAAAAAAGGAAATAAAGTATAAAAAATAAGCGAAGAAACTGTACGACAGAGAGAGAGAGAGAGAGAGAGAGAGAGAGAGAGAGAGCGAGTGAGTGAGTGAGAGGAAATAGAAGGGACTTTAGCAAACTCGAGTGCCCTGACTTTTCTCTCTCTCTCTCCCTCCCTCTCTCGTAGGACCTCGAGAAACTCTTGGTGAAAACTCGACAAGCTCTCTCAGCTTGGGTACAGAGATCGAGAGAGAGAGAGAGAGAGGGCGAGAGAGGAAAGTACGTCTGAAGAAATTTCTTATTTAAAATGTCCACTTGGTTTCCGCAAGCTCCTCAGGCTAAATTCTCAATGTTTGCGTTGAACAATTTTCGGAAAGTGTGCGCGCGAGAATTCGCTTTCTCGTATATGCTGTATAGTTATATATATATATATATATATATAAGTATATATGTGTTATATTGCTGTCTCTCTGGCTCTCCTTTTATTCAGGCTGTGGGCTGTTACTTTTTCCACCTTCCATCCTTGCAGGACCTTGAACCCTTCTTTTTACTATTTCACGCGTGAGTGTGTGTGTGTGTGTGTGTGTTTATACGTATGGGCACGGGTATACGCGGCTGTTTTCAGTCGCAATTACGAATTCAAACGGTCGGTACGTGCTCCCCCGTGACGGAGCAACAGCAACGGAGAGAAACATCGCGGACGGAAGGAACTCACGTTTCCGCAAATAAGAGGGCGCGGGGAGCGACCGAGAGAGCGAGAGAGAAAGCGCAGGGGGGGGTGGCAGGGCCTTCGAGGGGATGAGAGAGTAAGAGAGAGAATCGACCTCGTCGGAGAAAAAACGAAAGCTCAAGAGGAAAAGAAACGAAAGGAAAAGATAGAGAAACGTGTACGAGGGTGGGAAAACGAAAAAGGGCACCGTGGACACGTCTGGGTGGTGGTCGGGGGAGGGGAGGTTGCGGAAGAAAAAAATGTGGTATTTTACCGTTGCAGTTAAATACATGTGGCGTTTTGTGTACGAGGAAGCGTGAGGAGGCAACAAGCCCGCGAGCATCAACGGGGGTGCGGAAAATGATGTATGAGACACGTATACTGTAAATATATATATATATATACACAAGTATTTTATATAATAGCGCGTATATATATTTTTGCGGTAGACAAGCCGGGGACACACGCGTTGCCGAGTCGGTAATTCGATCTCGGATTTTTTCCCACCCCGGGCCTTCTCTCTGTTCTCCGTGTCCCTGACACGTATACCAGGAATCCCTGTGGGACATTAATACTTCTGTGGAATCACGGTGAGAGAGAGAGAAAAAAAGAGAGGTAGAGAGAGAGAGAGAGAGAGAGAGAGAGAGAACGAGGGATATATATATATATATGTGTATATAACGGCGCTAACGGTTTACCCAGTTTACCAACAGACACGTATTTTTTGTTTCGTCTCGGTGGTTTGTTGACAAAAAAAAAACAAAAAAAAACGCAACAAAAAGTTCCATATTTTCACGGCCGTTACGAACAAATATTCAAATATTTTCATTTCGAAACTGTAATTCCGCGTCGCTCGAGACATTTAAAATGAATTTTTAATCGGGTTTAAAACGGTTACGGTTGTTTGGGCAAATAAATTTAGAGAAAATTTATCGATCTTGAAGGAAATCACTTCGTCCGCTCTCCCACGAATTCGAGCAATTGCCAGCAGTACGTATACGGGTATACGTTTTCGTTGGGGAATATGCGATGTATATATATGCATGTATACGTATGAACGGTTTGCACAGAATTCGTAGAACACATTAGTTTTTGGTTGAGATGAGAGGCATACGCGCGTGTATAGCGTTAGAAGAGAGAGAGAGAGAGAGAGTGAGAGAGAGTGAGGGAGGGAGAGAAGGGCAAGAAGGAGGGAATGGAAAACGAGCTTTTCGATCGGGTACGTCTCTCGTTCTATCTCTCTCTCTCTCTCCCTCTCTGCGTAAAGTCCATTGACCATGATAGAGTGTGCGCCGGGCCCGTTTAGTCAGGCGCCTGTGGCTATATATACCATTACGGTGTACGAGAACGGGCAAGAGACGAGTTAACGTACGTCCTGTTGAACTTGTTCGACAAACTTGCTGGAATAAACGCGCATATAGATCTATATACGTACATCTATATCTGCACATATATATGTGTATAAGATAGATATAGGGAAGATGAGAGAGGGAGAGAGAGAGAGAGAGAGTGAGGAGAGCGCGACGTAGATAGTATACGCATACGCCGTTACCCACCGCTTTCCGCGTTTATGGAAAATAAAACTCGAGATTGAGGTAATACATACTACATACGTGTAAGCGGAAGCGAATACACGCGTGCGACCTGGAAAGTTTAGAGAAGTTGCAAGCCTCTCACGTAAAAAAAAAATGAAAATAAAATAAACACAGAAATAAAAACATTAACGGGTCGAGAGAGTAGGTACGTGGAAAACAATTATTTTTCCCCTAGTACGCGACTTTCGGGGTATACGAAATAATTCACTTAGTACCATTTTCTTTTTCTTACATCGCAACGAACGGATATTTTTATTAAATTGTTTATTCTTCTTTTACGAATTTAATTACGTTTTCTTTTTTCTTGTTATTTTTCTACCTTGTTTCGATGGATTTTACCGTGATTTTTCGACTGGAATTATCGGAATGCTAGCCCTCTCACCTCCTTCTCTCTTAACCTCTCTCTTTCTGTCTTCCGTTGTTCTTTCTTTCTCACGAGGTTGAAAGGCCGGTAATATCGCGTGGGAATACATAGCGGTGAGAATTTCAAGCGAGGGATATAGAAAACCTCGACAACGATTTCGCACGTCCAATAATGCACGTATATGGAATTGTCGAGAAAGCTTACAAGCGTGTACTCTCCTCATCTTCCATCCTCTCGCTGTCTCTCTGTCTGTCGCACCGCACCGCGGAATTCTATACAGAGATTCTTGTTCACGCGGGCGGATTGAATCTTCCTCGAGATAGACTTTGGCGCTTCTCTCCCCTTTCCCGACCCCTAGCCCCCTCCCACCCACCCCCGCAACCCGCCGATCTTCCTCCTACCTCTCTCATCTCCACTCCCTCCTCCCCCTTTCTTCCCCCTTCGTGTCATCGCACTAGAGCTTACCAGTTTCCGAACAATTTCGAACATCCCAAACGCCGTGTGGCGTCGCTGCGAAGCTCTTGTCCTCGGCGTTGCAATTTGTGCAACGCGAGCTTGTGTATCTCGTCGTCGTCGTCGTCGTCGTCGTCGTCGTCGTCGTCGTCGTCGCCATCCTCCTTGTCGTCTCTGGTTCGTCGTTTATCGAAGAGCGCGCCGGAGAATTTACTGTAAAACCTTGACGCCACACATACCCCTACTGCAACCCCCTCCCCTCCCCCCCCCTCCCCATCCCTGCCCGTTGTGTGGTTTCTTATTCTCGCAACTTGAGTTTACTCTGTCGACGAGATCGAGAGAGAAAGATCGAGAGAGAGAGAGAGAAAGAGAGAGAGAAAGAGAGAGAGAAGAGTGGAGGGATGAAAAAGGAATTGCCCTTTTTCCTCCATTCGTTATCCCGCACGCGGTAAAACGTCCTCGCTATACACGTATATATATATATCAATTTCTGTATACTTTTAGAAAGCACTTTTTCTGTCTCCCTCGCAATCTCCCCTTTCCCCTCTCCACCGTCGCCCCCCTCCCCAAACATATATCGTCGTGATTACAGCATCACTTATCATAATTTTCGTTCTTCCTCGTTTGTCCTACCGCACGAGGGCGCCCTCTGCTCTCGACAATTTTTTTCTCCCTCTCTCGCTCTCTCTCTCTCTCTCTCTGTGTCTCTCTCGTTTTCCTTCTTTACCTCCGCCCGCTCCATTTCTCTTTCCGCGTACGACGAGAGCACTTTGACTTTTTTTCGGGGCTCTTCTTTCACGCGAGTAAGGGGTGGGTTTGAGGAGGTTGGGTGTTTAGAGGGGGAGGGGTTGTTTTTCGCTCACGCGCCGAAAAATCTACATGACGCGAGAGTCGAGCCGTCGGTACGAATTGCTCGACGTTCGCGTTGCGTGGCGAGATGATGGTGGGGGTGGTGGCTCTGGTGGAGGGTGGAAGAGGGGAGGGCGTACATGCGCGTTCGTATATACGTACAAATGTATGTATGCGTACGAAGAGTATTATATACATACGCAAACAGCTACCTGGCCCGGGAATCGAGACTATTTTTCAAAAAATGGAATTTAAATATTTAAACCCCCGATGTCTCGGTTTCTCCTCTCTCTCTCTCTCTCTCGCATTGTCTCTTTCTCTCTTTCTCTCGCTTGCGTTCTCTCGCACGCGAATCCGACATAGAGAGAGAGAGAGAGGGAGAGAGATGGAGAGAGAGAGTGAGAGAGAAAGCGAGAGAGAGAGAGAGAGAGAGAGAGAGTGAGAGAGAGAGAGAGAGAGAGAGAGAGGGAGTGACTTCTGAAACCTCCTCTGGCTTGCCCGGGAAATATGTCCGCCGATGCTCTCTCGCGCAAACGCGTTGCGAGAGTTTCCCTCAAATATATAACGCAAGAGGGGCAGAGAAGCGAGAGCAAATATTACTACCGCGAATCCTGTGCGCTGATGAGTTCAGTGGGATATGCGGAGGCGAACTCGAGGGATTACATGCTAGGAGAGGAGAGCCGTTGCTTTTTTTCCTTTGCTTTCTTTTTCTTCTTTTTTTTTTAAACTAAAACGAAAGAGGCGCCGAGAGAGAGAGAGAGAGAGAGAGAGAGAGAGAGAAAGAGAGAGAAAAAGGGATAAATAGACGCGTGGCCGTGAGATTATAAGTTTTCGCGAAACGAGACGCGCGTCCCCAGGCCAATTATAGTTTTGAAGCGTGTTAGGCGTATAATGTCCCTCTCTTCGCCCCATTTTACTTTCTCTCTTTTTTTATTTTTTTTACTCGCCTCGACCCTCCTCCCACTGGAGAGCATGATGGATATACGAGGTACTAAAACACTCTCGTCTGATCATGCTGGTAATCTCTTCTCGGGCAAGAACACATTTCTTGCCACGGTACTTGTGTACGTTAGGGCACTCGTCCCGATGACACGACGAGATAATAATAATTTTGCGAAATATTATGATATTTTGAAATATTACCAGTCGTGTTACCCTACATTATTATTTTTATTATTATTATTATAATTATTATTACTTTTGATTCAATAGTTCAATTCTATGATTAAGTTCATCACGAATTAATAAAATAGCAAAGACGAGAAAATGGTCATTTGACCGCAGAATGGAAATTACAGTCATTTACCTCCAAGTGTGTGCGTGTGTGTGTGTGAGAGAGGGAGAGAGAGAGAGAGAGAACCGGTTTCATATCACGCTAATGAGGCGTGGGAGAGGAATGGAGGGGTGCACTTTTTTTTCTATTATTCGTATTCAGTCTCAACGAAGCGAATCCCACGAATCGAGGTAGAAAGGAGAGGAATAAGGCGAGATTTTTCAACAAAGAATCGTGGTCTGGCAAATCGACGAATATCGGAACGATAATCGTAGTCCGCGGCGTATTCCGACTAACGAGAGAACATCTCGACCGATCGTCCCTCCCACCTGGCGATCTTTTCTCGCGAGGGGCATGTGTACCGGGAAAATGAGAAAACGAGAAAAACGAGAAATTAGGAAAAAGGAAGGGTAAAAAAAAGGGAAAATCACCATCTCGGAGAGATCGTGAATAGGTTGAAGGGTTGAATCGCGAAAGTTATCCACTCTTTTTTTCGCGGTCTTTCTTCCCCCATCGCGGCGAGGGATTCACGGTTCGTCGAGCGTTTTCTTCGCTCCCTCCCTCCCTCTTGCGCTCTCACCCTCTCTCTGTTTCGCTCTCTCTCTCGAGGATCGGAGTCGAGGAATTGGGGCGCAAACGAGTAGAAACGGCATCGGGTTTCCTCCATTCTTGGGGGGTCTTTTTTCAATTATTTTATTTTCATTTCTCATTATTTTCTTTTATTTTCCTTTCTCTCAGTGTGTCCCATCGTTAAATGATCATCCTAGCTTGATTTTTCATTGATCGAGGTCGATGTGCTCGTTGAAAAACGAGATGAAGAGATGATGTTCGTAAAGTTTTATTCACTTCTTTTTTTTTCTTTGCTAATCTCATCGATCGATAGAATCGAATTTAAGGAGAATTCCATGGTCGCGAAAATTCGTACGGTCAGTGTACTCTCCCGTGGATTCGATGGAGAGAGCAAGCGATATATATATATAGGGGAGAAAGAGAGAAAGAGAGAGAAGCGACAAGAGAGCGCGCCAACAGATAGCGCCAGAGTTTCATCTGACGCACGTGCCAGCAAATTCTCTTCCTTTATACCTGCCGACACTGCCGAGGGCTTCCGGGAATGCCCGAAGGCGGTTCGCGGCAGCGATCGAGCGACGCGCCCTGCCCCTCCAAAACTCACCCCTTCTTCCAACCCTCCCGCCGTGTCCTTCGCCGTCTCTCTCTCTACTGGCCGGTTTTATTTGTATTAGTTTGCGCGCGAGAAGGTGTGCGCGCCTATCCGTGTGTGTATTACACGTACGCCAGCTCAGAACCCCCCCCCCCCCCCCCCCTCTTCCGCCCGATCCGCCCCGCACCCCTCTGCGCTGCTGCCGGCGGCTGTTTCCTCCCCTGTGATTCCGCAGGACTATAGTGTGTACTCACGATACTCACCCCTCTCTTGGTTTAACCCCGTCGTTCGTTCCTTCTCTTTCTTCCGATTTTCTCTCCTCGTTTCACTTCCCACCATTTCTCGCATTCCTCTCCCTCCATACCCTCGAGCGTTCTCTCTCTTTCTCTCTTCCCCCCCCCCCCCCCCCCCCCCGACGCCTCGTGTATTTTTGTCTCCTCGACTCACCCTCTGTCCATCTTCCCTCCTCCTTTCACCCGAACATTTTCTCTACCCATCTTCCTTGAATTTGCTCTCTCTCTTTCTTTCTCGTATCTCGGTCCCGCTCTCACCAGCGCTCTCCGCCATTGACCAACACATCGGTACAGGTCGCTCGCGACTAACTCACTCACTTCGTTATACGCACACACCGCCGTGGTGTCGACTCTGGTTCCCCCCTCCATCCCTCTCCGCTCCCCACTCCTTTGCCATAGGTACCACCACTCCCGCGTCTCACCCCCACCCAAGTTCAACATCCAGCTTTCAGTCTGTCTACCGTGCGGGGTCGCGCTCTCTCTCTCTCTCTCTCTCTCTCTCTCTCTCTCGCTCTCTCCCACTCTCCGTCTGTCGGTATCCCCACTTCGCCTGCGCAACCCCCACTCCCCGTACGATCTAACCCTCGCGTGAACTCGGACGAGGACGGAACGAGGGAGCTCCGGCGACTGGTGGGGATGACTGAATCGTATTTGCCCGAGTGCGAGAGAGATACCAAGTAGAAAGAGCCGAGAGTGAGCAGACCTTGCGCTACGCGAAAGTGCGACTGGGACGGATCGTCGTGTGGGCCCAGCGAGCGAGCGAGACGCTAGATTACGCTCCAGTAGTAGCAGCGGCAGGGCAGACAGCGGTAGAAATTGTGGGTACACCGAGCCAGTACGTATTCGCTCGGTCATAGTCGGATGTATGCTCGCGCGCGATCAAGGCCTGCTTTTATGCTGCGCGTATACCGGTGCGTTCGATCAGCCGGCGTACAACAAGATTAAACCGCGTTTCTCCTATTTCGTCATCGAACGTTATATATCCCCTACCTCCTCCCCCCCTTACCAAAACCCCGAGTCCCTCGTCCACGTTATTCTCGTCCTCGTTATTCATCCTCTCTCAATCTCAATCTCTCACTATCTCTATCTCTATCTATCTATCTCTATCTCTATCTCTCGTCGTACCTACGTTGTCATCCTGTCGTTCACGTCTTCTTCGTCCGTGTCTCGCCGTTTCAACGTCGACGTTCAACCCGACGCCGATTCGACGCCATTGTTATCGAGCCCGACGCGAGCACCTAATACCACGACTACTGTGCAAACGAGGAGGATCTCTCTACGTTTTCCCTTCCTCTACCAACCGCTGCCCATCCACCTATCCAGACCCCCTGCCTCTCCCCCACTTCCACCCTCGAGCCCACTGGCCTCCTCCTCCCACCCCCTCGTCTACCTCCTCGTACTCTCTGTACCCCACCCCTGCTGCTCCCTTATCAGTCGTAGTCGTAGCTCGAAACCGAACTGCGCTACCAACTACGAACGAGAGCTAAAATCTTTTAGTTTATCGTCGCCCGCATCGTCGTCGAGTGTAACGTGTATGTCAAACGATTGATAGAGATATATATATATATATACATATACATACATCATATATACGCGTAAAGAGATATACATATATGTATATATATATATGCTGACGTAAAAAGTGACGAAGAGATATGTGCCCGGCGCTCGGCTATTGAAGAAGTATATTAGTCAACCGATAAATACGTCGAGCTATGCCAAGAAAAAAAAGTGTCCAGACGGAGTAACGCGGCCGCGCGAACGCGACGTCTATGCGATCTTTTACGTTTGTTTCGTTTTTTCGTTCTCCCATCGTTCCCCACCCCGCAATCGACACTATCCGTCTCGCTCTTATCATATCACGACTATTTCTCCTATCCTACGGTGATTAGAGCTCCGGGACCGACACGGTCACCGAGGCACGACGATTTTTCCAAGATATATCGCCGTTTTACGTTTCGCACGGAGCCGATTCGCGACAGGTGAACGACCGAAGGATCTCGACGTCTTACGATCCAAATTCGTTCCGACTACGAAATCCGCGAGCTAAAACGTTTTATCATCGATTAGTGCGAAACTACGTGAGTCGCGAGTGTGTTTGATACGTTTTGCTTGTTTTTTTTGTTTTTTTTTTTGATCCGACGAATCTAACGAGAAATATCGTCGTGTAGAGGACGAGTGAAGTGCTTGGTTTTACGTCGAGCCAACCCCCAAGCCCCCTTGTACGTCCCCCTAGTGGTGCATTATGTGATTTGTGTCTCGCTCTTATCTGGACGTACCAGAAATTATTTTGGAATTTTTTTTTTTTGCTTTTTTTTTCGTTTTCGTTTTATTTTCGTTTCTTTGTTTATCTTCGTTGTCGTTGGTTGTTGAGTTCGACGATTTCACACGGTTTAACGTACGAGGATCACTTTTTGAAGGTAACGTATTGTTTCAATTTTTAGTAGTTTTTTTTATTCTTTTTTTTCTCTCTGTCTTCGTTTCTCTTGAAATAACGTTTGTCTTTGTATCGTTTTCTTTTTCTCACCGTCTGTGCCAACCGGTAATCCGTGTTGTATCTCGCGAGAGCAAATATCTCGCTCGTATTTGCCTCTCTCCTCTGCCTTCGCGTCTCTCTCTCTCTCTCTCTTACACTCGTCAGGGTCGTGCGCTCCTTTGTTCGATGTAAGACCCGGAGTTAAATATATACATGTATATACATATATACATATTTAAATATGTGTAAGAGGAATTTTAGAATACGTGTGCGAGGCATCGTTTCGAGAAATGATTTTTTCGAGACTCGATTGGCCACCGTTGGTCCAATATTTGACACTGTTCGATTTATTCGATTGCGGTCGACGAACCATTGATTTTTTATCGGGATTTACGTATTGTTTTTTTTTTTTTGAAGACAACAACGTTGTGGTCCAAGTCCTTAAAGAAGAAACAGAATTTTTGGTTGTCTATCGAGCCAAAAAGATTTATTTTTTCATGCTGAAAATTGAGCGACGAACGGAAGAATGGACTAGTCGTGGAGAAACCGGGGCAGAGATCGTGTATACCTGAGACTAGGGGAGACGCCTCAGGGTCGGTAAAGGTTTTCGAACTCGATCCCTCGAATGAAAAATATTGGCCACTCGGGCCATCGAAACGTAGAAAAACCGAAGGGACTGTGCGCGCGCGGTCTTTGTAGACCTGGTTGGAGTTCCCTCTTCTCTTTACTATGTCGGATATTACGAGAGTCCTGTACATAAGAGCCTCGGAAGGGCAAGGACGTCCAACACCTGGCGCGCCCCGTTGCACGACCCGTGGGATTTACCGAAAAAAAAACGAAAAGAAAAAAAAAACATCGCGCACGATAATACTCGCGAGGTTTCTACAAACCTCGACGATATACAATATTTATCGGAAAATATATCGTCGATTCGATAATAACGAGTTTGTTCGCGAACGAATGAATAAATTTGTGTTAATTGAGAAAAAAAAAAAATTGGCTCGTAGTCCAAATTCCGCGGAAATAAATCGTTATACGTACAAAATTATTTGTAATTTCGTACCGTCGACTCGTCGCATTTTTGGAATTTATATCATCTTCCGACTTTTCGTGCTAATAAATTATCGTCAAAATTCATACAGCAGTAGAAGAAAATAAATATCAATGTTAAATATCGTAAATTGAATTATATCGCGACGCGTACGTCAATTAGCAAACAAAAAACTATAATTTGTTAGCCTCGTAATTAAATAATAATGATAATGATAAAAAAATAATCATTATATCGTATTATACCAATAAATGATGATTCTATATCAAGGATTCGTCAAATTTCGCAGGACAATACTAGAATTAATATCTATTTCCGTATTCATCGATTTCGACGATATTTAAAAATTCTCAACCACCGCTATATAACAATCGCTTGTCCAATTTTCTATATTAACCATCCCTCTCTCTTTCCCTCGTTTTCTATATTACCGCCGTACCCCGCGATTACAAAAGGGTAATACGAGATTTAATCGTAATAGTAACGATGAAATTGTCATAATTTCGTGAACGATACGAGAGATAGCCCGGGAGAGTACTCCGATGGAGAATATTATGAATCGAGAGGGAATTACATATACTGGCCTCCCCGTACTCCTTCCTTTCCCCATATAACCCTCCCCATGCTCTCCACAGTTCCGCAATCTCTATATGCACACACGCATGACGTAGATTGAAACTGAAATGTGTACGGCAGTGAAATTGTTAATAACCACCGACCGGTGTTATACAGCCGAGAGTTAATAATAATAACCTTTCCCTCATCCTCTTTGCTACTCTCCTGCTCCACCACTCCACCTTTCCTCCCCCTCTCTTTCTCCGCACTATACCAATGACAGGATAAATTACAGCGAATATTAATAACGCGGAGTAGTTTGCCGAGTGGATGCCTGGAGTACGAGACTAACGAGAGACATGAAATATGAGATACTTTCTTCTTCCTTCTCTCTCTCTCTCTCTCTCTCTGTTTTTTTCAACTTATTTTAATTTTTTTTTATATTATTATAACGTTCCGACGTTTTTCCGCTCTATGGTACTCGCTCGGTTGGCGCGTACAGCTACTTCGTTTAATACGAATAACAAAAAGTGCTCTCGGTAGGCCCTCGAGCCGAGTGAGGCTGCGGTAAATCGTTCTTTTTTTTTTTACTTGAAATTATTATTTCTAGTTCTTTTTTTTTTATTTTTTTGCATTTCGTAAATATCGACGAGAGCAAGGGCGAATTGCGTTTACGCTCGTGCAGCGACGTGCCGTGAAGATGAATGTTAAACTTAACTTCGCAGGCGCTAAAGTGCCTGGAATTAATAATTTTACTCGAGCTTAAGCATCAAAGATCGCGCGGCTCTTGTTACTCGCGTAAAAGTATATATTTAAGTATATATATAATATATATATATATATATATATATATACTTAAATATATATGTATGCACGAAGGTACGCGCCCCTTTCTGGTTTTCACTCTCTTTCTCTCTCGCTCTTTCTTTTAGCCTCGCGCGCACATAGCGCGTTACTACACTCAAACCCATTTTTTTTCTTCACTCTTCTCGAGCCCATGCTCCGTGCTACGGTACTCGAGAGGTGAGAGCCCGTGAACCCGACCACGGCTACTTACTTACGAACCTCGAAAGCCGGCTTTGAGCACAGCGGGCATTGGCTTTCTTTTTCATATTATTTTCTTCTTCTTCTCGTTTTTTTTTATTATATTTTTGTTCTCTCGTTCTTTTATTCTTTTCTTCTTCTTCTTCGGAAGTACATTTTCATAACTCTCCGAGGCCTCTTCTCCAGACCGTACAATCTAGATTTTACGGATCGCAAATATACCAGGGGGTAAATCGACGAGACTCGCGATTCGAATAAAAAATGTTAATAATTATCAAATATTGTGAGGTGAACTTTTGGATTTTTGTTATTTCCCGTTAGTATTTCGCTATAAGAGAAAGTGACGAAAAAATGTGATTAAGAATCGCGCGAAATTATTTGCCGACGGTCGATTAAAAATTATTCATAAAAACATACAAAAGTAAGGAGAAAATATTCGCTTTACGAATCGAGACGAGAGAAAAAAATCAACATCCTCGTAAAATTTGCATCGAATATCCAACCTCACTGCTTTTTTTTTACCAAGCGGTGTCACGTTCTCTCAGTTCAAAAAAATTTCCTCCATTAAAATTACCGGCAAAAAAAAGGCGCAAAAGAAGTAACTTCAGTAGTTTCTCTCATTTCGCGAAGCGACGATGAATCTTTTGTGGCGAATCGAAAGTGGCCGAGGAAGATGGAGCGTCAAAGAGAGAGAGAGAGAAAGAGAGAAAAGAGAGAAAAGAAAGAAAATAAAGAAAATAAAGAAACGGAAAGGGACAAGTCAGCGTCTTCACCGAAGTAACGTATGAAAGGGTTGAACAAGTAGAATCGCCGGTATGCATTATACATATCTATATCTATATCTGTATCTCCCTCTCTCCCTCGTTTTCTATATATACATATATACATATATATATATATATATAAATGTACATATAATGTATACGGGGATACGTGTACCAAGTGTATACGTACGTTGGAACGCTGCGCACTTGGCCAAGCCGGGCGAGACACGTGTACCGCGATAAATAATGTAGCCGAGGCTCTCTGTGCGCGCCACTCTCTCTTTCGTTTTTCTCTTCAACCCCTCTCGCGGGTACTTGAACGCAGAACCTAGCTCGCTGTACTTATACTACTTGCTACTACTAGGCTTTTATACATATATATATATATATAAAACACGGTGGATATTTGCACTTCGGTGCAGTGCAGTTCTCCACGCGCGTTGGTCTTTACTTTCTTTCTTTCTTTATCTTCCTATCCACCACCCCCCCCCCCTTTCTCCCCACTCTCTCTTTCCCCACCTACCTCTTTTTCTCTTGTTTTTCTCTCCCTTGCACATTTGCCGCCCTCGCATTTACATAGGCGCGTGGCAGGCTCGAGTCACCGGCCTCGGCCGTTTTCTTTCTCTCTCCCGCGCGGAATTGCCAACGGGGTGTGTATGTATGTGTGCTGGGTGCACTCGCGTATCATCGCGAATGAGGAAGGAAATAAAGCTTTCGAGTATTCTATGTGCTTTCCCCATTTATATCTCCGATAGTAGAACGCGAGGTAGCTAAGCTTTTATATCTATATATTTTTCTATCGTACTATAGATACATGCACATAGACGTATGTGTATGTGTGTGTCTTCGGTGCAGCCGAACGCTTATCGCGAGCATACCAGGTATACGAATTATAGATATAGATATGGGAGTATAGATATAGCTTATATGTTGCATAGAGAATAATAAGAGACATAGTACAGAAGATACGGGGTCGAGCATACGTGGCTCGACCCACTTGTCTTTCTCTTCCAACCTTCCTCTCCTCCCCTACCTCTATCTACCTCGGCCCTCCATGACTCTTCTCGCACACATCGCTACTTGCTGAATTCTCTTCATTCTTGCGATTGCACCGCGGCTGTACGTACGGGCTTATTCTCTACACACACACGATTGCCTCACCTCTGACTCATCGCGATGCACAATTTTTTTTCACCCCCCTACTCCGATCGGGACTTCGAACGATACGTCCTCGATTCCCTTCGAATTTTACGTTATTAGGAGAGACGAGAAATAGATTTTCATTATTTGGCTAGATAAATCGATCGATTAATCAAATTACGTTGAAGATTTTTTTTTTAACCTATTGTAAATATATAAATTTTGATTATCGTTGGAGCTTGAAATTTTTATTTTAATCGCCGTTTATCGATATTCGACGTAGACGTGTTTTTCTTGAATTTATTTTGTTTCGTTTGTTCTTTAATCCGAGTTTACTCGGTGTGTTATCGGCAAATCGGGACGTGTGGATCGATCGAATCGGTCATCGCGATTGCTTATCGTGACGAGACTCCAGGTGGAGGTAGCTGGCTGTGTGTATGACGTGTCGGTTACGATATTCGAGAAGGTTCTAGGAAGAGGTAAATCGAGGAATAATAGGAGTCGGAACGATGTGTGCCAAGGCGAGAGAGAATTATACGAGGGAGAAAGAGAGAGATATATGACGGGGATGTTCAAATATAAGTTTCATATATGTAACGGTGGTTGGTTATAATAAGGTCGTATAAGCTGAGACGAATTTACTTCATCGAATTCGTTGTCTCGATGCCTGTGGTCTCGTCTTTGGCCTCTCATCGTCATCGTTCGGTTCCCTCGTCTCGCGAGAAGAACCAGTCGAGCCGGTTTTTCATAAGTCACTGCACAACCTGGCTTTCCCCTGCTATATATATATATGTACGCGTGTATGAACGTTCGCGTGTGTGAGTACCAAAGCTGCATAGGATATTGGACCGCAGCTGAGCGCATAAACTCTCGACTGCATTCATACATGCATGAACAGATTATATGTATATATATATATATAGATATATATATATATACATATTTAACGCAAGCATGTGAAGAGAAACTCTCGAAGAGACACGGGAAGCCTCCCGCGAATGTGCGGTATACGACGATACGAGACCTGCACAGATAAATCCGAGAATGATGGAATAATTCCAGGACACGTCGGAGATACGTTGAATGAAATTTTCAAGCCACCTCGGAGCTTCATCGTCGCATAAAATGTTAAAACGCATAGGTACTCGCTGTGGTTTCTTCGTTTTTTCTAACGTAGTTCTTCGTCTACACGTCGACGACGAAGACGAGTCGGTGGAATAAAGTCAACGTGTGAATTTTTTTTATCAAATTTTTGCGTCGGGTGGGAAAAGAATTTTTCTTTTATTGTGGATAAAGTTTGAAAAAGGAAACGTGATCGTTTTTTTGTGTTGTAATTGCGGAATTGGAGGGGCGCTAAATGGCTAAGCTACCCTGCTGCTATATATATGGGATATATAATACGAGGGAATTATCGAGTTGACTATGAGAGGTCTCTTATAGGTACTGTAGTAGGGGAAAGCTCCCTTCCGGATTCTGGAATAGTTACCTGTGTGTATATATATATATATATGTAGGCAAGTACTACAGAGATCGAGCATTAGGTATATGCGTCTTCGGATGTACGGCGTCTCTGGTACGTTCGCTCGACTTGGTTTTCCCGAATTAATTGAGGCATTAGGTTCGTTAGGCTAATTTAACGAGGCCGCTTATCCTTCGGTACTACTGACCTCTGTCTCTGTCTCTCTCTCTCTCTCTCTGTCTCTCGCCCTCGTCTCGCACTCGTAGTTTCTTGAGTAGGCTTTTAAACCAAACTATGCATAGTTATATATATATATATATATATATATATATATATATATCGTATATAACCGTATATATATATATATATATATATATATATACGATTCGATGAGCTTCCTGGTGATTAGCAAAGCCACATTTCATACTCTTATTTCTTTATAAAAATTTTAACAAGGTAATGAACATTTTTTTTTATTTTCTAGGTGCTTGATTGTCTAGAAATAATCAGCAGCACGTGGATTAATTTGTTATTGTTAAATTAAAGATTTTTTTTTGACATCGAGACTTTTTAACTTTATCGAACGATTATCGAAATATTACGTCTAGGTCTGCGAATTTTTGTCATTCCCAGAAATACGTGCGTTCGTGCAAGACAATACTGTGATTTCGAGCTTAAATATAGTTATACGCTCCTGTTTATAGATAATAGGCACGCAGAGCGAGAGAGACCGAGACTGAGAGAGAGAAAAAGAGAGAGAGAGAGAGAGAGAGATGGAGAAAGATGGAGAGTATTGGCGGACGAGGGTGTGCTTCCTTCCGCCTGAAAATTGGCAATATCCGTTTCGGAATCCTTATTTCGCGGTGGAGGCGCAGGAGGTCTTTTCCCGGTATAGCCTACGTCTCTAACCGATCTCCGAGAGGCGATCTCGGCTAAATCTAAGCCTGCCATACTGTACTGCTTCTCTTGGTACTCACCCTCTACCCCCCTCTCCTCGCTCGCTCTTTCTCTGTCTCTCTCCCTCTCTCTATGCCTTCTAGTAAATCTCTTCGAAATCTTGGATCGAAGGGAGAACGGTGCACGGAGTAACTAAATCTAGAAGTGCTTTTAACGGCCTGCTGTCTCGCCGGAACGGCCAACGTGCAGCGGAAATTCAGGGACTTTTACAACCCCTCCCCCCCTTGACCTCTCTCTCTCTCTCCCTTTCTCTCTATTTCGCTACCACGTAAATGATCGAACATTAATTTTCTACGTTCCAACGTAACCTGGGCAATTTTCTTTATTCGGTTAAATCTTAACTCGCCTTTATAAGTTCCGGATAAAATTCGTAAGAATGATTTTCGAAAATTTCCTCGTACTTGTACATCGAGGAAAAAAAAATCATCCCTCTATTTTTCACCCTCTCTCTCTCTCTCTCCCTCTTTCTATCTTTCTCTCCGTCTCTATTTCTCGGTCTATATCGCGCAATAGCGCAGGGCGTCGCGCGTGTGTATACACGGGGTGTAGTAGAACGCGATGGCGTACCAAAGGGGTTTGCTTTCTAGTTGCAACCCTGGATACTGCCACGGATATCAGGATATGGTACCCGGAGGGCTAGTCTACTCTCGTCGTTCCAAGTCGTCGGTCCTCCTTGTCGTCGTCGTCGTCGTGCGGCGACTTTGCTCGCGCGCGATACACCAACCACAATGACAGATATTAAGCTTCCTATTTACGTCCTAAGTCAACGAAGCATGGAGTTTCGCTTTATTGCCAAAGTACTGTGCGAAAGAGGGGGTTGGGGGTGTGTTTGAGAGAGAGATAGAGAGAGGGGGTGAAATAAGAACGAAACATGCTCGAGTTGCGAGCCAACGATACACGTGGACTCGTCGCGCTCTCTCGTATTACGATCACGTACGCGCGAAAATAACAACGAGGAAACCGAGCGACGGAAGAACCGTTCGAACGAAGAAAAAAAACAACCCTTAAATCAAAATTTTTCCAACATGTCGAATTTTGTTTTTCATCGTAACGAAAAAATCTCAATTTTCATTATTTCAACACGACGTTCGATCCAAAATAAAAGTACGTTTGGGAAAGAAAAAGAAGAATAGAATAATTTTATAGTTAAACTGATAAAATTAATGAATTATTCAGAAATATGAATTATTCATCATTTTTATCGCGAGAAATCTCTCTAAACGATTCTTTATTAATAGGAACGTTTTTCTTATGGAGAGACAGTAGAGGTTTCTTATAACAGCCGAGGAGGACGCGATGATAAAAGCACGAAGTGAACGTTCCGTTGTGTTTCCCGCACGCGACAAAAATGTCACAGTGCGATGAGCGGTCTCATGTGCTCGCGTGTACTGCGAAATTGTTGGTAATTACCGGATATCACGAGGAAAAAGCAGCTGCCGCTCTGGAATTTTACGAGTACGAGAGAGCGAGGGAGAGAGAAAGAGGCGAAAAAGGGGGGTTTTTAGAGAAGAGAGAAAATAAAAAGAGCAAGAGATTATGGAAGCCAATGAGACGGTGGACGCTTCCGAGTAACGCGAAGAACGTCGGCCAGGCACGTCCTGCTCTCTTCGCGTTGACGTTAAAAAGTCAACGACGAAGCGAGAGCGAGTTGCGTCACCTGCTGGCATTTTTCTCTTCTCGGACGAGGATAAGAGGGTGAAAGAGAGAGAGAGAGAGAGAGAGACAGAGAGGAAGAAATAAAGAGAGTTGCTCTCACATCATAGCGTCGTTAAACGCTCTCAACGATAAATTTCGATATCGTACACGCGACTTATCTGACCGGATAGTATTTCGTTCGGCGATAAGCTCGATCGTCCCTCTCCCTTTTTCTCTCGCTGTTCCGTTGTTTTATTTTTCCTCGGTTGTATACGCGTACGTTTCTTTCTCTCTCTTTTTCTCTTTTTCTTTCTCTCACTTTTGCCGGGTGGTGTATAGATGTCATTTGGAACGTGACTCGCGACGAACACAAGCCAACACCGGAGAACCGATAGAGATACGAGATCGAATTATATGTATAGCGCGCGGCGCATTTGATACGCCGAGAGAACGGATACCGAGGCGTATAATAACAGCGTATAAAAGATCGTTGGACGCGACATGGCGCCTTCTGCGAAAGATATCGAAAGAGACTGACGAGAGGGAATTCGTGTTAGATCTATATCTATATATGTATATAGATATAGTTTCGAATTTTTTAGAGGCAAAGGATCGTCATACCTTCTCTCGAAGCACCTTGCCCTCTGTGCAATTTCAATCCAACTTTTAGATCCACCAGGACTCGTACACGGACGAGATGTCCTTTTTAGTCCTGTCTCCTCTGGATTCGTTTATGTATCGCATCGGCGAGCGAGCTTTGATGATCCTTCGCTCTTTCTTGTGAATATTTATTATTATATATATATATATATATATATATATATATATATATATATATATATATATATATATATATATATATATATATATATTGATAATCTTTCGGCCGTGTCGAATTGCTCAATCATCTCGTACTACGAGTCTCGCTTCTCGACATTTGACCGACCGTCGTCGTGAAACGAGACGCGTGTGTCGCGAAGAAAAATTGCTCGTGTTCAAAGAAACGAGAAGAGATATTTCAGCTATATCGAAAAGTTGAATAAAATTCGAGGGTTGAAAATGAAAATGGAGGATTTTTTTATTATCCGGTGTAGAAACGAGAGATTATTTAGGTCGAGGGAAAACACGTCGTTCTCGATCCAAAAATCAATTCTGCTTCTCCACCCCGTGAAAACTACCCTCGAATCTCGATTCACCTGTGACGATTTAGTGAAATAGAAAATGTCCTAAAAATGAACACTGTGCGGTATGCAATTCGTCACGCACCGAGAATTCTCTCTTTCTCTGTCTGTACCTACCCCTCGCGCATATCCTTGTTATTCAGCATTTTCCTTACCCAGTCTCTCAGGTGGTCGAGGGACAGAACTGAGCGAGAGAGATTATCGAAATGGGAGCGTGAAAAATGATACGGTCTATCTCTCGCCCTAACGGAGATGAGAGACTGTTCCACTTGTATACCGATATATATATATATACAGAGTAGACAGTGACTGCGACCGCATATACAGTAAGAGATTTGACAAAGGGACACTTACAATTCAGCGCTTACGTAACATTCTCTCTCTCTATATATATATGTAGAGAGAAAGAGAGAACGTACGAAGAGAGACCATGGGGTGGAACGCGATATGTCAAAATAGTCCGTAACGCATTATGAGTGCCCTGCCGAATGATCTTTTGTATAATATTACAATATATATATATATATCACGAGGACGTGAATATTATACATTGAGTACATCGAGGTAGAGTGAGAATGCGAAAGAGAAAAGAGAGCCGACAGAGAGAGAGAGAGAAACGAGTGCGACACTGACGCGTCTATGTTCGAAAACCCGAACATAAATACGATGCAACACACATAGACATATATATATATATATAAACCAGGGTCATACATAATGTCACATGTATATGCATTTGTGTATATATATATATATATATATATATATATATATATATATATATATATATATATATATATATATATATATATATACATAAAGTAGAAGTACGAAATAAAAATAGTGTGTGCTCTCGTGGATTTTCAGGATGCAGGGACTGGCGTGCCGGAAAGGGAGGCCCGCCCCGTCGACGCTCCTACTGCCGTCGTTGCTGTTACCCGCTTTTCTAGCCGGTCTCGCAACCCTCGCTAACGGTGAGTCACACTTTTTGCCACCAGCGGCTTTACTACCACTCTGACGAAACCATTTCAACCCTCCCTGTGCACGTATATACGCGGGAGTACGTAGAAGTTTCACCGTCAGGATTAGTCTCGTATAAATGCTGTTTTCCGCAGACAGCAAACGCAGCGTGTAACACGGTAAAAGTGGCGTCTCGCTCGAAGATCAGTGAAAAAGAGAGAGAGAGAGAGAGAGAGAGAGAAGAGGGTGAGAAAAAGGTGACGGTAAAATGGGAGAAAACTACCCTTTTTGAGAACTGTAGGTAATAACAAAAGATGGAAGGGACAACGATTTCGTCCGTCGGTCTCTGTGTGTATAGGGGTGCGTCCATAGAGGGAGGGGGCGATTGTATATGGGTGACGAGAGGGAGAGAGATAAATATATAGGCGAGTCGGTGTGTAGGGAATGAAATTTTGAGGCGTCCTTCTCCGTGTGTCGCTACCGTGAATATCTCGTGTCCCCAAAGGGCAAAAAGCGAGGGTATGGAGGCGTTCTCTCTCTCTCTCTCTATATATATATATATACGTATCTCTCCCTCGAAGACAACCACGACTGGCACACACTGTGCAAATATGCTGGCAAAGTACGTCACAGAGAACTTGCCAGGGGCTTGCCTTTATTCCCGTATATTAAGGAGGAGGAGGACTATTGCTCCACAGGACCAAGGGACGTGTTGTATATATATATATATATATATATATATATATTGTATATTATAGAAGCAAAAGTCTGTCTGGCTCTTGCCACGTGGTCGTCGAGGTATGACGCGAGAGGATTCCCTATCCCTCCCTCTCGCTCTCTCTTATCTCATTTCGAGTGCACCGAGAGAAACGGCACCCTTCGTTTTTTTCCACTTTTTATATTTAAAGCCCAACGTTCATGGGAGAGAGGATGAGCCCGGGAGCCAAGATTTCTCATTCATTCGGTGTAAATCCACCCTCCCTCTCGTTCGTTCGTTCGTTCGTTCATTCATTAACACGTACGTGGTAAACAGTGTAACACCACCCATTCATTTATCAGGGCAAGGGATGACTCTATTTTTTTCATCCCTTTCGTTCCATCTCCCGGTGTAGTACACTTTTTCTTTCTGACACAGTGAGCTACTTTCTCGTGTTAAATCGTACCTGCTACGTACATCGGATTAGCCAATAAGTCATTGCTTTTTTAACGCAATTACTTTTTGGCCAAGCCGATATGTTCCTTTCTTTCGTACGTTTTGCAAGAAACAAAGTGGAGTTTTCTTTAGATACGCGAGGGGATTGATTCTCGGTCGGTTAGCCACCGAGAGGGTAGAAAATCGACAGTGATATTGTGTGCGCGATAACGTATGTATATGGCTCGAGGAGAATCTTTTCGGTAGCGCGAATATATCTAGGCGTTTGTCTGTGTCTGTGTATGTGTAGAGAAGAGAGAACACCGCCCGTGTCACACGCGCGCCCTTATTTGCCTGAAAAGGCGTGTGCGCGACTGTGGCGAAGGAGCAAGAGTGGGGAGGGATGGAGAGGATTTGATCGCCCACACATGGTGTGTCGTACAGCCCTACCACCCTCTCTCTCTCTCTCTCATCCCCTCGTGACTCCGGCGAGGGGGGGGGGGGGGGGTGAACTACGAGTGTGCGGTGTAGATAGGCGAATAATCTTGCGGACCAACCTCGAAGCGATTTGCCTCTCTCGCACCCACCAGGGGACATCGCGGATACGGAAAGGACGAGGTTCGATATATACGCGTATCTATCTATATGTGTGTGTGTGTGTGCGTATGTATGTGTATCCGCACATATAATGCTCGTTCGCGCTCACAGCCGGCCGATTTGTTCCACGTCTGATCGCAGCGACACGACACGCACGAATATTCACGCCCTTTACCCGGCGACACCAAAAAATACGACCACCCTAGACGGTTTGTCTTCCTTTTTTTTGTCACTCCTTTTTCTTTTTTTTTCGTTCGGGAACGTGCCAATGCGACGACAATCGTCTATCGCTCTTGGTCCCCCGCACGTGAAATATCGATTCGCCATTCGTATATATTGGGCTATTCTTTTATTTTCGTGTTTTTTTTTGGTCGGCTGTTATTAAAAATTCTTCGTTAGGAATGTCTGTATGCCATGCGTATATGAAAATTCGCCTAGAGAAACATATTTCGAGAATGTAGGGATGATTTTTGTTCACTTTTTTTTTGTTTCTTTTTTTTTCTTCTCTCGTGTAGAGCTTTTTCGTGGTGCGTCCGGTAAAATTGTGCGGATGGAGAAACGTGTCTGGCAATAAGACGAAGGTCCCCAGCGTTTCTTCATCCCACGGGAAATTCTCACCGGGCTTTCTCTCCCTTCGATCTTTCTCTCTCCCTGTCTCTCTCTCTTTCTCTTTGGCAGCCGGTATGAAAACGATATAGCTCGGACTATGTCCCTGCTGTGATTCGAATGGACGCATAAACGGAATAAATATTGCCCCGGTTGACGCATAGATATATATTCACTATAAATCTTGTTTCACCACAGCAAATATATATATATTGTCCTTGCTGCGATGGAACAAAATCGAAGAATGTGGTTGATCAAGAGGCTATTTTCCATTTCGTATTGCTTTGAAGACTAATATCGTATTTGCGGTCTGCTCGATATAATTCGCGAAACGCAGACGGTAATATTGACTTTGTTGAATTATTTTCTACCTCGGAAAAGTCGGAAAATCTTCCGTACAAAAAACTTTCGATTCAGTTAAAGGGATGAAAATTTTTCTGTGCTCGAAAATTGCGTGTGTCGATATTTCTAGAAGGATATGTGAAATTGATATAAAAAGTTATAACGACGAGATGAAAAGAACTTCGATGAAATTGAGAAATATCGAACTGGCCAAAAAGTAACTGATCGAAGTTATTTCTTACCGATGTTTTTATAGATTCGATCGGTCATCAATATATTTTTTCATTGAAACAGTCATTCTCGCAGAGGAAAGTCACTCCGTGTACTTCAAATTCTTGAGTCAAGTGCACCGCGCGTGCCCTGGCTCACTCGATTGTTACGTAGGCACGTACCTAACATCGGCCACACCTACTCACATAGATCTCACTCTCTCTATCTCTCTCTTGCCTCGACGTTTCTGTAAGTGTGTTTCGAATAAAGAGAGGAGAGAGTGGTCGCGGAGGTAATAGGGTGGGTCGTAGAACTGGGGTGGGTTTGATACGGTGCAAGAAGGGTGGCGTTTGTGTATACATGTGTGTGTGTGTGTGTGTGTGTGTGTGTGTGTCCCGACAACGACGAACCGAAGACTCTCCCAACGACGTGAGACGAAGAACTGGAGAGGCAAGGAGAGATATTAGCGATTCTGGTGGCGTCCCGACGCGGCCCAGGATCCCCTCGTACTATTGCCATAGACGCGCCGATCGCTCGGTTTTCCCTCTCTTTCTATCTTTCTCGTTTCTCTCCTTCGTGCAGCTTTGCCCTCAGCAGTCAACTTCTTCACCGATGCTTGTGGTGTGCTGCTTGAGAAGCTCCTTCTCTCTTACCGAGCTGACTCCTCTTTCTCTCCTTCTCGTTCGAGAGAGACAGAGTCCCAAGACGACTCCGGGGCTTTCTCGACTCGCCTCCACCTTTCCTTTTCTCTTTCTACTACTTTTTCTTATTTTTCTTCTTCTTCTTCTTCTTCTTCTTCTTCGCCTTCTTCTTCCTTCATCCTCTTTCTCTTTCCTCTCCGACGAGACATTTTGTCAAGTCCCTAGTCGGACGAAAACCGCAACCAGGTCGTCCAGCAACCCCTAGACATACTTCTTAGCTTTCAGCTATATTCTCGATTTCATTGTTTTTCCGTATTCCGCCTATTAATTTCCGACTATCGTAAGAATAACGACCATTTTCATGATGCGCGAGAAATTTCCGATCGAATAGGACTATTTTGGAATTATTTTGAAGAAACGAATTTTTCCACCCTCCGGGGCTCCATCAGCGAGCAATTTCCGATTCCGTAACCACTCCAATTGAAGCCTTTTTGGAGGAAAAAAATAGGTTGTAAATGTTGAGAAATCACACTTTTTCAACCTTTACATTGCTGCTAAATCCATTACAGCGTTCTAATTTACTAACTTTTTAAAAATAAAATCATCGATTTTCACCATTTTTCCACACATACCTACGTCCACATCGTACAATTCCTATTGTCGCGTAAATCTTCCAGCACTTTGTCGGAACCACTTCTTTCTTCCCCAAGAATAAATCGCGAACATGAGGGAAAAATCGTAGATACATCCCCTGTTTGAGAATTGTGGAGAGAGCGACAGAGAGACAGAGAGAAAGAGAGAGAGAATGAGGAATAGATGCGTACCCAACAATGAGAAACGATTGTCGTCTCGACGACTGATGACACGTGCCGGAAGAAACGTTGCGCGTTACCACGGCGGGATGCAGTGGCGGGGGGGGCGGGGGGTGGCAAAAAGGAGTCCGACCCGTTGGAACCGCCCATTATGCGATCCATCGGAGGTCATTATCGCACGGAGTGTCATTATACGGAGATCCTAGCGAGTCGTGAATCGTCCGTGTGCCCTTACGACCGGGGCAAACCATGCGCACAACCACGCGGAAGAGGGAATTCGGAATGGGGGGATGGAAAAAAAAGAAAAAAAGGAACCCGAGTAGGATTTCCGCGAGTCGTTGGGTTCGCTGCGCGACTCTCGGAATCGCTCGTGGAATACTATAAATTTTCATGGGCGAAATGCACGCTCGACTTTTGTGAGCAACGAAGAGGAAAGGGCTGTGCGCACGTATGTATAGCGAGAGAGGCAGTAAAAGCCGTAATGTACGTGGATAAGAGTCGCTTCGCTACATATACGAGAGAACGAACGAAAGAGAGAGAGAGAGATAGAGGAATGGGGTGGAGGGGGAGGGGATAGAGACCTCTCTCGTCGAAATTAATAACTCTCGGGTATACGAAATAGCGACATGCGAGGGAGGAGTTTGACTCGGTGGGTTGTGACGTAATAAGTCGTCGATTGTAGTCGCGAGTCGTAGAGGGTGAGACGACCAGAGAGAAGCCCCTTTTTCTCATTCTCATCCTCCACCTTCCCCTATATCGTGAATATTCGCGAGAGACTCGAGGGTTTGTACGAGAGATGACCGCAATATCGTTCTCACGACGAATTCATCCCTTGCTTTTGCCTTGTCCTTGCCCTGTCCTTGCCCTTACCCCCTGTACACACTTCGAGACTTTTAGGGACTCTCGTCGGCTCTCGACGCTCCCTAATCAAATCGATGACAGTCGCGGCTCGAATTCCAGTGGCGTCTCGCATTTTTTTCATCCCTCTCTCTTCTTCATTGAGGCGCGCGTGGGATTCTTTTCTCAAAGTTTTTACGAGGGTTGCATCAACACAGCGATCTTTTTACTATTTGAAGAATAATAATAAATATAGTCTTATTATTATTATTATGAAAAATTCGACTGCCGACCCTGCAGCAACCCTTATGGACATCGATCGGTTATTTTATTACATCCCCCCATTAAGGGAAAGATTTTCACATACTCCCGAAAATCAGGATAAAACAGAGAAATTTTCTTATGGATAATTTTCTCGAGTGTTCTCTGATGAGATTTTCTATATTATGCACCGTGGGGTGGAAATGTAATACCGTTGGTGAATTAGAGAAACGACGAGTTGGCAAATTTTGTATGTGTTCTTGCCGGAAATCTGGAGGCGGGGTGGTGGGAGAGAGAGACAGAGAGAGAGGGAGGGTTACCGCTCTGCACACTCCGGCTCTTATCTCGAATGATCTCTCGTCTCTCATCTCGAGAATGGAGACCGCTGACCGCAATATCGTGAATATCTCGCTCGTTCCACTCTCCGCAATATTATATCCGGGAATAGGGACATTATTATATATGCAATATCGATCCACCCCTCCTTGTATAAATGGCAAATGGGGTGAAGAGAGGGTGAGAGAGGGTGGCTTCAGATTTCACCCGGTAAATGACTGGTCGTATTCGACGGTAGAGGGATCATTATTTCGATGAAAAATATTCATCATTAATGGCGGATTCGGATACGGCGGTATGAAAAATAGAGTTTCAATCGTAACTTCGTATATTCGTCGTTTGATTGTCCGATGTTTTCGATTATTAATGAACTTTTCCAAGCCGGGCTTTGATGATTAATGTAAATTTTGTATATGTTTCAGGTTTTCGTATTATTTACACGTCAATACCATGCTTTTTGTCGTAATGATTTTACATACCCGACAGTATTTTCATTAACATCCAAATGTCCTCTCTTATATTGTTTTTGTTGTGCTCAGAAAATAATAGAGGTAATAATTTTGTATAAAACACGAGCAATGTTTGCCTCCGGAATAAATCATGATTTGATGCCGAATTTCAAACACCGAAAACAACGAAAATTTTGAATTATACGTAGAGCAACGATTTTTCAAAAACCACCGCTAAAAAAAATTGAAAAATTGACACAAAAAAAAACAGAATATTTTTCATCCCACACAAAAAGAATCTCACACGAGCGTATTTATTCTCGTATTACGTCGCAGAGTAAATTTCATACGAGAACTCATACGCGCGTCTCGGTCATCGAATCTCGTTTCTACGAGAATACTAACGTTCCCACGCGGGGACCGCGACTAGGATGGCCAATTTATTATTTGTTTGCGCCCGAGGTCCCCGGTGGTTCTCTCTATAGCCAAGCCGCAATAACGCTCGGGACTGTGGAATGATTGCTGCCGAGAATAGAATTACATTTGGAACGATCCGAACCAAGAGGCTGAGAGAGAGAGAGAGAGAGAGAGAGAGAGAGAGAGAGAGAGAGAGACAGAGAGACGTGATAGAGAGGGTGAGCGAGTGAGTAAGAGAGAGAGAGTAGGGTCGTAGGGTGTCGATTGTCGTTAACTCTCCGGCACGTAAGCAGAGTTCGTGCTCGTTACGTGTATATAGTTTCGTCTAGCTCTCAGGCCAACGAGCACACACAGTGTTTTGCCATAAATCTCATGCACGCTGTTGCTAGATCGTTGACGTTCGTATATGGGACTATTTTGACTTACCCAAACTAACCTGTACATAGTACAATCTGTCTTTTGTCCCTACCACTTTATATATATATTGCTTTTAATACATATAGACACATATATACATGTATGTATAACGTTAAGAGAGACGTATAACAGTGTATAGTAGCACATAATACTTAAGATCAGGCCACGAAGCTGTTCCGATTAGCCCGATAACCGTGTAACCGACTTGGCTCGATGTTTCCCTCGCAGCCACGCGAAGGAAGTTCATCTCGTGTTTATCTGTTATTGCGCGAGCGAATGCGGCACTCTATGCACGTTCTCTTTCACGAGCTAAGGAAAATAAACTCGCGCGATTTCACCCCCGAAGATCCTCGCGTCGAAACCGATCTATCTTGATTTTGGCCGACGCGCGGTAGGGTTGCGCGAAAATAAGCGTTAAACGCGCCTTCTCGTAGAATTATGCGGGCAACTTTTGGGATTATCGTCGCGTGGATAAATTCAACTCGCAGACGGGAATGGATTAATTTTTTTATCGAGTTTGAAGATTTGACGCGATTATTTGATAATTTTAGAACAATTTTCTTTTTTTGTGGCAAGAGCGATAAAGATTTTGCCAAGATCGAAATTACGTTCAAGGGAATTCGACTCGGTCAAATTATTGGAAAATTGGTAAATCGGTTTTACGAACGGTGGCGAAGTTACGGTCACTTTAATATCTTATAGTTTCGTAAGTTTGGCCCATAACATTCCGCCTCTCTTTTTCTCTCGCGAGACAAACGCATCTCTCGCTATGTGTCGCTTGTCGCGTGGGTGAAAACTTATTAAGGCAATATACACGAGGTACACGACGCAACGTGTACTCGGCCCTCCACGAACGACCGTCTTTGTATATATGCAGACTCGAGTTCTCGTACGGCGGTGAAGACGAGAAAATTCTCTTTCTCTCGATGTCGTCGCCACCATCGATTATTCCCCAAGCGAGAAAGAGAAAGAGAAGAAGACAGTTCCTGTGTGTGAGAGGAAGAGAGAGAGAGAGAGAGAGAGAGAGAGAGAGAGAGAAGAAAAGCGAGAATGCAAGACACGAGAAGAAGGAAGAACCGTGTCTCAGCTCCCTCGAGTGCAGACGAGTGCAAGCGGTGAGAGAATGACCGAGTGTAAAATATCCCTTTTTCTTTCCTTCTCTATCTTCGCCTCGTGCCCAAAAAAGGAAAGCTCGTCGCGAGAGAAAGAGAGAGAGAGAGACGAAGGATGATACAGCAAAGGAGGAAGCAATCGTGTTCACGCTCTTCCCCCTCGGGAGAGATACGACCGTTTGCTTCAACGTGTGAACCAAACAAATGCTAATTAGGGTTATTTAAACGCCGTTTGAAAAAGATAAAAAAACGAAAAAGAAAAAACAAACAAACGTTTTTACAAGGGGTTGGAAAAATTCCGTGACTTTTGCCACCTCGACATTTTCTTTTATTTGTCCTCGATTACGTTTCTCGAACGTGTATCCTTCGGCTCGTGTCCCATTCGTTCCAGTGAGTCCAACGTAGTATAACAAGGACTTGCATCGTCCGAGCGCGAATTTTCTGCAAGCTATTCCTTCCCCCCTGCCAGCCCCTAGCCGTCCCTCTCAACCCTCGCTGGTCCGCGATAACTGCTAGCGAGCCGAGAGCCCACGTTTTACTTCCCATATAGGGTAAGCGAAATGGTCCTTCTGTTTCCCGTCTCTCGTGTCCTCTCCGTTCTGCCCCCCCCCCCCTCCGCCCCGCCTTCCCAGCTTCCACCTACCACCACCCATACCTTCGCCCTCTCTCGGCCCCTATGAAACTAATGGCCGTGCTATAAATCCCGAATGCGCTCGGCCAGCTCTCGCGACTCTCGCGCAGACACATTCGTCCTGGTGGAAAAGATCGAGCGCACGATCGACCCACAAAACTGAGATTCCTCGTTTCCTACAATCTTTACCACCACTACAGGTCCTCCGATCTTAACTTCTAGAGCCATTGCGACGACACGAGAAAATGGACGTACACTTTTTGTACAAACTACATGCGACGTGTAATGAAAAAAATAATGAAGAGTCGCGAAAGAAAGGCACCGCTTCGAAAGATTCGAAAATTTCGTTGTATAGAAGAGACGAGAGGGTGAAGTATGGGGGATAGGGATGGGGGAAGATTTCCGTGAAAAAATCGTCGAGATTCATCTTTTGGCCCGTCCGCGAGATTTCCGAGTGACGAACCGCATCGTTCGAAGCCGTTGGCTCGGCATATCTCATCTCTTCTTGGTGAGAAGAGAGAACGATGGTGGATAGGGGATGGAGGAGAGGATAGAGAGTGCCAGAAGGAGGACCGAGGGTGCCAACCGACACGAGAGTGGATGGTGAGTGAGTGAGAGAGAGGGAGAGAGAAAGAGGGCTTGGAACATGCAGTCGATAGTCGAGTGCACTTTCGAGTGCCTGCTCTTCTCCCCGGTCCTTTTCCTTTCTCCTCGCCTCGTCTCTCCCTCTGCCTTCCACTATATCTCAATGACACCCTCGTTTCCCTCATCCCTCCATCCCTTCCCCCCTAAACCCTCGCCTCTTACTCCACCTCGTCGAAGTCTCGACATCGTATAGTCATCCAAGCATCGGCCTAGATGAATTTTTCTTTTTTATCCGGCGTGTCGCGCCGACGTTAGAGAAAGAAGGGAAAAAAATGAGAGGATGGTCTGGGGGGGGGGGGAGGTGAGAGATAGAAAGAGGCCTATGGAACTCCTCGAAGCCCTTTTCCCTGATGCCCGGTCGAACGTCACCGTCAATTTCCTCTTCCGGCTCTGCCCTCTCGCTCTACTTCCTTCCACCCTCCCTCTCTCTCTCTCTTACTCACTAGCTTCGCTCTTTTCGTTTTTTTTCTCTCCCGTTTCGTTTTCTTTTTTTTTCTCCTCTTTTCTTTTCCGCGTCTTTTTTTTCCTCCTTTCATGCCGCGCGAATCTCCGCATGCATGATGGCGGTCTTGCACAAAGAGGAATCGATCTTTTTTTTTCTTTGCTTCAATCCCTACCTTGCCCCCGCCCCTCTATCCCCCCCCCCCCCCCCCCTCAACCCACCCTACCCCCTTCTCACACTGTCCACAGTGCTCAAGCTCCTTTTGGTGACGGCGCTCGCTACTCTCGGTATGTGTGTCACCTCGGTTGCTCGAGGGGGCGTACAGGAGGTTCGTCGTATCGCTCGCGTCCCGGCTCTACGTTATATCCGCGTGTACTCGATATTCAAACAAGTACCAAGGGACGTCTCGTCTACAGGGATATTGTGTGACGAACGGTATGCATGTCGAGTAATATGGGCTTAGTAGGGGATCGCGGAGGTAGCGGTAGGGGGTGGAGGTCGAGAGCAACGATGCGGACGAAAAATTATTCCCGTGGCCTCTCACGCTTCTTCTCTCTTTGCTCTCTTAATAGTTCGCAGCGGATAACTTCCGTCGTGTTCTTCTTGCTCTCCCCCCCCCCTTCCTGGTCTCTCTCTCTCTCGAATTCCACCCTCGGGAACGTAATTAATAGCTCGGGGACACGGCCAGAAAGACAAATCGCGCGCGCGTCCTGCTGCGGTCGCAGACCCAACGCTTATTTTAACCCTACACGAAGTTCGAGACGAGGCGACGCTACAACCGGTTTGCACGCGGCGTTACTGCTGATCTCCGGAATGTACTTTTTTTTTGGAAGAGGGTGGGAGGTGGTTATTTTGTTTTTTTACTTCATCGAGGGATATGCCCGTAGTCTCGTCGAAATGATATTCAACGTTAAACCCACCGGTACTCTCTTACCTGCCTAACACTCGTAAAATTTTATCCTCTTCTTAAAACCTACCCTATTCCTTATCTTTCTCTCTCTTTCTTTCTGCGTTGCACGAGACCTAACCACCCTTCTTGTCTCTTCGTCATTGAACAAAAAGAAAAGAGTCGTCGTTCACGCGTGTATTACTGTATAGCACCACGCTCGTGGAACGGATAACAACGGGGGGAGAAGATTCTTACGGGAGGTTGCACGAGCAAACTACCCCTCTGGCTTACTTACACCCTCGAAAGTCAGAGAGAAAACGAGTGTCACATATCCAGAGGCGGAGAAGCTGCTCTAGGAGAGAGAAACTTACTGCGACTATATATATATATATGTACGCAAGCTTCTATAATTTAGAGTAAATGGTGCCCTTTGCCGTCGGCGTACCGCCTGCGGCGAAACTCCTTTCCTTCCAGCATCCCTTCTGCTCTGTCTTTTTTTTTTCTTTTTTTTCGTACATATCCCTCTTCTCACGGACTTTTTCCTCCGACCATAATGCTCTTCGCGACTCGAGCAACCGAGCGTGGAACAAAGGAAAGCGTGAGAAAGGGGGAAAGCGAATTTGGAAAAGCCTTTCTCTCTCTCTCCCTTGATCTAGTTCGCACTAATGGCTGATCAAAAGATTTAGATAATGCGGATTATATTTCTTGCGCGAAAAAAGTCGCCGAGAGATCGCGTAAAACACAAGTTTCGAAATATAAATCTCGTCCTAAGTTATTATTTTACGGTGAAATAACCAATTTTTAACGGACGACCGTTCGTCGCTAAAAACAACTCCTGATACCTAATGTTCTTTAGTAACATGAGTAATTCAAGAGTGAAAATTCGAGAAAGATCAAAACTTTCGTATTCCGCTTCGACCTCTATAAAATATTAATATTTCATATCTCTTTTTCGTTTTCTCATCGAAACAGTAATTCCCTAACGTACATCGCCTATGCCTAAAATATAATATTTACGCTCGCCTTATTTCTCAAGAAAAAATGTTAGAAAAAAATTTCATGTCTTCCGCATCGTGGACAATATTTCAAGGAATAAAGTGTTGCAAAGAGACACGAGGCGGTGGTAAGGAGGTCGGGGAGGAGAGAGAGAGTGGGGTGACCGAAACATAAGTGAGAAAGGAAAGTATATCGTCCGTGAAGGGGAGTTTTAGGGGGTTCTATATAGACAGATGTCTCCAGGATCTTCCTTCTGGACCGCATCTCGCCAGTTTTCTTTCTTTCGTCTTCTTTTTTCTTTTTCCATCCCCGTCTCACGATCTTCGATTCACCCCAGCACATTTTTCGCCCCCCTCCCCTGTGCGCCCCCCTATGCCCGTGGTGGCCAACGCGCTCGCTGACCCCGCATCGTGAGCATCGCTTCCTTAATACTTAAACGGCTCTGAGTAAGATATATCCCGTGGGGTGGCTCGAGTCAGCTCGCACGGTCGCGAAAAACTTTACGGTTCTCGATGTCCCGTCGTTTTCCCTTCTCTCCGGCATACGCTTCGATCCCCCCGTCCACTCTTAGTCCAGCCTCCCTCGTACCCCCTTTCTTCTAACACGATCGCGGTCAACCGTCTCGCGTTGAAAACTTTATACTTCCATTTATTTTACTTAACCGATCTTTCCATCCTTTCCATCCCTTGCCCCTGTATACCCCCCCGCCCCCACCCCCTTCTTCTATAGCTTGCTTCGCAGACACCAAACGTATGACGCTTTACGATCGTCACTTCGGCCTCCGGTGCCTGGCGTCAGGCATTTCCACGCCGGATAAATGACCGGAGCGTTTATGACACACCGAATACCTCGTCCCGTGGTTATAGTCGCGAGGGGCGCTTGCCCAACGCGGTTTGGCTTCGTACGTACTCACCCTCCCTTTTCCCCTCTTTCTACGGTACTACCATGGCCTGATTAACGAGAGGATTTACAAGCGGCTCTTTAACCATTTTTTTTCATCCTGCCCGAACGAGGCTCGCACGGCTAACGAGTTTGGAATTTATTGAAAATAAATAATTTGGAGTTCGGGAAAGTTTGTGTTCTTTCGTTTTTTTTCTTCTTTCTCTCTTGCGTGGGAGGGAGGGAGGGACATCGATAATTCAACGGGGAGTCCGATAACCGTGGGGCTCTTTTGCGCCCCTTCACTTCGCACCGCTGTGGCCATTAGGTATTTATGTTAAAAATGAAAAATTCCGATGGTCAAAATGGGAAAGGAAATCATTAAGGCTTCCCCCTAGTCTCGCTAATGGGGGAAGTTTCGTGACGAAAAATCGTCGCTTTTATTTTTTTTGTTAAATAACTTAAAAATTGTTTCCAACGAATGGAATAATTTGGAAAATTATCGTATAATAAAGGAATTATTTATTAAAATATTACTTACGATATATTTGCTTTAAAAATAAAAAATAAACAGTCGATTTAATTATAATTTAATACACCGCGTGTGTAAAGCTCTCGGTGATGTTAAGAGGGTGTTGCTCGAAACGAACGGGGTAATACCGTCTGTCTCATAAATAACGGGGCTGTCGTCATTGAACGCACCGACGACGAAAGACTCCATCGTTTCTCCGACACTCGTGAAATTTTATACACACGTATCTCTTAAGGGCCTCGTGTAAATTCGGTCCTTGCCCAAATGTGTCTACGCCCGATATATACCCGAGCGTTACTCACAAAGTGCGTTCCTCGAATTCTAAATAAAGTTTTAATTCTCGAAACGAATGTCTGAGAAAGAAAGAGAAAAAGAGAGAGTCACTCGGTCGACAGTAACCGACAGTGGTATATACGAGCACGAGAGACACGAAGCGAGGGAGTCGAAGACTGACAGGCCTGTCTTTCATTCCACCCGGGCCTCTTGTCTCCGTTCGCCAAAGCCTCCTGAAGGACTCGTCGCCCGAGAGAAGAAACGAAACGGAAAAGGCCGTCGGCGTGGAGAGAAATCTCTCGAGGGAGAGAGAGAGAGAGAGAGAGTCACGGAAACGAGTGTCTCGACACATAGAGGCGAGAGAGGAAGAAGCGGAAGAAAAAAGATAAGATGCGCGGGGGGGGGGGGGGGGGGGGTTAGAAAGCCGCAAAGCGTTCAACCCCCTCTCTCCATGTCTCTGTCTCTCTCTCTCTCTCTCTTAATTAATGTTTTGAAAACATTCGAAGAGAGCCCAGCGATCCATCATTTTTTCGGTGAGAAACCCGGCAAGGGGCGTGGAAATAATCATTCTTCGTCGCGCTCCGTAGGCGCGATAATATTGGACGGGACCGAGAAGGCAGTGAATCGAACGAAACACTCGTAAGAAAAATGATATTTCCGAGAGAGAGAGAGAGAGAGAGAGAGAGAGAGAGAGAGAAAGAGGAATAAGCAACAACAAAAAAAGGGGTTCGAGTTAAACACTCCTAGAAGGGAAAGAGAGTTTCTCGATGTAACGAAACTGGCCGAGCAATTTCTCAACTTCCTGTTCTTAATGAGTCATCGTCAATTAGTTCTTATCGAAACGTAGGTATACGATAAGGAGAAAAAAATAACGAAAAGAAAAAGTTAATAAAAATAATTTACCGTTGTATATTTTCATAACGTCGAAGAATTTTCGAAAAAAAAGACATCCTCTGTATTTGAGGGGGAGCGGCGGGGGGGGGGGGGGGGGGGTGATGGGTGTTACTTCCGGCGGAATATTTCACACGGAATCGAATCGACATCGTCGCTCGACAATTTTCAAGCAATTTGGGGGACGATTGCCTTGTTAACAAGTTTTTCATCGTGCGTCTCTCTTCCCTTCGAACTCGACGACTCCCCTGTCGCGGACTTTTGAGTCACGAGAACAGCCCGCTGTCACTGCTTCCTGATGTTTATATCCCGATACCAACGTGTTACACACACATATATATATGTAGAGAGAGAGAGAGAGAGATAGAGATGTATTAAACTACTACTTTTACTGATGCTTCTCTCCTTATGCTTCTCGTTTTCTCGGCCCGTAGTGAACACGACGCCCAACACGTGACGCCTGTCAACCCCGTCTCGGGTCTCGGTTGTGCCTCGGCCGCACCGACTCTCACGTTTGTAAAAAAATATACGTGATAAACGAGACGCCGGTACGAGAGGAGAAAGATAGAAAGAGAGGAGAAAAGGCGTTGCTCGCCTCTCACGACGAGGCCGTCGTCGTCGTCGTCGTCGTCGTCGTCTTCTCTTTACGCGACCACGTTTCTAGTGGAAGCGAGAGGCGAGAACTCCCCCTCCTCCCTGGCAAACTTCTAAAATTACCAACGTACGTATGTGCGAGGCGTGCGGTTTAATTCCTCTTCGCCTCGCTCGTTCTCTCGTCTCTTTCCTCTCGCCCGCACTCGTTCCCTCAAAGTTTTGCCTCACTTCGACGATCTTACCATGGGGTTAGCTTCCTCCACAGTTGCAGAGTTATCGGTAACCTAGGGACCGCGGTCAATTACTTCGGGTATCTTGCGGACGCAAAGTAATCGAATAAAGTCATTTTCCTTTCTTCGTCCTTCTCGCGACGAGCAAAAAAAAAGTAGCTCGTTTCTTTTTTGTTTTCAATACAAGAATACTTGAAAAGATTGGACGTAACGAAACACAACGATTTTTGTTTTTTTCCCAATTAAACGACCGAAGTTTTAAAAGAATGAAATTTTGTCAATTTTTTTGCACTTTTCGATCGATCATTCATAAAAACAGAAATACGAATGTTGTGGTCGCGTTTCGTGGAAAATATGCGATTAGAAAGTTAATTTACAGATAAGAAAAATTTCATCCCTCAACACTTTGAGGGATGCAAGCACCCCCGAGCGACCCTCGAGTGAACTAAGATTGACATTAATTTTATCGACGAGTAAAGAATATTTCCGATCTACGCAAAAATCTGAAAAATCTATAATGGCGCACGATCGCGTAGAATCGCGTCACCAACCCTTAAGTGACCATTAGCCCCTCCTCCGATGTATATTGCTGGTAGAAATCATACGCGCACACCTTTTCAGATCGTTCATACAGCATTCTCGAGAGCAAGAGCTTTTTTCTGTCCCGATATACGAGTTCATCCTCCACCCCTAACCTCACTCCCTACCCCCTAGCCGCCATATCATTAGATACGGGCATCGAGCTCTATGTCAGCTTTTTTCTTGGACGTTTTTTTGTCGCTATCTTCCTCTCTTCCTCTCTCTGTCTCTCTTCCTCGCTCATACGCGTTATCGAGAGCAGCTACTCCATCCCAGTTTATTTTACACTCCACCACCGCTCAGTGTAAGTCTCACCCGTCTGGATTTCTCCGAGACATCAATGAGTGAGAACCACCGAGCGAGAGAGAGAGAGAGAGAGATTCAGAAAAAAGAGAAAAAAAGGAGAAAGGCACACTATTGAACCAGAATTTCTACCAGGGACAAGACTTTTCCAACCCTTCGAACGCCCAGTCTCGAGTGCGAGGGATGAACTCGGTTAAGTGCAGCTGAACTCGTATTGCACGTTGCGGACCACAGCTATCTTTCGTACGGTATATTCCGTATGTAGCACATAGTACTACACATACACACACTCTCTCTCTCTCCTTCTCTCTTTCACCCTTGGCAACCTCCTACTACCCTTCTTTGCTCCAGTACCAAGCGATCCTGCAGAATTGTGTCTATAGCGCGTGTCTTCTCTCTCGGTCTCTCTCTCTCTCTCTCTCTCTCTCTCTGTGCTCTTGCTTCCCGAAGGCCATTAGCGCCTTCGCAATTAAGTGAACACTCGGAGTGTGTACACGACAAGCGATACCTTCTCGTTCCTCGATACCGTAACGTTCGACGAAGCTCTATCCCGACATACACAGGACCGAGACCAAGAGTGAGAAAGAGAGAGAGAGAAAACCTTATACAGTCTCTTGCTCCGGTCATGTCGAGAGCTCAGTCGAGCGAGAAGATCGAATCCCAACGGGAGAGTAACACATAGAGGGTTTTTTGAAAGAGGCTATCCCCGAAATTGTCCGAAACGAAAAGGGAGAACGATCAAAATGAAACGTACCTACATTATTCGTTTCGATTTAACAAAAAAAAGCCTAGGAAAAAAAATTAGAAAAACAAAAAATATCGTCTACGATCATTTGTCGAATCGATGAAATCCTAATTTACCACTCACCACCCTCATCGTCGCGTTACTCATTCTCCTCGCCCAACCGTACGACGCTCACCAAATTTTCCGCAATCCGAGCAAAAATATATTTTATATCGTCGAGCTTGTCATAAACATTTATATCCCCCCACCCCCGCGCGAAGAAAAAGGGGAAAGAAGAAAAGAGGGAGAGAATCACGACTAGAGACGGTAAAGGTCCTCGGACCCATTCGTGCAGATTCTCGACCCTCTTTTCCCAGTCTTGTAGGTATAATAGCGTAGAAGCGTTGCGAGAGTCGTTCCGGAAGAACGGAAGTGAGAGGAGCGCGAGGGATGAAGGCGGAGGGGTAGCGAGAGAGGGTCAGAGGGATTGTTCTTCCGGGATCCGTCCCTAGGGTGAAATTATTTCGGACAGTCTTCTCGCCAAGTCGGGTGGATCAGTTATATACTACTACAGGCACACCGAGGACTTTCATGGCCTAACCGCACACGATGTTTTCGCTATATTACTCTACGTGCCCCCCTCCTCTCGTACCTCAACCTTCTGTACATATGTAGCCGCTTTCCGGAGGTTCATTTATCCCCCTGGATGGTCAGCACGCTATTTCCGCGCTCATTTCTCGCGAAATACTAGTTTCAATTCCTGCTAGCCGTTATCGTACCGTGCGTATGTGTTTTCTAATTTTTTTTTTTTTTCATATTATTTTGTTTATTTTTCGAATACTTTTTCCTTCTTTTAATACTCATTATCAAAGGATAGTTATTCTTAACGACTTTAAACAAAACAACAAAAAGAAAACAAAAAGCGTTCCAATTTGTATTTTTTCTCGTTATGTTTTCCACCCTCGTTCGCACGGTACGAATGGCGAAGAATGCGGGCTTGAAAAATAAAGAGAAAATAAAGTTTGCGATATTAGAAAATAAAAATAAAAGAATCGAGTGACAAAATGAACGTTTCATACGAGACAAATGGCAATTTGTCGTTGGAACGGAGAAAACGGAGGAGTTGTGCGAGAACTCATGGACAAATAATTTTTATTGTTTTTTCATTATATTTATTTTTTAGTTTTTGCGACGTTAAAGGAACGATGACGTTGACAATTTTTCACTCGTTTTGACGAGAAACACCGACGCCTCCAGCGATGTTCGCCGAACTACGTAAAGACGGGGGGTTTGCGACGATGTTCAGTTCACGGTTCATGTTGCATCAGGTTTATTTCCCTCGTGGAATTGGGCATAATATCATATATCAATATGTATTACGTACCTAAGAAATTTCATGTTTTGTATGGATGCTTTGTATGAAAGGTCGTGCGTACGACTATCTCCTGCAGTTTTTTCAAACTGACTGGGCCTGCCTCTGTGTTGTGCACGGGTTACCATGACAACGTGCGCAAACAACCAAGCGTGGGCCTCCGCGCAGTCCGATGCACCGCCGTTTCAAACGCCACCTGTGTGTGTGTGTATGAGTGCCTGCGATTGCCGCCTAACCGTGCGCACCTCCAAATCTATACTACTGCGCATTCAGCAATGTTAATACAGGAAATATATGTGAAGTTCATTTTTCGTACTGGCTTCTTGTGTCCAGTGATGAGAGTAATACAAGAGGAGCATTTTTCGTTGACACTGAAAACGGAGAAGAAACGGGGATACTTTATTCACAACGTTACAACGCGTATGATACAAATTGTTAACCAATTTTCTAATTTTATTGTACAGCGTGTACGTAGTGAGCCACGTTATCGCTTTAATACACGAATTTTTCGCGAGCGAACGATGTCTCTCTCCCCTCTCCATGCACGAACGCTCGACGAAAGCGATCGATAATCCACGTAGCCCCACCTCGCTCCCTCGCTCCTAGCGCCCTAGTACGTGCCTTGGCCTGGCTCAACTCCACTCGTTTCGTCTCACTCGCTCTCACGCACTAGGCCAAGGCGTTGAATTCCTTACAAAATACACGGGCACACACAGACACAAACAGAGTACGAGGCGACGTAACAAAGGAGCTGTTGTTCAGTAACATGCCGCTCGACCGACGAGATTATACAGGAAAAATTACGTGTGGTAAGAATAAGAGGTTATGCGCGACACAGGAGGGAAATACTCTTGCGAGCGAGAGTGACAAATCCCGCGACTATCCTTGTTGTATAGAATTCCGAACGGGCTAGGGAAGACACAATCGAGCAATAATAATCGCAGTTAATCGTAGTATCGTTTTGTTAGAATCGCGAATTTTACGTCTCCCAACAAGCCATAAGTGCGTGAACGTACGAACCTTCAATCTCTGCCGCAGGGAGCGCGAGAGTTGCTGGGTCCGATCGTCAGTTGTTCGGAGACTTTGGTTGACGATAGTTCGTCGATCGTTTGTCCACCATAACTCCTCGTACAAAACGATACTGCTCTCGCCGTATAAGTAACACGTTATATGGTAAATAATAAAGTAATCTTGCCTCGCGGTAGAAAAGTGAGTATTGAAATATGTTCCTGTCGACGTCTCGCACGTGCATAACCTCGTGATCGTGGTCGCCGGGTCGCGAGGCTCTCGGGCCATACGTCTCTTCTCCTATTTGGTTTGTACAACGTGGTCACTCTCTGGTTAATTTTTCGCTTGCAGAGTAGAACATTGGGTGTCATAATTATATTACGAATCGAAATAAATTGTCACAGCCACCACCTAATCTCCAACAAATACAACTATCTCTGCCACTTCGAGCACGCATTACTATTTACATATATGGACGTAGCCCAAAGGAAAACCTCCACGTTAACAATAACTACGCTTTTCTCATATTGTAGTATCTATGATCAAACTCCATATGACCATATTCCAAAGGAAAATCTCTAAGTTAATCATAAGCACGCCGTTTCCATACTGCAGCATCTAAGATCAAATTCCATAGTTCTCGCACGAAATACTCACAGGATAGTCTATAAGAATGAGACACAAAGGGAGGAAGATCAGTCTTCTTGTAACTACCGACCTAATAATAGGCGGAATCCTTGCCCAATATAATTAATAAAGTATCTTTGATTATCTTTACGTTAAACTTGTGTCGTGTACTAATTTACTAACGTCTTACAAAACCTGCTTCTAATAACAGCGTGAGTGAATCTTCAGACAAGTGTATAATACAGACCTTCGCTAACGAGTCAACGAGTGGTGATTGCTCTCTCTCTCAGGTACTGGCGATCCTAAGTGACCCAGGTTCCCAAAAAGTCGCATGACAAAATTTTGCAATTTACCTGACTAACGATTACGGCGGTAAGTGTACGGGACACACATACAAACACACACGCATACATGTCGCCCTCGAAGCAGGGACGTCTTTGACTGCGCGGAAGTCCAAAGTCGGTTGTTTGCGCACGCTACCATGACAAACCGTTTGCAACTTGTAGGCAGGTCCGATTAGTTTGAAAAAAAGTGGAGGCGATGCACGCATGGCAGTCCATGCGAAGCATCGACAAAACACATCGCGTTTGTCAAGTATTTACCTCATATTAATATACAAAATCAAGGCAAACTCGTCTCTCGTTATTATAACTACGACGCGGCAAATACTCGGCGTAGACCGAGTGAGTACAAAAAATAAACCTATGCACAAATAACATACGGATATAAAGCGTGTGAAAAAGCAAACTCATTGTCAGTCTCGCTCACGTACACGACCGCTACGATGTTTTCTCTCGTTCTCTGTCTCTCGCGACTCTTTCACATCGTCCATCCTATACATATCCATGTGTATATACATATAATAGTCCTACCTTCATCTTCCTCGCACTTATTATTATGATTATTTTAACCCTCGTTGCGGCTACTAGAGGCAGAGAACAAAGTCATTGAGAACGAAACGGTGACTACCGACTGGGCCGTTCGAGAGTTCGGAATGCGTTAATGGCTCCCGCGTCGCGTATACTCGTTTCGCTCCGTTCTCGGCGCGTTATAAGGCATAATCCAAGACTCCGCCCGAAGTTCCTCGATAATTCGTTCCTTCTCAAGCCAGTACCTCTCTTCGAAGATTTAAAGTAAGGGTACTACGAAATCTGAAATTTTTAAACTTTCCATACTTTTCTTTTTTTGTTTTATCCGAATCGAAGTTTATACTTAACGATGAACTTTTTAATGCAAATTCGTGACTCGTACTTTCGCGTTTCGTTTCAAAGAATGGGCACCCTCTTTCGCTCGACGCTCAGGGTCAGTAGAGATTCGTCGAAAATTCGGAATAAACGACGAAAAAAAAACCAAAAAGAAAGAATTAAGTCTAGAAAATTTCCGTCGTCTCGCACGAGAAACCACGAAAACCGATTATTCGCGCTCTCGTGTTTCTCCCTCTCTTTCTCTCTCTCGTCCGGTGTCTTAAAGAATACAAGCTGCCCCTCTGCGGGCCGGTTCCTCGATGTTCCTGCACGAGTCATTATCTCTCTTGGCCCGAGGGACCGAGTCATTTCCGAGGCCGCAGGTGCGAATTTTAAAACCCCATAAAGGCATCGGACCTTGACTCTCTGCCTTCTTACCTTCTCACCTTCCCACCAAAGAAAAATAGAAAGAAAATAATTATACCGGTACGAATCTTCGTACCGGTATCATTATTTTTTCTCTCTTTTTCCACCGACACAGGTGCGTTAGCGAAATCTTTTTATTTTATTTTATTTATTCATTTTTATTAGTCCATAACGCACACAAAATTCTTCGAACCGTTTTTATCACATGCCAACTTGCGTACGAGGAATATCTTGTCGTTTAAAAAAAACAAATGGAGAAGAGGAGTAAAAAAAGGGGGAAAAAAGAGAAAAGAAGAAAAAAAATGGGGAACGCGAAAGATTGGGGTGGCGGGAAGAGGGTGGTTGGTTGGTTGGGAGGGGAGTGAGGGTGGGGGGGGGGGGCAGCTTGCACATCGCGTGCCAGAGAGTTACAAAAATTCTGAGAAAAGAAGATGAGGAAAAGTTCACGAAAGACGAAAAAACAACAGAAGAGACTTGTAACTCCGTCGCAACTGAGCTTCCGGTTCTATCTCTCTTTTTCTCTCCCCACGTTCTCTGTCGTTCTCGTATCTCGAGTAACCGTAGAAATCTGACGTTTCCCATTAAAGTATGGGATTTAATGTGCCGAGACGCGCAGTACTTCGGTCCCTGAGCTGGCCGATTCCCCTTCACCGATGATGGAATGAGAATAGTTTCGCGTGCACTTCACTGTATACTTCGTGGCCCTGGCGAAAACGACAAGAAGAAAAGAGAATAAGAGAGAGAGAGAGAGATAGAGAGAGAGAGAGCGTTCTCTCGTCGTCCGGCTGACAACTAAATTAACTTTACAGTCTTACGTTCGTTCTTCCATCGTCTCCAGCCTCCTCGTCTCGCGTCTTCGCTCCTCTCTCGCGCTCATCCCCCTCTCAATCTCAATCTCACTCTCTCTCTCTTTCTATCTCTATCTCACACACCATACTTCTCGCCCTTTTCACTCGCTACAGTAACGCTCCCTTCTCTTGTTTCAAAGTATTTTAGAATTAATATCGTTGTACCGGGTATAAATGGATAGTTAGGAAGCGTGGGGGGGGGGGGGGGGGGTGGCTTGTAGGAGAAGGTTGAAACGAAAGGAGAATAGAATGTATGTTATGCGTACCATAGTTTCGTCGCGTCGTTGACTCGGTCTTTTTCAGTCTTTCTCCTCTTATTCCTCCGAACCGCCTCCTCCACCTTGTCGTTTCTCCATCCCTCGCCCCTTATTCTCGCTGACTTGTCATCTCTCGCTTCTAGTCTCTTCGCGTCTCGTGCCTTGCCTCGTTTTATCCGGCTTTTGCTCAATCTCGCGAATGTCGTTCTCGTTCATGAACGTTTTTCTCTCTTTGCCTTTATTATTTTTTTTAAAATTCCTTTCTTTCTTTTTTTCCACCGTCATCTTTCTCATCGCATCTCGTTTCTCCCCTCGTTCCTTCACGGACGTACGCTAATGTCACGTAATTTTCATCCTGTTCATTATTTTTTTAAAAAATTTTTTCACCTCGCCCGCTTACTAACGAAGCACGCTAGAGTCGCGGTTTAATTTTTTCGTGTGTTATTCATCTCGATTCTCGTTTCTCTCGTTCTCTCCACCCCCTCCCCCTCTCAAATTTACCTTCCTTCACGTTCAATGTACCTCCTTGATAGTGGCAATTGTGCGTGGTTACCGAGGAACTTCCTGCGAATATCGATTTCATAGTATGCACCCCGCACGAAGCTTATCACGGCAATATATATGTCCTTTCTCTCTCTCGCTCGTTCTCTCTCTCTCTCTCTCTCTCTCTCTCTCTCATTGTGAGTGAGACTGCAAAGGAGAAAATGTGTGTGTGTCTCTCTCTCTCACTCACTCTCTCGTACTCTTCTCTCCTATCGCTCGCATATATATGTATATATATATAAACTCGTCGTTCTCGTTGTCGCACGAACAATGCTTTCCGAACGGAGAGAACCATCGTGAGTTAACGGACGACAGTGTGTACCATCTCAAATTGCGCGTCTCCGAGAGAGACCATTCTACCGAGACATATAACCGGGACAATAGACTCTATTTTACCTCCCTCATACCACCTACTCTACCCATCCCCTTCCCTCACCCTCGAGGCCCCCACGGTAATAGGCTAATGTTAGATACATCTCTCGATTCAATGTTCCCTCTTCATCGTGCATATATATATATGTTATATGTATATTATATATATATGTTATGCGGTACTTGAAGAGATTGATGTTGGGAATAGAGTCGAATTATTCGAGCATGGTAATCTGATTACGGTGATTTTCTGATTCTGTTTATTAGCTGTCTATCTCTCACTCCCTCGCACACTTTCTTTCTCTCTTTCGTTCGTTCGTTCGTTCGTTCGTGAATGCGGTTTAGCTTGTTATTCTCTTTCGTCTGGTTCGACGGCTGGTAATATCATCAAAGTGAAAATATCCGCACGAGTTGCCGTAAATCCTCTCTTTCTCTCTCACACACACACACACACATACACACACACTCGCGCGCGTTCAACTCTCGTAAATACATCGCCTCTTACGCGTCTCTCCTCTCGTACCTTCATAATCCCCCGACCTGTTCTTGAGTCCTCGGATAAAGAATTCCGTATGAAGGACGCGTTGAGATGGAGGTGAATGGGCGGGGGAGAGTCGGATAAATGCGAGCGAGTAAGAAACATCGAAGAAACGTATAGAAAAGTATTTCGGATTTTTATCAGGCTTGAGAGAAATATTTTTCAACGATGAGAATATTTAGGTACTTCCCTCTTTTTCGCGACGGGCCACGCGAAAAAAAATCGCTACTGAATGGAGCAAAGAGGGTGCTTTGCTTTTTTCTCTTTTTTTTTCTTGTTTTTTCTTTTATTATTACAACGTCTATATTTCTAAAAATTTTAAATACTCGCGAACGAAGATTTAGATGGCGGAACCGCTTTATCCTGGCCTTACCCAAACATATTTTGGTCCAGTGAACCAGAAAACCGTTAGGACGGAACCAAATATTCTTCGTACCGTGGTCATAAATTTTTACACCCACGTATATATAAAAACGGATAATAATATTTTTTATTTACTTTTTTTTTTGTTTAAATTGTTATTATCCATTTTTCACCAACAATATGGATATGGTCTATCGGTCTTTTACGAGACTTTCCTTTTTCGTTGCACTTCGCTCTCCATGCTTCTGCGAATCCCGGCGAACCCCGTAATGCGCCCGCGGGCGACTCACCCCCCCCCCCGCCCCCTTTCGACACTCCATCATATAGCCATTTGCATGAGGGGCTGGGGGGAGCGGAGGAAAACCCGATAACAAACAAAAATTGATTCTTCCACGATTCTAATTTTTCCTCAGTCGGAACATTGTTCGACTCGGGATTTTTTACTCAAATTCCGATCTTTTTTTCTCCCCCATATATCGCACATCGGATAAATGTACGAACAAAAGAGAGAAAAAAAACGAAAATTTTACAAGCAAACTCGAAACGTTTTTTTTACGATCACGCGAATCACGCCACTCGGTCCAACGAGCCGAATAACGAAACTATCCCGAAGAAACCAAAAATTGCGTGTTTCGTATCGACGAAAAAAAAAACGTAAAAAATAAACAAAAGAAGAATCAATTTGAGTACACGCATGAAACGTATGGGATTTGGGTCAATCCACTCACAACAATATGTCTTGTCCATATGTGTGTGTGTGTGTGCACGTGCGTATGTCCATGTCCGTGTTTTTCTCTCGCTCTCTCTCTCTCCCTCTTTTTTTTTGTTTCGCACATCAGTAGCGTATAGAGAAGCCAATGCACATCAACAGGGAGCTGTAAAGCTCGAGCAACAGAAGCAGTAACGCACACGCGTTGTTTGGCCGCGGCTAGCCCGCCTAACAACGGACGAGGGTGCGCGCGCGCGCGCGCGAGCGTACGAGCGCGCGGGCGCGCGGGGGTGCAAGGATGGCGAGAGGCGCGGAGGAGGAGTGGTAGCGTAGAACTGCTTTTGCGATCGTGAAACGTGGCGCTGTGTGGTGCACGTAGAACTCACCTCCCCCATCGTATTTCAAGCTTCGCTCGATATCCTGGCGAGCGAACGCTCTAGCGGGGTGCGCGTTCTGGCTCTCCGCCACATATATATATATATATATGTATACATATGTCGAGAAGGGTGAGTAAGAGCGAGAGCGAGAGGGGCAGCGAATCGCGCAACCCCCGTAACCTTCACGCAGCTCCCTTCCGGTAAGCCCGACGAACAAGCACCCCCCTCCCCTCCCCACACCGCCCCGCCGCTACCCATCAACCCTCTCTCTCAACTCCACGTTCTGCTTTCCTCTCCTTTTCCGTGTATCGTATAATACCCATTTTCCGCGTATGCGTGAACGGTGGCTGACTGGTGCGTTTGTATTCTCTCCCCCCACCCCCTCATCCATGCCCTCGTCGCCCTTCACCCATCGTTCACGCGTGTGCCAGCCTCTCGTATTTGGCAAAGTGTATTGCCTCGAAATCTCCTGGGTATCGGTGGTGGTCAGCGAGCCAAAGAGCAGCTTCTCTCCACTCTCGGTTTATATATATATGGACATAGATATGGGGGCGAGAGAGCACGAAAGAAGTCCTTTCGTTGGCCGTGTGAATCTCGTCGGAGAACGAGCGTAGGATTGTGAAAAGTGCGTTGGGCGTCTTATAGTTACAGGCGGAAAGCTCGACACGTGGCGAGTTGGAAAGAGAGGGTGGGAGAGTGAGAGATGTTCCTTTCGCGTCTCTCGGTCACGGAACATTATCCGACTTTTTCTATCGCGAAGATTGAATCTCTCCGAGTAATAAAAGGGAGAAAAAGGAAAAAAACCCTCGAAATATACATCGATTATAGACACGATCGAGGATAAAAATATGTAAATTAAGAAATGATTTCGAATTTACGATTTTATTTTTAGCGCTCGGCTTTTTCTTATCTTTCTTTTCTTTTACCTCGTAATTTGAATCGCACCCTTACCGGGGTCATCAAGGTGGCAAGAATTTCATGTCTGCCGTCCGTGCCTTGAGACATTTCCGCCCCCCTGGCCAACCCCCATCGCCCACCCCACTACCCTACCTTCTTGCCCCTCGAGTATTTTGATTCTTACCAGAGAATCTCGTCAACCGCTCTCTCGTGTTCAACGTCGCATACTTACACCAAGGGTATGCGCATACACGTACACGCGTCTTCACATCTTCATACGTATTATATATATATGTAGAAGGAACGTGTATATACACATATATACGTGGTCGTTCTAGTCTCGACGCCCGAGAGTGAAACCCCCTTTACGAATTCCTGCGGGCTTCAAGATTTCTCGGCTAGATGGTGGCGTGCAGATAAATGTCACGTAATTAACACCGCAGACCCTCTCTCCCATATTTCCCTCTTTCCTTCCTTCTCAACCCTAGCCCCACCTCCCTCCCTCTGTCCTCTCTTTCTCTGTCTCTCTCTCTTTCATTCTCTCTCATTCTCTCACTCTCCTTCTAACGTTTTAGAAGGTCTCGCGACGTTATTAATTTCACGCCGAAGGAATCGGAATGCGTAACGTTTCCGTTCGCTCGAGTCGGCTATAACGGTGCCTCCGGCACGGGGAATGTCGGTTTTCACATAAGCAACCGTGCCCGCAATCTAGCGTATCCACGGGCGCTCGGTGATCTCACTCGAGTAAACATATAATACGTGAATACGTGTTACACGAGCGCCAATGTAACGAGTAAGTAAAGACCGACGAGAACGATCGTACGGAAGGACGCGAGTAGGTACGTACGCGAGGATTTCTCAATCGACATCCCTATAATTATCGCGATACAATTTACTTATCCTTGGTTCGTTTTTAACAAAAACGTTTCGAATTCGATGAATTGCTTTCATTCGTACGCACAATCTGCGACACGTCACATATCATGCTGGAATCCGTATCTCGTGCACGTATGTATAGTAATATAGAGGACATGGTGGATAATCGAATGAAATCGATTTCACCCGATGAATTCTATTCCGTTCACCACCAAACGCGAGCGGTGAAGCTTTTCCTCTCTTTCTCTTCCTCTACCGTCCCTGTTTCCGTGTTAACCTCGCCATATGTATCGGGGCTTGGTTAGGTTCGACTCGTACCAACCTCTACTCTGCCCTCTCTTGCACTCTCTGTCTGTTTGTCTCTCTCTCTCTCCCTCTCGCCTATCCCTTGATTATGGCTGCACCGTGGATGCACCCGCATTCATTATTCCGCGCACCGCGCGTTCCTGACTCGCGTACGGAACGCAAAATCTATGTATATACATACACACATACACACACCTATAGTTATACAGTGGGATACTCGCTCACGGTTAGCAATGAGACTACTATGAAATCTCTCTCCCTCTCTCCCTTTGCTACAATTGCGATATACCTTGCACATATACAATATATATGTATGTACAAACATAAATGCAAGTCCGTCGCGATCTTCATTTCGCGTTTACGCCATTGGAATAAGTAATTCGCTCTGTCAATCACACCAATGACAGTCATAATCGTCCACACGGCTCTCATGGTAGGAAACTCCAATCAAGTCAATCACTTTCTTTACATGGTCATGTTGCTTACCGTATTGCATTCGCAATTCGTTTCCAACTGAGAACAAGATTTACAAATTATATAGACATGTATATATGTGTGTGTATATATGTATAATTCTTTATCATACCGAGATATGATTATTTTGATTATTTTGTCCATCTCTCGTGCGTCAGATAAGAAGAGGGATGAAGAGAGTACGAATGTGAAAAGTATCCCGTGGTTCTGGCGTGGTATATAAGTACACAATATTCTCTCGTACCTCGTGTATCGCGGATACTACACAGAAGCGAGGCAAGTACCTACCCAAAGAGAGAAAGAGAGAGAAAGAGACAGAGAGGGAGTGAGAGAGAGAGAAAGAGTGAGTGACGAAGGGTAGTACTTACCCCATGGTGTGGTTATGTCGGGATGAGAGAGGAAATAGTAGAGATGACGAGAATGCCAGGGGGTTGAAGTTTTCGAGTGCAGGAGCAAGAAGAATAAGAACCCCTTCTCGCGAATTTCGAATCCCGCGGAATCCTCTTCCATCTACTCGCTCTCTCGGCCTCTCTCTGTCTCTCTCTCTTTCTCTCTCTGTCTTTCTTTTCTCCTATGCGAGCTAACGAGGGTAAGTAGCTTTATGAATCCCCGAAATTTTATGACTTTCTATCTCTCTCTGTCTCTCTCGAAAAAGGGAGAAAGATAGAGAATCTTCGCCAACCCCGGCAACGACCACGATATCGTAATAACTTTCTGCAGACAAAGGAACACACGAGCCATTGTCCTCGTCTTTTTCTCCTGGTCGAATCTTCCTGTGTTTCTCTCTCTCTCTCTCTCTCTCTCTCTTTCTCCCCGTGTCCCCGGAATTCTTTCGAACGCACGATTGTATAACTCCCCGAACGTGACTCGAGTTTCATCCATAAATATATATATACACATACACACATAAGTAAAATCGCATAGAGCACATGTTCGAGAATGGAAAATGAGAAAGCATCCTGTATGTTATACCCTTGTGGATGTGCATCAGCCTCCCGCTCCCACCCCCACGTTGCGCTATCGCACAGTAAGCTAAACGTGCCCGTCCAAAGTAGACGTATATATTTCCTCTCCATACGTTCTTTCCGCCACCAGCCACCGAAAGATGGGGAAATACATCGAATCTCTATATATACAAGAAATATGCATACTGGTCCGTTCATCCCTTATAGCCTAGCCTCTCGTTTCTCTATCTATATCACCCTTTTACCTTACATGCGGGATATATACGTATTATAATGGTGCGGAGTAAAAGTCGCGTCGAGGACTTCTCATCCTTGAGATCGATTTATTTTTTCCTCTTACTTTTTGTAGTCATTCCCATTAAACATATATATATGTATATGTATACTTGAAACACACTGACTCAGGAGAAACGATCTCATATTGAAATATCTCAACGACTAAATTCCAGGCCTCGCTACCCTCGTAGCCGAGACGCGACAGCCTGCAGCTTTTCTCTCGCCGCCTCGATTCTTGCCTCTATGCGTATTCACGCGTATATATATATAGATAGAGAGAGAGAGAGAAAGGGAGAGAGTTAGGAAGAGGCGAGCGTCTCGAGCAATTAAACCTTGGGGCTAAAGCGGCGCGTTGGCCTCCCGGTGGTAATTTACGATCTTGGTGAACAAGACCTTGTGATTATTAGCGCCTGGTGTGAATCCCCGCGAGGGAAGGAACTCGCGTTCTCTCTCACTCATCCCCTACCTCCTCTCTCTCTCTCCCTCATCTCTTTCTCTCCCTCTCTCTCCCTCCCTCTAGAACTCGGTCCGTGTTCAGGCACGAAGAACTCGAAGAAGATGGCCATCTTCCTGTACGTGAGATCTTATATAGAGATGTAACGCACGGGAAGACGAACGAGGGGCACATATCCTTCTAATTTGAGAGCCACGGGGTACCTGGTAGCGAATGCTGTTGCTACGGGCTCATAGAGACATCGGGTAGGAGGATACTCCAGGGGTCCTTTTCCCAGACGCAAAGCGCTCTTCTTCTCATCCTTATTCTTTACTACTTCTAAGACCCCTGCCCTCCTCCCTCGCTCTCTCTCTCTCTCTCTCTCTCTCTCTCTCTTTCTCTCTCTCTCTTTTACTCTCCACGGGGTTTCCCAAGAATCCAGCGTCAAAGGCATTGTGTCATTCGCAGCGGGAAAGAACGAGGAGGCCGTGCCAGCGAGCGTGCATCACCTCGGATATATTGTCGCGGCTCGCAGTCTCGTCCCCCTCGTCGACGTCCCGATGCTTTTCCTTCGCTTTATGCTTCATTCCATCTCTCCTCTGGGTTGCCTATCATCCTCTCACAGAAATGGAAGGTGGAGGGGGCGGAGGGTTTGACTAGCAGCGAGGAAAGATCATTTTTCTTTATTTTCTGGTCCCCCCGAGACGCGTCGAAACGCGTGTCCGAATCGGAAAAAACAAACTCACAACTTCAATTACTAAACGATGGTTCTTGCTGCTATTTCCTAGCCATTATTATTATTATTATTATTATTATTATTATTATTATTTCTCGAGTCTCATAAACGATCATAAGATTTTTCTCGTGTCATTTTAACGCAACGCACGAGGGTTCACCCCTCCCCACCTCGCCCCAGCCCGGATATTCACGTATCGCCTTATGTTCGACTCGAGCCGAGGTAAAACTTTTCTAACGCACGTGGTTTAATCCACTTTGACTCATTGAACACACGAGAGTGGGCTAGTGCTAAGGGACGGGGTGCAGGACTACACGCGAACGCGAAGCCACGCGGCGCTCTCGGACTCGGTAGCGCGAAGCGCCGAGTCATCGACGATACATTTTTCACGATCAACCAGAATGCTCTACAACTCCCTCGTGGCGACGAGGGGGAGGTGGAAGGCAACAGCAGTCTGTGACTGGTTAACGATATTATTTTATATACGAATCATATTTTTACTCGATCATCAGCGGTGAGACTCGATCGCTCGGCGAAAACAAAAAGAAAACAAAACACCAACAATACTTTATCGATAATTAAGCGTTTACGAGAATCGTGCGAAGAATAAGATATGTTTTATTTTACGATAGATAAGATAGTGGTAAATGTTACCGCAAGCTTCTCTCAATTCCAGCATCGAAACTTTTGGTCGAACCATAAGCACGAATAAAAATCTTTCGATTTTTAATCATATTTATATCGATATAAATAGAATTTTTTATCGACACGATTATTTAATGATTTTTCGTTTAAAAAAAAAAGAAACGTTAATTTTCGAAAATTCCTTCGTTCACGTGTCGCGGATGTAATCTCCGTTTATCGATCTTTCGTATCGATGTGCGATCGATCAATCGTATCGCGCACCTCTTTTTCAAAATATCATGTACAGCCCCCCCCCCCCCTTCATCAACCTCTTCACCACAGGCTCATTCTCTTCATATATTTATTTGTATATGTACATATACGTGTATGCATGTATATATATATATATATATATATATATATATATATATAAACCGAATATCTGTCTCTGGCAAATTCCCTTTTCGGTCCCTGGTCCGTCGCCCGACACACCATCAAGCCGATCACATTTCTAAGCACCGGGCACACAGAGCCTCCCATTCCTCTCTTCTGTCACATATGCGCGCAATTTCTGTGTCACCGTATCCCACCTCAGGCTTTCTCGTTCGCCACGCGTTTTGCCTTCCGACTGAAATCCCTATCTCTCGTCCTGGATGCATGACCGTTCGCAGAGAAACGGTGTGAGCGAGAGAGAGAGACAGAGACAGAATGAGCGAGAGAGAGGAGGAAGTATGAGCATCATAGCGAATCGCTCATATTATACGTGATCTGGCTCTATTTTGTCTCGTGAATATTTTTCTCGGCTGGGATCAACCATTTTTAGTTGAAAGAGAGATAGAGGGAGAGAGCTTTTTGTTGAATTGAAACAATTCGCAATATCAACGAGTCGCTATCTCGAAATCCGACCATTTTTGTTTAAATTTTTTTTACCTATCGTTTTTTTTCTACTTTTAATTTCTTTTTCTCTTCATTATTTCGCTGCCTTTTTGCTATTTCTCGTTACTCCTAACTTCCATCAACGCGCGCACAGAGACCAATTCGTCGGTGCACAGTTTGGTACGTTGAAATGCGAATGAGAGAAACACAGGTTGAGGGTGCCGCGGGGGTTTGACGGTTTGGTGGAGGGAGGAAGGGAGGATCGGCGAGTAGGAGGAGGAGGAGGAGGTGGTGGGGGCAACGATGGAGAACCCCGGTACGCCAATAAAACGCTCTTGATTCTCCGGCGCGCACCGTCTCTCTTTTTTTTCCATGGAAAACAATATTCCGGGGAGAGAAAACGCTTTCCGAAAATTTCCATCCGCCACGCCGGTAGAGGCGCGCATGGCTTCGGTACGAATGAAAATAGGCGATGTCGGCGCGCAACACTGGACGCTCTCTCTCCTCTCTCTCTCTCTCTCTCTCTCTCTCTCTCTCTCTATCTCTCCCGATCCCTGCTGCGTATCTCTGCCAAGCTTTTGAGTTGCTCTTCAGCGAGCTTCCTCGCTTTGATACGAGCGTGAACGTTCCGAAGCTCTACTCTCGTATATCTCTCTGACTCGTGAACCAGAGGCGAGGCGGCGGCTGTGGCGGCTAACGCCGGCGTTCAGAATTTTTCCAACAATTGGTATCGCACTCGAGGAATTCCTGGACTTCCCGAATCGCGTTTCCGTTTTACGTATACCCACTGCGCACGTTTGTATATATATATATGCATATACACACACATATATACAGTCATTCTTCATTTCATCTCTCTTTTGTCCCATATAACGCTCCCTCGTCTCTGTTCGGAACATTACCTTTTTTATTCACGGTTATTTTTTTATAATACAAAATCCGAGCATTTCCGACAATGCGATCTCCTTTGCGCGTATTTGCTTGTAATTGTTTATAATTCATCGAATCAAACCCGATGTTACGCTCGTTTGGGGTTCCGTAGGAACGAAATGGCTGGCGGGGCGGGGGGGGGGGGGGTGAACAGAAAATCAGAACTCGTGCTTGATGAGAAACACCTCCGATGTTGTATTATTCGATTGAAAATCTACGGGTGATATGAGAGGATCTTTGACTTTGATCGATTTTATCGGCGCTTACCTCGCCCTCTTTATCTCTCTCTCTCTCTCACTCACTCCCCCACCCCTCTCGCTCTTTCTCACTCACCGTATCCCATTAAGAACTAACTCTCGCTGTGTTCTATCATTGATATCGTTCATTCTAGTAGCGCACCAAATGCTTTTATTGGTGATAGCTCTTCCCTTGAGTGCAGCCTCTCTCTCTCTCTCTCTTTTCTCTAGCTTTACACACATACATCCCTCTCCACCCTCCCTTTTTTCCATCCATGGTGGAGACTTGCCTTCCACCATGGGTAAAAGTGCTCAGTCAGAGATGGGAAATTACGATACGCGAAGATCCCGACCCCTCCGAGGGTAGGTACGAGAAAAATGATGAAACGATCGAAAGATCGAAAATCCCTCGATTATGACGCCAAGATGATTCTCGCATCGAAACGTATAAACCACAAGTCAGATGTGTAAGTCTCCAAGATATCGCGCGTGACCGCCCAATCACGCGTTCACGATTTTTCACGAATTTTACTAGATACTCATCTAGTGCGGGAGCTCTAATCGCGTTTGATTACGATCCTCGATAAATAAACGTCCGGTGGCCCCCACCGGTCAAAAGAAAAAGAAACAAGCAAGAAATATTTTTTATTTCTATTTAATTATCGCCGTAGATGAATTATTCTCACGTGAGATAGAGAATGTAACGAGACCGATATTACATTTTGTTCGTTACTCGTTGAGGGGCCAATAAAGTGTTTGGCGTAATTGAGTCAACGTCGATTCGTGCCACAAGGTTGGAACAATAAGCCATTCTCCCCCACCCCCTTCCTCTCTACTTCCTCTCCTTCTCTTCGCTTCATCCTTCACTGTTCCAATTTTCCTCCCTGTACAAACTACACATACGTATATATACACACAAGTAGAAACCGGAAAAGAGACATATACCTACGTTATACGCGCGAAGGTTGAAGTTGTTCTATAACGCGGCGACAGAGCTCGTGCGCGCTTTTGGCCATAATTTTGCACGCGAGAGTTCTGGACGAGACGTGGATCCATATAACCGTGAGTGAACGCGCTAGGTTCGAGTCACTCGGTGTGAAGCCAAAGGAGGACGGGGAGGGGGTTGGTGCGACAGAGGAGCGAGTGGGAGGGAGATGGAGAATCTCGCGTAATAAAGCCGGAGCTTAGACAATGGTGCGACTTCGAGTTCCCGTAACTAACGAAGTTGCTGGTTTACGCGCGGAATGGAGAACGCTCTTACCGAATGCGAAAACGTGGCGGTCCGGGGGAGCGCGCGCGCGTCCTCGTCCGAGAGAGCGACAGAGAGAGAGTGTGTGTGTGTGTGTCTCGTGCCTAACGGGTTTTCACAGTAATATACGATTGGGGGAGGGGGATACCTTCCCTATCTATAACGTAGTAGCTACAATATGTGTTTTATCCTTCTCGGACGGGGGAGGGGGCGGGGGGTGGTGGCGAGGGGGTGGAGGGAGGAAACCATATACGTCTATACATTTTGTGTTTTCGACGATGGCAAACTGCATTTCTCGAGTGGTGTCTAGACGCGCGCACCCCCCCCCCCCCCCCCACTCCCCCTCGCCCCTTCTGCCACGGATTCTCAGCCTCTCTATCTCTCGCGCTTTTGTTCTCTCTCGCGCGTCTCTCTTTTGCTCACGCGCCGCAAGGTCTCTTCTCCGGGGAGCTTATTAATACTGGCACGACCACTAACGCCGCGATGAACGAGAGTGAGCGCGAGAGGGAGAGACAGTGAGTTTACAAATGGCGAACAATCTCGTACCAATTAATAGACTTTCGAGCCCGGAAGTGCTTTCGCGAAATGCGAACGACCGTACGGAACGATCGTGATTCGACGATAAAATTTAGTAACGAGAGTTTCATTCTTACGATAATTTATCGGAAAATTTCGGAATGTTTTGTCAATTAATTTGGCGAATTTTCATCGATTCTTTGATTTACGAAAATTGATCGAAAAAATAAATTGCGTTCGATTATATTCTGATTTTTATTCTCGAAACACACGGTGATTCGAGAGACGACGAATTTCCCATCTTCAAAAAAAAGAAAAACAATCCGAATCGTGCTCGGACGAAATTTCCACCCTTTCCTCGTATTCGCGGTATATTTTATCAACCCCCTATTGATAATCAGCGAGCATTCTCCACCGTAGAGAACGAAAAAAAATCTCAAATTTCATTATCCTCTCTTCCTCCGACGTCGTCGTCGTTGTCGTCGTCGTCGTCGTCGGCGTCGTCGTCGTTCTGGGTACACACTCACCATCCGCATAATCGGTGGAACGTCGTCGTCAGATTTTTCCCGTGGAATCTCAACGAGCTACGGCTCGTGGACCATAGTCAAGGATAAATTCTTGTATCCCCTTGGTCGGGGCTCGTCGGCTCCCCCCACGGTGGCGCGAGAGTTAAAGGTCGCGATGATGGGGAAGCCGCACACACGATGAGGGAAACCTGTCCGTGGTCTACGAGTCTCGGGGCTAGAAAACGACGATGCCAGAAGTAATATTTCCAGAACAGAACTTTTACCCTCTCCCTCTCTCTCTCTCGCTCAGTTTCTCCCCGGATATATCCGAGTGACTCTGAGAGAGCTCTCTTCCCCTTCAGCCCTCTTTCAATCCCCTCCCCCTCCTCACTCGCCATCTTTCTCGTTCGTTGTCTCGCTGACTCGAGCAGAGAGCAAAGTATACCGGCAACAAAGAAAGAAAGGAAGACCGAACCGGGCACCGTGATAGAAGAGAAGGAGTACAACTGGCACTACGAGCGATATAGCGGCAGAGCCTGTGGGCTCGAGACAGAAGCTAACTAAAGTTGCTGCTCTCGCCCGGTATCAGAATCCTTCTTCCTCCTCCGCCTCCACCTCCTCCTCGCCCTCTTCTCCATCTTCTTCTTCGTCCTCTTCTTCTTCGTCTACTTCTTCTTTTGCCTCAACCCGGCCCCTCTTTCTGCACTGTAGTAGTCTTCGCCGGTCCTGACAGCCGGGCGGTAAACCTTGTTTAATATTATCACGACCTGAGGAGTGAGAAAGGGGGATGGTTGAGGGGGGGTTGGTGGGGATATACAGTTTCGCGACGAAGCCGCCCCGAGAATTCCACCTGTCCGGATTCCTTGGGCGCCTCCAACCGGCGTCATCTCTCGGTTCTCCTCGTTTTATATCATACGCATATATATATATATATATACATTGTAAATCCACGTCCCTTTAGTTACAGGAGCGAACCTCGTTCCTTCGCTGAATCGTCGTTTACCCCCTTGGATCGTGAATTTTTACTTCATCGCTATTTTCTCCTCTACCGTAATTTCTTTTTTCGTTTTCTTTTTATTTTTTGTTCTTTTCATCCGACGAGCCATTCCGTACTTATACTCGAACCTTCTCGTGGTTACTCGCGGGCAAAGATCGTTTCTTGATGATTGCAGGCGTGTACGATTTTCTTGCTTCTGCACATACAGCTCGACACACTCATCCGTATACTTCCCAACCCGCTTCTTCTCTCTTCTCGTGTAGTCCCTCTCTCTTTCACACATACAAACACACACATACACGCTCTCTTGACTCTCGGGAGTCTCTTGGAGAAGGCCTATTGCCCGCTACACGAAGAGGGCCTCGTGCAGATAAATTACCGCGATATACGAACGAGGCGGCGGCAGTAGCGGCGGCGAAGGAGCGAACGGGGACCACGACGGACCGCTCACAATCTCCCTCGGTAATTACTGTAATCGACTCTCTCGCTCTCCGGAGTCTCGCGAGAAGATCCCCCTCCCCTCACCCCCCCCCCCCCCCCCCCCCCCCCCCCCTCGTCACCCTACCTCTTTACTCATTCCACTCTTCTCCCCTCCTCCTTCTTCTTCTTCTCCTCCCCCAACCCCTACGTATCAACGCCACTTAGACTCCACACACGAAACACTGCGTGTAGTCGGAGACGAGAATATCTCACGAATATCATCGGAATTAACCATCATCCTCGAGTACCGTATATCAAAAACCTCGAGGATTAATATACGATGTTTGATCTATGAACCGTCATTTCAGTTTTCTTCCCTCGGATATACTCGGCCCCGTGGTCCTAATCGCGCGCGTTGATATACGAAGCGGTTATAACTACGCTCTGTGTTCCGATAAATCGTGGCTCTTGGCGAATTCTCTTCGCCACGTTTCTTCGTACATCGTACGACCGTAGATAATTATCCCGAGAATCTCTCGAGCGATTTGAACTCTTTTTTTCTTTTTTCTTTTTTCTTTTTTCTTTTTTCTTTTTTCTTTTTTCTTTTCTTTCTAGTATCGAACTTTTTCTATAATTTGTGATGAGTTCAACGTATTCATGAACTTGGCTACGAGATTTTCCAGGATTTTGGAACATCGGGATGGATTTTGTAAGACGTTTGATAACGGTCGAATACTTTACGTTCGTCGATCGTTGATAACGCACATCTTTCTTTGTTTATTTCTTTTTCACTCCCTTCGAACTCCAACTTCGAAATAACTCTATTAACGTCCCAAGGTATCGTTTCCAGTTTTCATCACCTAAATATCTCGATGGGACTAATTGCAACGATTTCCAAGGCGCGACCGATTCCGATAAGCCACCTCGTTAGTTGTCCTATTTGTCACTCTCTTTTTCTTCACACACGTACGATATTCACACACACACACACACACGCACACACACATATATGTATGTGTCTATGTATATTCTACGCGTGGATATTGAGCTTGGGATTATCGTTTCGTTCTCCCTCGTAGTATAATCCTATGCATGGTCGCAAACGCATTTACATACCCACACACACATACCCACCAACACAGACACACACAAGGGAAAAAAGAGCTTCCTTTACAGTCGTATACTACAGTATCTAGTATAGTGGTCCGATATAGCTCCTCTCGGTATAGCGTGTAGCGCCAGTCACGCGCCCTCCTCTCTCTCCCTCTCTCTCTCTCTCTCTCTCTCTCTCTCGGGTTTTCGCCTTGCGTATCGTAATGTACACCGATTCCGATAAGAATGTTGACGGGGCTCTCGCTTTTCTCCTCTCTTGCCTCTCCACGGCTCTAACTCGCTCGTCCAACGACTACGACGACGACGACGACGACGACGACGACGACGACAAAGGACGGGTTATGTTACAGCCGTTCCCGTACTCCATAGCCCCCGTTGCTGATGCTGCTGCCTGCAGCATCCTCTGTACAGCGTAGTACGCTAAGCTATATACCCTGGGCCCTCTCTTCCACGCGGAAACTTTGTTCTTCTTCGTTTTTTTTTTGTTTCTTTCTTCATCCCTCTGACTCTCTCTCTCGCTCTGTCTCGTTTTCGCTTCTTTTACTTCTTTCCGCTCTTCCGCGTAGCTCTCTTCGGCTCGCGCTTTTCTTCCTTTTACCGCGCTATGTCTTTCTCCTTCGCGTCTTTCTCTCTCTCTCTCTCTCAAGCTTTTTTTTCATTGCCTTCGTTTTTTTTTCTTGCTTCGCTTTCTTCCTTTTTCTTTGCTCTCCCTCTTTCTCTCTTTCGCTATGTGCTCTGCCAACGGAAAACGGAATACAGTGCCAGTCTTATACTGCGTGATACGATATGAGAGAGAGAAGGAGAGAGAGAGAACGATCCTTTGCCTGACTTACCAATAAATCAGCCAAGACACATCGTGTTCTTTTCTCTCTCTCTCTCTCGCTCGTCTCTTCTTTTTCTTAAAGTAACTAATATATATAATAAAGGTACTGTCTGCTCGTCTGTACTCTCGTTACTCTCTCTCTCTCTCTCTCTCTTTTTTCTCCTTCTCGGTGTTCGCCGTTCTGTCGTTGATTAAATTTGATTAATCCGTTCACATCGCAACACACACCGTAGGCTTGGCTCGTCGCTCGCATATTCTCCCCATTGATTATCAACACCATGTGTATGTCTACCTATGTGTACGTGTGTGTGCGTGTGTCTGCATGCGCCCGCGAATGAATAATTATTTTTATGCAGAGAGCACATAGGCGTTATGCACCATTTGCTCTCGAGTACGCCGATTCGGGAGGGTGAGATGCAAAAAGTCCAACGAAAAAAAAAATGCAAAAATATGCAGAATCGAAAAATTTCGTAGTTCGAGGTTTCGCGAAGAGGGAGTGTGAGAGAGGGAGGGGGGAGAACAAGTGAATACCGAGAGGATCACGTAGCAAGATATGCCGAGCTGGCTGAGGGTGTACAAGAATTGCGGGGGGCTTGTACAGGCACGACCTTCCACCCTCGCTGTGCTCTCAAGTTTTCATCCCTCACCCGTTCTCTCCCTACAAGCCAACAACCCCTCTCCCCCTGCCCCGCGCCTTACCTATCTCTCTTTCTCTCGACGACGACGACGACGTCGTCGACAACGTCGACGTGTAGTTTTATGGGTATTGGAAAGCCGTCTCTCTCTCGTCTGTCGACCCTTCGTCGAGGCCCGAGGAGCTTTTGCCAACTTGAGACTTGTTTTTGACGTCACGGGCGCATCGCCATACTTTTCATATATATATGTTGGCTTTGCTCTCTCTCTCTCTCTCTCTATATATATATATATATATAATAAACGAATGAGAAAGCCCTATGGTAAGAGAAAAAGGGCGAGTGAATATTGTATGAGTTAAATGGGGCTATAGCACTCACTTTTTTTTGCTCTCCGTCCGTCCGTCCGTCCGTTCCTTGCTCCTTTCGTCCTTCGTCCGTGACGAAGAAGAAGTCGGTACGGACTCGAGTCGCGAGGGCGCGTGGCACGTCGACGCGACCGGGCGCGTAGCTTTTTCTTTTTTGACGTGAAAGAGAAAAAAAGAAAAAGGAGGAATAAGAGAAAAAGACGAAAAAAAAAACAACAACGACAGAAAGAACTTTCGCGACTATGCATACTGTACGAGACATCCCGACGACTTTTCCAACCCTCGGGAATAACGCGAACGGAGAAGCTTCGCCCGTCTCTCGCGACGGACGAAAGATCGTTCTTTTTAAGTTCGAACGTTACGGGAGACCCGCGAAAGCTTCCGGGTATGAGTTCGACAAATACGAGCTAGGTATTCTCAAATTTTCATACTCGATCTTCGTATAAAATTCGTCTCGGCGCGCGTTCCACTTCGAGCGTGACCTTTTATTTTTCAAAGTCATTCTTTTTTTCGGTTTCCGATTTGTCTCGGCAGTGAAATTATAACGATCGTTATTATATTAAATCGTTCGTGAAACCAAAAAAAAACATATTTCTTTGAAAATTAGAACGACGATGAAATGTTTCTTAACCACTATAGTTAACCACTGCGATCCGATATTTCTATCTTCCTTTCTCTCTCTTTCTCTCTTTCTCCCTCCGTCTCTCTCTCTCGGCACGATTTTCCACGATTCTCCTTTCACACGCATTACATAGCGCAGATATTCTCATGTTCGCGTTTTTTTTCTTGTTGTTTCATTCTTGTTCAGAAGGAGCTAAGTAGAAACAGGATCTAGCAAGGCGAGTAGAAAAAAAGAGGACGAAAGAACGAGAGAATGCGCGAGTGGGGAACAGAGCGAGAGATGATGATGATGATGATGATTATTTATTCTGCCCTAGCGAGCTATGGGGCAACAAGACTTTACCGTAAGTGCACAGACCGCAAATACGTACATTGACAAATATACCATTATAGGTCGCGCGTTTTTTACAATAAATCCGAACAAGCAATATAACAAAAATAAAATAAATCAATACAATAAACGTAACAAAAATAAAAATAAAAATAATTATAGCAAAAACTAAACAATAGTCGCCGAGAAATAACGATGGCCAAACAATAATGCATAAAGAATGGTGTAATAATAGTAATAGTTCACAATGCAACTGAATAGTATAGTAATAGTAATAGAGTATAATATAGTATCAGTGAACAGTTATACCCTTAAGCTTACTACCTGTTACATAACTAGAGAGCCTGCCCTTCGGTTTCAAGTAGGTGGTTGCGTAGCCTGACTTTAAATGCTTCGACAGACGTAGACGTGCGAACATTGTAAGGTAAAGAGTGCCATAGGATAGGACCTGAGACCCGGTAAGATCGATGGAACGTTGAAGTACGGTGTAAGGGGATGTCGAATGCAACAAGCTCGTTGCGCCTGGCAGACCGTCTTACCCCAGGGGCTTCCCTTGGCAGGATGTCGCTAATGTACTGGGGCACACTCGAAAAAAGTGCACAGTACATGGACACGCCGAGGAAATACATCCGCCGACCCTTCACAGACAGCCAGTTCAGCCTCCGTCGATATTCCGTTATCGATGCATCACGGCGCAGATCGTATATAAATCTGATACAACAATTTAGTAGCCTTTCGAGTTTGCTGTTCAGGGACTCAGTGAGATCGAGATATACAAGGCAGCAATAATCGAAAAGGGGGAGAATGAGCGATGACACCAACATAATCCTCACGTCAGTACTGAGTGACCCCTTTTGAAATTTCAGCTTATGCAGCACACCATGCACTTTTTGGGAAACAGCAGCAACCTGACTATTCCACGATAAATCGGAGGAAATCACTATTCCCAGATTTCGCGCTTCGGTCACATATGGAATTTTAAGGGCACCAAGATCGATAGAAGGGATCCCAGCCAGATTTATTTCAGAGACGTAGGCCCTACTCCCAAGGATTAGCGCTTTAGATTTATCGATGTTAAGCGATAGCCCATTTCGCTGTGCGAAACCGGCGACGATGCCCACATCATGCCTCATCATGGCGATCGCAGAGTTAAGCTCCGACGGAAAGCATTGAAGATATATCTGCGTGTCGTCAGCGAAGATGATATGGTCACAGTACTGCAAGTTCGTGCCGATATCATTCATGTAAATGGAGAATAGAAGCGGTCCCAGAACCGAGCCTTGCGGCACACCAGCAGACAAATGAATTTCCTCCGAGAACCCGCCCTGACCATCAGATACGACCTGGGATCTTCCCGATAGGTATGAGTGGAACCATTTTAGAACGGTGTCAGATAGACCTGCCAATCTCATCTTTCTCAGGAGGTTGTAGTGCGGAACCGTATCGAACGCCTTGCTGAAGTCGAAGAGGACAAGGATGGTCACCATCCTCTCATCGACGCCTCTCCGGATGTCATCAGTGATTCTCAACAAGGCCGTTTGAGTGCTAAACGACTTTCTGTATGCCGACTGCCTGTGGTCCCAAAAGTTTCTTGCCGCCAGGTACCTCGAAATCTGGTCGAAGATGATTCGTTCGAACGACTTGGAGAGCTCAGGTAAAATGGCAATGGGTCTCGTGTCATTGGGTGTTCGAGGCGTCTTCACTTTTAGAAGCGGACGAATGTGCGCCATCTTCCACTGATGAGGAAAGTGAGAGAGCCGCATTGATGTATTGAAAATCCTCGCTAAATACATGCACAACACAGGCAGCGACTTAGCAATAGCAAATTTAGAAATGCCATCGGGGCCAGCTCGGAGAGAAGTGGACTCAGACCTGCGTAGATACCCAAGAACGACCGTTTCGGAGACTTCACAGAACGTGAAAGGAGTATCAACGCTCGGGTTGTCAAGCAGAATGGACTGTAATTGATCGTCAGTGATGGGAGACGAAGAAGCTGAGATAGAACCGTAGTGAACGTTAAGCTCATCCGGTCCAAAGAAATTGAGCGGAGAGGAGAGCGGCGCCTTGACTAGACCCAAGTGTCGTAATTCAGACCACATTATCTTCGGATCCTTTATCGAATTAATTTTGGAACGAAAAAACTCGTTCTTAGCGCTCCTGATTTCCGTTGAGACTTGGTCACGAAACAACCTATACGTCAAAAAGCGCGACGCACTGTTAGCTCTTTTCGCTTGTTTGTAGAGAACGTTCTTGCGTCGGATGTTCTGCCTAAGTGCGTCAGTAAGCCACGGAGTTGGGTGCTTTTTGGCTGTGAAAACGACGACCGGAGCATGCTTGTCGAGCGCCTTGCAGAGCGACTGAGCGATCGCTGCTAACTGCGCCTCAAGCTGCTCAGAGGTGGAGATGACCCGCGAGTCGTTTGACACCGCCGTGAGAAGCTCAGAGCTAATGGTGGCACGAAACTCTCGATCGTCAAAATTAGAAAGGTTCCTCTTGGCAATCCGACGAGAATCTTCTTTTGGCATGCTCAATGCATATTGAACAGAAAGCAGATCATGACCTGCAATGAAGGGCGCGGATGATTTGTAGAATGAGACTACCTTGTCTCCATCATCTACAATAGCCACATCAAGCCACGAGTCGCTATGAGAGGTATGAAACGTGGCGTCTGACGGCACAAGGAACAGAGAATGAGAGACAATAAAATTCCTAAGATAATTTGACGTGTAGTCATTGAGGAGTAGATTGCAGTTGAAATCGCCAACAATAACAATATTTTTATAAAGGTGAGCCAAGCGGCAAAAGCTCTCTTCAAATTTGTGTAGAAGCTGGCCCTTTGGCCTCCTGTATAATGACGTAAAAAGCAAAGAGTCGCCTCGGGGCAGTTTAATTTGAAGCATGATGTACTCAGGTGTGTTCAAGCAAAGATTCGGGGAGGTGTCCAGCACCTTGACTATCAGTGACTTGCGGATGTAACATGCGACCCCTCCCCCCCTTTTTCCAATCCTGTCGTTACGTATTAAGACGAAGTCATCAAGGTTCACAAGGTCATCGTGGATGCCGGAGTGAAGCCATGTTTCAGAAACGGAGATAGCATGGAAATAGTTTTCAGCGAAGTGAATGCGCACAAGGTCAATGTGCCCTAGTAGTGAATTAGCATTGAAATGTGCTATAGCAAAATTTCGAGAACCGTGCGTTTGAGAAGAATCAGATGCATATGCATTAGAAACCCGCAGGTTACAAGACACGACGGCACTGGTGCCGCTCGATGATCCTGCAGATAACATGGGAAGTCAAATTAATTTGGACAGGTCCTCTCCCGAGCGAATATTGATCACAGGCTGCCCATCGTCCCTCCTCACAAAGATAGACGCATTCTTCACCCATACAAACTTATATCCTGTGGCACTGGCACGCGCTTTTGTCTCACGCAATAGCTTATATCGCTCCGCCGACAAGAGCTCATTTACAAAAATATTGCCCCTAGTATTAGTTTCGAAGACCTCGCTAATTTTGAGGTCGCGCTTAGCTTTTTTGGCATTTATTATAGCGTCACGTACTGACGCGGAAGTGAGAGTTACTGCGATCGAAAAAGAGCGACGTGCCGAGTTTGGTCCAGACCCGGTGCCCGAGGTATGACTGGCTGTACGATCCTTTCGCACCATAACGCGAGCTCCAACGACATGGCAAAAAAGATCACCAATGCCTAACGCCGTCAGTATTTTTTGGACAAGAAGTCGAGGAGCGTCGGTCAAAGCCTCAGGAATACCAGCAACCACAATCTCTGCTGGACCATCATTGGACTTGCACACGTCTTGAAAATTTGACTTTAGCTGAGCTATCTCGCGTGTCAACACAGCATTGCTAGCTTCAAGAGAAGCATTACTAGATTCTAGCGAGGCAATTTTTTCAGAGTGTGAGCTAACAGTCTGAACGAGCTTGGGAAGATTCCTTAGAGACTCGTATATATCGGATATTGACCCGCGAAGTTCCGTAGCAAGGTGCGTATAATTAGCTTTTACCTCAGCCAACGATTTCTGAACGTCGGTGATAAGAACTTTTGTTTCGGCACTACCCTGACACACGAGAGCCGCGATCGACTCGAGCGACATAGGCGTAGGCTCGAGCGCACCATCGGGAGATCTGACATTTATAGAAGGAATAGCAGTAGATGGTTCAGCATCCGCGTCCATGACTCGAAGAAGCGTTTTGCAGCAAGTATTAACAGATCTGTTCGCCAAATAGTATTTGATACAACCTGGGTGAAACGCGCGTCCGCAACACGAGCACTCCGTACAATTACTTGCAATCCCCCTATAGCATCTGTGACACGTTTTCGACATACGTACAATACTATAGATCTACCCGAAAACCTACTCCAAAATTATGATATAAATCCACGCGAAAGCGACGCGGAATTTTATGCTAGTGACACGCTAGCTACGTACTATAGAGTTAATATATGCATATACTATATGGATATACTATATGGATATACTGTATGGATATACTATGGAGCAGCGGTGAACATGAAACGATATAGTAAACAGTATAAGTAAACAGTGAGAAACAGTCACCGTCACGCATGTGTTGATACGATGATCTGAGCAAAGCGGCAGTAGCGAGCCGGCGATCGATCAAGGCGATATAGATCACTCACCACAAAGGCACGAACTAGCAACGATCGATGTTAACGATACCGCTTTTGACCGCAATACTGGGCGACGATCGATGTGGTAGTGAAGAAGCTGTACCGGGCAATCAGCGACCAAGGCGCGGCGCTAATGACGATGATAACTATGATAATGCGATATCACCGTCGACGATCGATGGTAACGTAGCGGAGAGCGATGCTGATGAGTGAGTGGTGACGCATGCGCACACAGTCAGCAGATCCAACAGAGAGAGAACACGAGAATCCTTCCCAGTTTTGGCAGATCTCCAGAATTAGGTTAGGAAGTATATCCGCACTTTTCAACAAATATTCCCAACGATGCAGACGAATGGAAGTGAGGTTGAAGGGAATAATCGTCGAAAAGCGATAAGGTGCACGCTTTGATACTGAAAGCAGAAATGCCCGTAGGCAGCAACGCAGCAGAAAACGACTTTTAACAAGAGGCGAGAGCACTCGTGACCAACGTTACTCACCGGTAGAGAGAGAGAGAGAGAGAGAGAGAGAGAAAGAGAAGTTGTCCTTGCGTATAAATTCTCGTTCTTGCTCTCGCGAGCGTGCAACGGCGCTTTTATACCGGAGAGTACGTGCTCGGAGGACGATGTTACATACTTCGTGTGTACGGGCCGTGTTCTCTTTCTCTCGTCTCGCGAGCATACATCGACGCCAAGGGGTTGAAGAGGAGGAGGAGTGGGGGGGGGGGGGGGGGGTTGGTTGAGAAATGCGAAGAAGCGAGAGTGACTCTTTGCGATAAAACCGAGAGAGATCGCGCGATCAAACTCCTCTCCCTCTCGTACGCGAGAGAAAGAGAGAGAGAGAGAGAAAACATCTCGCGTCAATGTACATTCGTGTATGCGTACGAAGGTGAGAAAGAAGAAAAAAAATAGATACGTAGCGAGGGAAGAAAATACGAGAAAGGTAAAAGGGAAAGGAAGCTTGGGGGATGCGCGCATCAGCATCCTTCCTCGTTCGTTCCTTCGTCGCTGGAGTTCTGGCTCTCTCGCGCGAGACGAGAGCGGTTACTCTATCTCTCCCTCTCTCTCACTCACTCTCACTCACTCTTCTTCTCTCTTTCTTTCTCTCTCTCTCTCCCTCTTTTGGTGTGGTGTTGCTAGGTAACCGAGTTCTAGGCAAATCACGGTTTCCTCCTCTTCTTCCTTCTCCTCTTTCCTCCCTGTGTGATCTCCTCTCGCTGCTACGGCTCTCCGGCTGGTCCTACTTCTGTACTCTGCCGCACACGATTCGCCTCTCTTAGGTCGTTCCAGGGGACAAGAGAGACACGAGAGAACCTCCTTCGATCGATTACGCGTTCTCGCGGTAACTTCAACCCCTCTCTCTGTCTCCGTCTCCGTCTTTCTCTCTCACCCTTGTCCTCTTTGCATCCGAGAGAGCTTTATGGAATTTTTTTTCCCCAAACTTATCGCCACTTTAAGCCGTCTAGCGTATCTTAACCACGATCCACAATCACTTTTATTATACACGTCGATATAAAAACGATATTTCGTTTTATCAACGTCCATTTTTTTATCTAAATTATTATTATTATTATTATTTTATAATGATACAAATTCGTCGATTGGCTGTATGTGAGACGATCTCGACACGTCGGTTTATCTCGTGTTAAACGATAAGAATCGTGAAGCAGCAGCGACGAGTTGCCTGGCGGTATTCTCATCTTTTGTATCTCTCGCTTTTTTGGCTCTATCCGTCTTACTCGCTCTCTACGTGTATCGATCGGAATCGGCGAGCGAGGCAAACAACGAGTGCCGCGCTGAGAGACTCTCTCTCTCTCTCTCTCTCTCTCTCTCGTTTACTCTTGCTGGAAGCTCATGGGGGAAAGACCGAAAACCTTTTTCGTTGTTCGCTCGCTCCTTGGTTTTCGTTCTCGAGCTATATATGTATTTAGGTACCGCAGCCGCGACTACCGGTCGGTAAGGTTTTTTATCGTTTTCATTCATCGGCTACCAGCTGGCCCATCGTCGAACGTACACGGACGTCAGCATCGTGCCGTTACTCGTTTGGGTCGAGGAACAGGGCCAGGGAGGTGTACGAGACTCGGACAAATTTTAGCCCGGAAAAAATTATAGAAAGAATTTGAACCTCTTATTTCAGGATATTTTATATAAAATTTAATTAAATTTTTTTTTAAATTAATTACAAATAAGCGTCGTAACTCTTTCAATTGATTTTCATTCGACTGACGAAATATTTTCATTTCTGTTTTAGGTAAGTGACGAATACAGTTCGCTCGCCTCGAACCGTAAGTTTGAAAATCTTACAACATTGATTTAAAATCCCTCGATGCCACCCTCCCTCCCACAATCGTCGAAATAAAATCCCTCCATAAAAAAATAATTACTCACCAAAAATCAAAATCCACCGTCAAATTCTCAAACTAAAAAAAAATCGTTTAACATCTCGTAGCGTCAATTTTGACATTCCCCAAACTTGTTTACAGCCGGTAGACGTGTCGAGTAATTTACAGCGCAGGTGCACAAGGGTAGAGGGTGTGCAAGGTGCATTCTTCGCCAGAAGAAACCCGCCACCTTCTCTATTCCCTAACTCCCCCCCCTCCCCCTCCCCTCCTCCACACCTCACCCTCTCACGAGTATTCGCTCTCGAAATTTCGAGAGCCTCGAGCACTCGGAGGGCTCTAACGTTATATATATATATAAGACTGCAAAAACTGGCCATGGTGGTGGTCGCAAAAGTCGCAAAGAAGAGACATTAAACAGGTGGCCACGTGGCCATTAGTGGGAGCCACTTCGCACGTTGCTACCCCATTTATTATATCTATATACATTAATATATATATTTATGTACATATATATATATATATATGTATATATACATCGGGAACGAGAGAGCCAGGGTGCATCCGTGTGCATGGCATGCCTCGTCGAGCCTTCCGCTCTCGTGTAGCACGTGCCCTTGCACCCGTTGCATCGATCGACTTTCGCGTTGCATCACACGTAACAAAACGGGCCGGCGTCGGTCAGCTGCTTTTCCCAGGTTGGAAGCAACAGCCAACGATCATCTCTCTTTCTCTCTCCCTATATATATATATATATATATATATATATTCCCTGTCGTGTATCTCGCGAGATTCGAGATTTACGTGCGAAAAAGCCACGTACCGGAAAAAAAATGTTAATTTTCATCGCCCTATAACTCCCTTTTCGACCCTTTTGAATTTCATCGAATTTAGTAGTAGCATAGATATATGTAGAAATTTTGAAGAGCACAGGGTGACGATGCACCTTTACGAGCGGAGAGGGCCCGCGGCTCTGCCGTTGATGGGCTCTCGCGATATACGCCTATGCCCTGTTTCATATTCTTCAAGTACCCACTCGTCGAGAAAACCCTTTCTCTCTCGCGTGGCTTTCACCCCTTCGCTAACTATCGCGTATGCCTCTCGTCTCTCTCTCTCTCTCTCGTCGCTCTCTCTCTCTCTCTCTCTCTCTCACTCACGTGTAGCCTCTGTTGTACCCTAAACCGAACGAGATGACGGATTCTCGTGAACTACTCTACCAAGGTCTGCCCACATATGTATTTTACGCATACATACATATATATAACCCTGTTATACATATATATATATATATTGGCATATATATCTATATACAAATGCATAGAAGGGTTTAGCTCGAGGCTAAACACCCTCTCGGCGTGGCTTTCGCAGAAAAAGGGAGAGGAATATGCAACCAGGCCAGAAGCTACTCGAATTAAGGGGCATTCACGGAAAATCACACAGAGCTCACCCCGAGGTATAACTTCCTTCCAGTTTTCCCTTATTCCCATTTAACCCTCGGCGAGACGAAGTTACGTGGGTTTTTCATGCTTACCTCGAACTCTCGGCCGTAATTTTTACTGAATTTTTTGTTTTCTCCTCTTCTTCTTTTTTTATTTTGTTTATTTGTCGTCGTTGTAGAAATACGAGTAGCTCGACCTGGTTCGACCTCACGTACACGACTTATTAAATTCTCGTATATATCTTTCGTACTCCGTGATTGAATTATTCACAGTCGTTTAGGAACGAGACCGCTTGATAGTCTTGAGCCTCGAACCATGAGACGACGAGTTGTATTGTAATAATGAACAGAGGCGACGAGGTATAAGTTTGAGGGAGGGGCGAGAAGGGGTGAGAGAACAGAACGAGGGATGTGTGTAGAGAGTGGTAGAGAACTCGGGGTCTTGGTCTCTCATCTGAATGAAGAAATAACACCGCAAGTGTGCAACCGGGCGAAGATTAAGAGACCGGAGCACTGTTTCCCTCTCTCTCGGGGCTTGAGGGGTTTTAGAGCTCTTGCTCCGAGCTCCTCTCCCTCCCTCCCTCACTCACTCTCTCTCTCTCTCTCTCTATCTATCTCTATTTCCGTCTCTCTCTCTCTCTCTCTCTCTCTCACTCTCTGTGTGTCTTTCCGTAAGCGCGTGTATATATGACCGTTCTGGCAGAGACGAATGTTCCTGGTCCAGAGAAAGAAAAATCCATCCGACTCCATACGACCAGGTGAACAACCGAGTGTGTTCACTCCCGTAAAATCGTTTCTTCGAGCTTCACCCTTACCTTACTCCTGAAAGACCTCGCTATTTTCCGTTCGACCACTTTGCGAAAATGTCTTACCTCCTTCTCGAACGAAGAATTCCATCGGTTAAAGGATTCCCCAAGTGTCGAGAGATCGCGTCACCTCGAGATGAGAATCGTTTCGTTTATCAAACAATTTATTACTCACTCCTTTTATCTTCATTTTTATTTATTTATTAATGACATCTAAAATCCAGACGATTAATTTTATTGCAAAAAATTACAAAATCACAACGAGCTATCTTTAATTTCACGTACAAAGCCGAACAACGAAATAAGTTATAATCCTGTTTGAGTTTCTCATCTTGTGCTTTTCTACGAAGTGCTCGGTGCACTAAATACCAACCTCTAGCCAATGTGTATCCGTCCTGTACACACATACATACATATACACCCACCCACCCACACACACACACACATATATATATATATATATATACATACACATGTACTATAATAGAGTCCGGGCCATGGGTCGCTGACGTTGAAGCCCCCCCCCCTCCTCACCCCCAAACTCATGCAACCCTCCCGGATTAACACTCGTAAGCCCTTCCAACAACGGTTCTTGTAGTTGTACACGTAGTAGTAGTAGCAGCAGTGGTATAGTCCGTATAGCAGTTCGTTCCAAGAGCACAGAGATGAAGCGAGAGAGCTAGAGAGTGCGACAGAGAGAGAGAGAGTGAGAGAGAGTGAGAAGAGAGGGTGAGAGAGAGGAGAGAATAGATTCGATCCGGTCGATCTGCTCAGATCTTACACCGACAAGCCTCGTTGCTTTTATGCTCTTTCTCTCTTGAATTCTTTTTCTTCTCCCTTTTTCCACGTTTATTTTCTCTCTCTCTCTCTCTCTCTCTCTCTCTCTTTTGCTCTCCCCCAGTCCTATCGTGTGTTCGCGCACGGGCTTTTCCTATCGCATGTAACGATAGCTCTCGCGTTAGGCACGCTCGAAGGTCCTCGTAAAACGTTCGTACCTATTTCACGGAAGGGATATAGATTGGTTTCGTGCTCGGTGCGTTGAACTCATTGTCGACCTGCCTTCGTCGAAACCGACTTGGTACTCACGGTTAGAATTGTATATACTAATGTTCTACAACAACCTTTTTTCCTACCAGCATATATTTATATATATATACGAGTATATATATACATACACAAATGTATAGGTAAATTACATATAGTACCGGAAATACACGAAGAAAATAAATCGATACCGGGGAGATTGAAATCAGTCACGCTTCGCGTACTTGGAGCGCGTATATATTCGTTGCTCGAAGCTCAGCAGCAACAACAAAAACAACAAAAAGAATATTTTTTTCAAGATTTAAAAAAAACACATAATTAACGAGAAAATAATGATTATCGCATGAAATAATTATAACGAAACTAATTACAAAACCTTTTTATCGTTTTCTTGTTTATTTTTTCATTCCAGTATTCGTAAATTCTTGTTGGAGTAAAAACATATTATATTGTTTTTTTCCCTACGAGAAACGCGAGTTATTTTTCCCTTGTATCGGATATTTTCTCGCCAAACTTACCGGACTCTCACTCTCTTTCTCTCTCTTGCATTCTTGCGGTGTGCTAAATGATGTCCCGGTAATAAGCGAACAATGCGAGAACTGTCGGGCCACGAGACATCGTACAATCCTCTCTCTCTCTCTCTCTCTCTCTCTCTCTCTCTCTCTCTCTCTCTCTCTCTCTCTCTCTCTCTCTCTCTCTCTCTATCTTTCTCTCGTTCTCTGTAACGGCAGAAAGTACGAAGAGTATAGAGAAGATGAACGTGTGAATGGAGACTAATCGTTTCTTCGGGCGCGCGAGAGGTCTCTTTTTACCCCCAACCCCCTCTTTCTCTTTCTCGTTCTCTCTTTCTTTCTTTAGCCGTACGCTCTCGCTTTCCCATTGTGAAGCAACCTCTCGCGGTTCTCATGGCATTCCCTCGCCATTGTTCGTCCCCGTGGCTAGCAGCACACCCCGCACTTTTGTCGTTCGTCTCTTTTCTGACTACCGCGAAACGATCTCGCTCTCGCTGCGGGATTGCCTTCGCGATAATTCTTACAAAGGTATTACGCGACTCCTACGTACCTACATATGTGAGTGTGTCTGTGTGTCGTTGATTCGTAATGCCAGGGGAAAGGAGCACGTGCCCGCGAGCTAGATCTCTTCTTCCACTTAGAGGCATTACTCTTCTCTGATCCGTCAAAAGCATTCTTGACAAAAAAAAAACAAAAAAAAATTCTTCTTCATTCCTTTCAACATCGACGGATAAAAACTACGGCTGATTAAACAATGATGAACGCTGGACCAAAGGAAATGTCAAGATATTGGCGTCGCGTCGGATTAAACAAAAAAATGCTCACGATTAACGCAATACTAAGTATTTTTATACGTCGATTTATTTCGTATCGGAAATAAAAATAATCGACAAACGTCACGGTTCGATTCGACGTGACGCGAGGACGATAGGCACGGGACGTGAAATATTTATGGCGAAGATCGAAAAAGCAGCCTTGTCTTACAAACTCGCGCAGTTAATTTTTATTATCTTTCTTGTTTCTATTTTCTTTCATTATTTATTTGTATTTTTATTTTTATTTTCTTCTTCTTTTCCGTTTGTTTTTATTTTGCCGACCGCTCGCGCTTTTTCGATTCGTGGCCGCGTCTGCCACAGGCTCCTCATCCAAAAAGATTTACCGGATTCACCACTCCGGACTGCGTTCCATTTCCTCTCGCCCATTTTCTCTGCCAATTCGGCGGAGTCGCCTGTGTCAAGGGGCGACGAGGGTGAGAGAGACGGAGAAAGAGAAAGAGAGTGATGGAGAGTAAGAGAGAGAGCGAATGAGGGGTTGGGAAAGGGAGGGTAATGAAAGTTTTTAATCGCGCAACGAAGGCTACTTTTTCGTGATACACACGCGATAAAAGAAGTGGGTGGCGAGATGTTGGATGAAACGCGCGCGTTGACTGGCGGCAGGGGCAGCAAGGGGGATGAGAGGGGGGGGGGGCAGGGTATATGGCTGATGGTGGACCGGGCCCAGCTCTGAGTTGTGTTGCTACCATGCCAAGTCGTCAATGTACACGAGCTCTTTGCCTATATATGTATATATATATATATATATATATATATATGATTCGCTTCGCTCGCTGAATTCTCGCTTCCCTCTGCTTTCTGCTTTCTGCTTTCTGCTCCACCGTCCGTTATTTTTCCCTCGTTCGTTCCCCGGCTTCGCTCTTGCACTTCGTCGAGCGTGATGCAAAGGTCGAAATTAAAGTGAAGAAAAGCCCAACGGAAAGTACGAGGGAGAGAGAGAGAGAGAGAGAGAGAGAGTGAGAGAGAGTGAAAAAAGAACGGAAGAGGAAGGAAAAGAAGAAAAAAAGAAGAGGGAGAGAGAAAAATCGTAGAGTACCCCCTCCGCACACCCCCACCCTCACTACCTCGGAAACGCGTGAGAATCATTATACGTATGCGAGAATGTTTTTTTTTAAACTCTTTCTCCCGTTTCTCCCTTAGCCCCGTTTAGCTTCGCGCTTTACCGAACGCATGAAAAATAATACGACTCGACGTTGGAATTAGTTGATTCTTTTATTTGCATTTCTTTTCTTTATTTACTTTTTTTTCTCTTTTTGTTGCCTAGAAGAATTTCAACCCCCCCGCGCCCCTTGCCCCGACGGTCGTATTCTGGTTAATTACCATGCCGTGCTACATAATATAATCCTTATAAACAATATTGAGAAATATCATCGAGACTGAATCTTACTGCTACGTTTTACTTTGTTTTTTTTTCACCTGGTATTTTTCCATCTTGCTTTCTTGTTATCTCTCTTTCTTCCTCTCGCGTTGTTTATTATACAGATATTTGTCGGTAAACTCCTTCGTCTCGATGAAAAAGCTTTCGTCGTGGAAATTCTCCCTTGCTCTATCTCCATCTCTCTCTCTCTCTCTCTCTCTCTCTCTCTCTCTCTTCGTCGCTGATGTACGCGCGAGAGAGCTACGAGAAATCCGAGCGAGGCCGCGAATATCGCGTTTCTCTCGTCGTTTCGTAGTCGTCGACGTGAAAAATAATTAACTGCTTTCTCTCTCACTCTCTCTCTCTCTCTCTCTCTCGTTCTTTCGCTCACGTCTCGTTGCTGAATTGCTGCTTTGCGCGACGTAGTGGAAATTTAAGAACGTTTGTTTAAGTTAAGAGAAGCGCTTTGGCTCTATTTCTTTCTTCTCTCTCTCTCTCTCTTTCTTTCTCTTTCGCTCTTATTCTCTTGGCTACTTTTGCTCCTCTCGTTGTATCTATCATCTATTATAATTCCCTTTACCTCTGTCTCTATCTCTCTCTCCCACGTTTTGCTCTTCTCATTCTGTATATTTGCCACCCCTTCCACCTCTCAGCCCCCCCCCCTCCCCGCTCTCTCTCTTCTCATTCTCATCGTCATCGTCAACGATTTCTCAGTGTTTGCGACGCATAGCTCGACCCTCTCGCTACCGTCGCTGTTTTCCACACTGTAAAATATAATTTGATATCCCATTAGCTTTTATGCACTTGAGATTTATCGCCAGTTCTCGAAGCTTCTCTCTTTATCTCCTTTTCTCTCTCTCGCTCTCTCAGTTCTCCCTCTTTCAATCTCATCTCACAAATTTTCATAATTGAGATTCACGAGCTTCTATTTAACAATTAATTCGACTGTGTCTCGTCGACCGAACTACTGGGGTGGGGGAGTAAGCTTTCGGTTCTGGACGAAAAAGAAAGAAAGAAACAAGCAGCAGCAGCAGCAGCAGCAGTAGTGGGGGGAGGTTATACGATGAGGTAGGAGTGGACGACTTTTACTAATTGTATAATTAATGTACGAGGAAAGACACTCGAGCGAATTATCACACACACACATACACACGTGCGCGCGCGCACACAAACGACAAACGACATGATAATTAATTTCATCCCCCTCGCGTCCGTTCAACGAAAGAAAGCTCTGTTTTTCCGTTTTTTTCGTATTCTCCCCCCCCCCCCCCTCCTCTGTCTCCCCCGAGGCCAAAAGTTTAGCCGATGTGTATATAAGCTCGTAACACACGCGTCTCCCGGTATATAATTGAGCCGTCACCTGGCAAATCCGCGATGTCCTCCGCAGTAAATCTACAGAAGCGTCCCTCTCTCTCTCTCTCTCTTTTATCTTCCTCTTTGTCCCCCCTTTTTTCTGTTCTTTTCTATCTCGTTGTTGTCTACCCTCTACTGTAAGACAGATGAGAGATACGGAGACATAAAATGGTGGGCTCGACGAGAGCGCGCGCCGCGTGAGGAAGAGGAGGAGGAGGCTTGGACGATCGTTGGGGTAGATGTGCCGCGGCTCTTACTAATTGAACCACCAGAAGCCTCCCCGGACGTACACAACCCACACACACACATAGAGGAGTCAGGCCCGAAGAGATATAGAGCCACCCCCTTAATTCTTCCAATAAAACTGGCAGATCGCTGTCTCTCGCTCACGTCGGTCGCAAAGAAGACCAACGGAACGAAAGAAACGAACCCCACTGCTTTTGGTGGTGGTTGGGCGGCTGAGCGGTTGGGGGCTGGGGGTTGTCCGTGTGTTTTCTCTTGCTAAAGCATCGATGTCACTTTCTCTCCTACTCCTGACACTACTCCACCCCCGCAAACCGCCCTATCGTAACAGCCGCCATGAGCTTATTGCTCGCACAGGCATTAAGCGCCTCTCGCGACCCGACACACCTGGGTCCCGTGCGTTTTGTCTCCTCCGGCTTTCTCACTGAAATAAGTTAATAATAAATCGTTCTCGGGGGGATTTCGCAAACTCCCGAAGCACGTCTGTTCCTCTCTCTTTCTGTATGTCTCTCTGTCTCTACTCCCCTCTCACTCGTCGTTAGGAGGGGTATCTTTACTTTCCTTCTATTTCTACGATATATCCATAAGAAAACGATACACCAGAGAACTCTGGATTATCTTTCAGTCTCTTCTTCTCTCTCTCTCTCTCTCTCTCTATATCTCTCTCTCTCTCTCTCTCTATCTTCATCTCTGTCTATCTGACGTACGTTTGACAAATCGCGCATTAAGTACTTAAGAAAATTGACATGTCGGAGCGATTGAGCGCGATACGATGATAAATGATCGACAGTTCCACTTCTGTCTTTGATTCTCTGTCTCTCTCTCTCGTCTCGGGATAGTGACGATGAGGTCATATGGGTTGGAGTGGGCGGGAGAGACGAAAGAAATGCGTACACGAAAGTCCGAGATTCGAGAGAAAACCTAAGAGAATACGAACGTTGGATGAGAATCAAATTGTGATATGATGAAGGTTGAATGAGAAATAAAAAGAGATCGGAGATAAAGATTATAATCGGGCATGGTGGAAGAACGTCGGAATAAGTGAGACACGGGTCAGTGTGCCGGACGTCCATTCACCGCGTCAATCACTAATCTACTCCCCACCCCTCTCATTCTCTCTCTCTCTCTCTCCCCAGCTCATTCTCATTCTTCTCGAGGCAGACAACTTAATCGACGAGATATCGCTCGATGCCTCGTACAGAATGCCCCGTACAGACGTTGAATAGAAATTAGACAGACGTACGTGAGTGCGTGGTGAACGATGGAGTGGGTCGCGGGCTGGTCGAGAAGTGCGGGAGGTGGGGGGGGGGGGGGGGGGGGCAAGGGGCTACAGGAAGAACAAAAAAGAGATAGGAAAGAGTTGAAATATCGATGGGAGAAATTTTTTTATCACGAACCACCGACCATCTGTGAGTTCTTGACTCGTGACCCATCGAAAACGTTCCGATCACTCGTACAAGTTGTATACATTTTTTTCTATCCAACCCCCTTCCTATCCTCTCATCAGCGACGACAGGACAGACTCGTGCTTCGAGGACTTCGATAATCGTTGAAGCAAACGAACGATCGTAACGACGATGAACCGTAGAGTAGTACATTCCCCGCGATATTACGCGCACAGTGGTGTAGAAAAATACGGGGTTGGTGATCGTGGGGGTGACGTCTCGCTGAGCGAGGGGATAGGGGTTGGAGAAGGACGCATTTGCGCGAATAAACATAGGTAACACACGTACGATAATGTTATTGTAAAGAATTACGAGTTTCATATTCGAGACCTCGAAACAAAACGTAAGAGAGGGTTGAGGGGTGAGGGTGAGGGTGAGTGGGGTTAGCGGGGGGGGGGGGTGATGGAGGGTCGAAAGTCTCCCACCCTTCGGGTAACAAAGGTGAGATTGCGAGGGGCGAGAGACTCGTTCAATCCCTTCATCCCTCAAAATAATATCGAACGAGCGAGCCCGAGTGCTCGTTCGAATGATAATAATAATGATAACAATAATAATAATAGTAATAATAATGATAATAATAGAAACGAGAACCGGCCTTGATTATGATGATTGTAATAGTAATAATCGGATAATGCGTATGGCTGCGTTACAATAACACGTTCGTTGGGGTGAGAGAGGGTAAGTGGGTGGAGGGGTTGGTTTTGGGAGGGGTGGAGGGGATGACGATGACGAAGGGGTTTTTGTCCACGGTGGTTGGGAGAGTACGTGCTACCGGGATTAACGCTTGCAATAATAACGATCGGAAATAAACAGAGTAATGCGCTTGAACGCGAACAAGCGATAGGGCATTCATGTTTTTCTTTTTGTCTCTTGTAATACGGTTGTTTCGGCTCTACCGGCGATGACACAATGTACGGTACATTGCGGGATGCACAACGAGATGAATGCGATAACGTCGGGCATATGCTCGTACCAAACGCCCTCGTATAAATACGCGATATAAATACGAATTTTTCGAAATACATTATCCACATACATCCCCTTTTCCTCAAAACGTCATAATTTTCAACCTCCGAACCCCATGCATTTGTGTATCTTCATTTAGTCGTAATTTTTAATATCAACATTTTTGTTTTCATTCCGTAACGTTATATTTAACATTTGTCGGTATTATTCTTATGTTACATCGTTAACCTCCGATGTTTTGTTCATTTATCAACAAAATGTTCGTTTTATGAAAATAATTGCGTAAATCAGGGTTCGGGGTAATTGTATTTTTGTTTGTTTTTAATAATGAAGATTAAAAACGCGATGAGCCTGCTACTCGTGCTATTTGCAACGCCGTGAGGCAGAGGTCACGTATAGAATATAGACGAATTTTAGTATTCCCAGGTACCTTCGGCAACTGGTTAGAGAGAGAGAGAGAGAGAGAGAGAGAGTCGGTGAACGAATAGTTCGAGCATTTTGCCGCAGGTTCACGGATCTCGTTCTATTATATTTGCTCCCTTAGCCCATCCTCCCTCGATCTTCTCATCCTTCCGAGTTCGTTGGAGCAATCCCGAGGGAGTTTACTCTCCGGCCAAAGTACGACTACATCACCACTATCCGGAGATAGCTCGTGTGCGCCCTGCCTAACATTCGATTGATGCTCGTTCCAATTACTCCATGAGGTGTGCTGCCTCTCGCCCCCGCCCCTCTCCCTCTCTGTATTCGTACCGTTACATCACGCACCCTTATATTCCATCTATACGAGAATTTGGGTGGAAAAACTTGCACAAGTTTTTTAGTAAAAAGTAAAATAATAATTGTTCGAAATAATTTTGTTTTCACCCTATATCGACATACCTTGGCTTCCTGGCTACTAAACTGTTATTAATTATTGCAAAAAATCAATAATCCAGAAAAGGAATTTCAACCTCTTTAGCCCTTTAGCCCGTGAGAGGAGTTCGAAAATCGGAACAAAAAAAATGCAAAGGGGTAATGAAGTGCAGAGGCACGAGTGGTAGCCGGGTAATCTCCCCCTTGAAATGGAAAAAAGACCATTATGATTCTCGCTCACGCGCAGATGGAAAGAAGCGGGGTCGAGTAAAAAGACCACAACCGGTGGTTACGAACCGAAAAGAAGAGATATGATTTCCCGGATGCATTCGAGGGTCCGTCCATTTACCGTCTACAGGTGGCGACCCCCATATACCCTCGACCCTATACTTGTCCCTTCGGCTATAACCCTCGGGCAATGTCGAAGCATCTCTCTCTCGCCGCATTCTGAAATCAGCGATATTTTTTTTTATTCTTTCGTTGTTATCAACGAATCGTTTTGTGTTGCTCGATTGAACGAACGCACGTGAGCGATGCCGATACGCAAGAGTACTCGGGATAATAACGCGAAATGTAAAGCAAGCAAGGCACTATCGACGAGGTATTGGAATGTCGATATATACTTATCGGCGTATTGTTATGACGAAGCAACCAGAGAACGCCTCTCTCCTGATCTATCTATGAACGTACCTACGTATCTATGTATTAGTGCCTTTGGTCTGCAACGATATATATCTATATCTATATATATGTATATCGTGCTATAATTCACTGGGTGATTATTCAGCCAGTCAAATATGTTTATGGCTAGAGTGGAGAGGATCGTTGCCCCAGGACATCGAAATCGCGTGGATGTCAGTTCATCTCGCATCCGCTTTTCGTATACGCGAGCCTCGATGGGGCGATGTGGATCAGTCCGATAAAATGGACCAGCGAATTTGCATCGAAACAATTTATCGATCGTTTCGATTATTCTTTCGAGCGTTCGATCGATTTGTAGTAAATCAAACGATTAAAATTGGGGTTTTGTTTTTAAAATAATTTTCTGATTTTACGATTGAAATTCAGGATTTTATTTTGTCGAGACATTTAATCATGCGTGGTCGAAAGCCACGTTTTTTTTTCGAGTTTTTATTCAATCTAAAAACAATATTGAAATATCGAAAAAAAGACAAACGACAGTGATGCGATTATGAAGAAAAATTCATTAAAATATTTCGAGCCGAGTGTTTCATCGGTACTCGTCCCTCGAAACAAATTCCGTGTTCATTTAAAACGCGATCTGAACATCGATAATCGATGTTATCGATAAAAACAACAAAAAAATGTCCGCACGGTCCATATTGCCCAACTTCACTTCGAAAACTTCTACGCCCCAACGATTCGGTGCAAGAGAGCGTTGATAATAATCGCTCTAGCGCCAATCGGTTTATCGATTTCTCTCTCTCTCTCTCTCTCTCTCTCCCTCTCTGTCTCTCGTTCGTTGCCTCTAAAACAGATAAGAGGAAGCGAGCAGGGAAACTATGTACAACCCAACAACCCTCGAACGTGCTCCTGCCGCATGGTTAATTAGTCGGTGTGTCCCGGAAGCGAGGTGGCCCATGCCGCCATCGAGAGAGTGAGATAGAGAGAGATGGATCGACGTGAAAGAGTGTGTGTGTGTGTGTGTGTGAGAGAGAGAGAGAGAGAGAGAGAGACCGACAACGCGGAGCCAAAACAGGAAACGGATGTAAATCCCCGAGCCAACGATGCGCGCACCCCGTATACGATATATACATATAAATGCATATATGTTGTGTTATATACACATCGACTATGCCACGCCGCGGTGAGTTTTCGATACGTTTCCGGATTATACAACATACTTATGTACAGAAATATACATTGTACGTTCGCGTGTTTTCGGTATTTATATAAATGTTAAGTGGATAGAGAGAGAGAGAGAGAGTAGAGGCGTCGAACGAAAATCGAGGAACCACTTGACGTGATTCATCCCCCTCGCACCCCCTAACCAATCCCCCGCCCCTTTATTCAATTCATAGAGCATAAACACAGTTCGGATGAGAAACGAGAGAAATAAAGGGGAGGCTGCGATAACATTTACGTTTTTTTTTTCGTTTGTTCTTTTTTCTTTTCTTTTTTTTCGCGAAGCCCAATGCGACAAACAGCCGCGTAGATTTTCCGACCAGAATCGAGAGAGAGAGAGAGAGAGAGAGGTGATCGTTCTATTGTTATAAACGATCTTGGGCGGCTCTTTTCAAACTAGATGGGAGAGAAAGAAATGGAGGAACGACGTATAAAAGTTGGCGTGTTAGTGAGGGGCTGCGGGGGTGTGTCTGTGTATGTTCGAGGGGTGAAAAAAAATCGTCGCCACTTGAGAAATCGTCGGGGTCAGGGGTCGTGCCATAACTCAGGGACTCCGAGGCGAGACGTATATAGTTTTTCTCTCTCTCTCTCACACACACATGCATCCACTTTCTTCAGGGGAGGGGGTTGAACCAGAGGCCATATATATGAACCAGAAACACAAACCACCACCGGGCTTCGACTCTCCTCTCTTTCTCTCTCTAGCGACGCTCTCGACTAGCGATCCGTCGTTCTATATTTTTCTACTCACTCTCATCGGGGTTATATATCTTCAAGCACACCCCCGTACCATCCCCTTGTTCACTTACGAAATACACGCACAATATCGAAAAATTCCACTTCTCGCTTTACGGATATATTTTTCAAACACTTTGGGCCGTGTTGCGACATGTTTTTGTGATTCTCCCGTACAAAATAAATACAAACAACGACTGAAAATTAAAAAAAAAATCAAAAACAAAAGTTATTTGCATTTTTCGTTGTCGTTGTTTTTTTTTCTTTGTCAAACAGCAAAGTCTGAAAAAATTGCATCATGTGCAAAAAAAAAAGAAGAAGCGGCGCGAGTGCGAACGACGCTGGAAAACGCGCCGCGCGAGACGAAGGAGAGACGAAGATGGACGGTATGAGTGGAAGGGGGAGGGGGTGACGCATCACAGGGAATGGATAGCTTGTACAACACGTTTTAACTATCCAAATTTAAGTTGGAGCCAAGTGTCCCCGGGTAAACGTATTACCTGGTGCACTACAAAGAGAGCGAGCGAGAGAGAGAAAGAGAGAGATAGAGAGGGTGAGAGAGAGGGAGAGAAAACTCGGCGTACACACGCCACCCGGCCGAGGACTAAACTTTTTCCAACGGGGTGTTAGAATTGTATTTATATGCTAATGCAGAACGAGACAGAGACAGAGAGAGAAAGAAAGAGGGGCTGAGAGAACGAGAGAGAGAGAGAGAGAGAGAGAGAGAGCGAGCGATCGCGGAACGACGATAGCGCCAGCTCGCTTCGACGTTTCTTTTCTTCCCGTCTGTTTTTTCCACCCCATCCCCCTCTCCTCCTCGCACATCTCTCACATACCTCCTTCTTTTTGTCTCTCATTGCGTCGTACACATTCACGAAGGGAAGAACATTTCTTTTTTTTTCTTTTTTTGCACGCGTCTCCCGATTCGTCGAGAGAGGGACGAGGTCGCGATTGCTTTGTAAAACGCGTATTGATATTGTACGACACATTTATCGACGATACGGACTTTTCGGCGGGTAGGGCATCGTGACGAGACAGGGTGGAAGAAAAACTGTATATTTCTTTTTTTTTTCAAACATCTATATATAGACTGTTATTATTCACCCCTCGCGTAATCCCCGCAGCGTGGCGAAGAGAATATGGTCGACGGCTTTTATACATAACCGTATACTTCTCTCAAACACAAAACCGTAATTTATAAGTTCGACTCTCGGGGTAAACCTCCCACGGCATCTAAATTCTCTCTCATAGAGAACGGCGAAGTAAATACGTGGGGTGAGGGGACAGGGTGGGATGAGAGAGGAGTAGGGGGAGAAACGCGAAATCTTCTTCGGCACGAAGACCTTTTCGCATCATCCCCCTTCCATCCTCCCTTACGTCAGGTTGAAAGGAGTGCGAGAAAGAGAGATGGAGAGCAGAAAAGAGAAGATGAATAAGAAAGGAGAGACGAAGGGCTCTGTTCTCGCGCACGCCAGCCAACCTCTCCCCGTTCTTCCTTCTCCACCTACCCTCGCATCGGAAACATCTTTCTATTAAAAAATATTAAATATTTCAATACCGGGGGATACAACAGAGAGAAACTCTCGCGAGAAAGGCGGATAAAGTTCGGTAGGGAAAAGATAAGCAGGGGTCGGGTGTTTGTGGGCGACTCTCCTCCTCGCGAAAGAACGGAAACAAGTATACGCGAGAAAATCTGTATATATATATATATACGTAGGAAGTGACATGAGCTTAGGACGTTAAGCTCGTCGTGATTGAACTATTTATGCTCTTCCACGTGGACTTACATGCATATATGATTCTTTCTTGCGTCGCGCACGCACAGAAGCAGGCGAGCACACTCGAAATCCCAACTAATCCTACGGTTTACTCATGGATAATCGTGGAAATCGGGCAGGACAGATTTAACAAAAATTCTCAGAAAAAACATCTATACATATATATATGTTTATTTATATACACATGAAGAAAGAGAGAAAAAAAATTAAACGAGATCGACGAAAATTCGATTAATAAACGTTTTCATTCGTCGAGTAAAAGGGAGGTTTTTGGCCAAATGGACGGTTGGTACAAATTCAACGAAATGCAACGAGGGAAGAGGCATTGCTGGCATCGGTAGGAAAAATAGTACGGGGGTTTAGGATGGATGTGCTCACCCCGTTCGTTCGGACGTTTCGTTTTAAATCGCGGCCTCTCTCTCTCTCACACACACACACACATACTCGTTTTGGTTCCGTTAAAGCCGTTTCGGTCCGCCATTGCTCTCTGCTTTTTCTCACGTCGATAAATTTTCACCGAAATAAACGTGAAAATTCCCGTCGATGATTCATACACGTTGCGCGATGAGTGGAACGCGCGATAGTGTCAGGGATGGAAGAGAAGGGGTGGAGGATACGAAGAGGACCGTAGGTGATTGGGTGTCTCGCTCGTGGGACAGCCGCGAGGGTAACACTGTGTTCGAGAGTCGAAAAAACAAATAAATTAGTGACTTAAATTTGAGTGCCTCCCGTGTTACGGCGACCCGAGCCCAAAAGGGACGTTCCACGAAACGGACCGTGTTTACCGTGGACGAAACAAAACGCGCTACAAATATATATATACACCCACACGCATATTGTGTTTAATCGTTGAAAATATATAGGCGACAGAGAGAAAACAGCGAGACAAATAAACCGGGGTCCCCGTGATCGCTTCGGTTAAATACGACAAGGCTGGTACGCGCGCGAGCGCGGTCTAGCGCGCGCTCGGACCGTAGTGGAAAATCCAAAAATAGCCAGTTGTACGTCATCGGTGTGGAGGAGAAACGGATAGAGGATTGTCGACGCGCGACTGGCTTCCCTCTCGGCTTTTGTACATGGAACGAGAACCGCGAGAGAGAGAGAGAGAAAGAGAGAGAAAAAGCTCTCTCTCACCCTCTCTCTCTTTCACTCTTGTCGCGGTGACAAAAAAGCGACACGTAAGCTGAGGTACGGCAAAAGGGCGAAGAGCGACGAAGCAAGAGAGTAACGCAAGGGAAACCGACCAGTGAGCGAGGAGAACGGTGAAGAGTGAGAGGGGTTGAGGGGAGCTAATCCTCGGGATTAAGGGGCCGGAAGTAACGCCGCGTTTGTTGCCTGTCGTAAATTGGATTACCGAATTGTTGTATTTTTACATGATATATATCACCGACACCCTTGGGCCCATTACCTCGTCGGACGATTTTTCTCCTCGTTTCGAACAACGAACGAGAATTGGATTGGAAGGAAGAAGAGTGAAACAATGAAAAAAATGTTGATAATAAAATTATCGCTTACGAATTGAAACGGACGAGTGGGATCCGCAGAGGGGAGGGGGTGGGTTTGCGTAAAGGGCAGCGAAGGAATGTCATATTTATCGAGTCTACAACGCGCTCGACGCTGTTTAATTTGGTCCTCGTCGTCGAACACGGAATTCCAAACTGAATCGTTGAAAAGAGAAAAAAACAGCAACGACGATAAGAAAAAGAAAAAAACAAGGTGAGTTAAAAAATGTGCAACGCGCCGGAGGGAACGCGACGATGTCTCGCCGGCATGGAACCGAGGAATATTACTCGAGCTAACGTTGGCAGACAGATTTTTTTTACTTTTACTGTTTTTATTTTTAATCTATGTTTTCTTTTATTTTTATTGTGTCTTACACCGCGATTCCGCGACACTGGTATTCTCGGTCATCAAACGAGAATTCGCCATTTGCCAAGCGACGCATATTTTTCTTGTCCGCAATTAACGTCGAAGCCAACGTCGTTGATTCATCGTTCTTCAACGTTTTATTTTCTTCTCTCCGTTCGTGCCCGCCGCCCCTCCTCCCCCCACAACCCCGTAGTTCCTCTCTCGTGGCAAATATTTCTCTCGTTTTTTTTCGTTTTATTCTCTTCCGTTTCTCAACGAGCCGCGAAATTTCCATCCCGAATATATTTGTTTATCGTCGAGTGCGTTTTCTTGTACGACGCGAGTATCGCGAGTCTCCGGCCTTTCTCTTCTCACGTGTCAAGGTGAGTAAACGCATGAGAATAAATCAAAAAAAAAGAAGAAGAAGAAAAACGAAAAACTAGAGAGAAAGAGGGAAACGAAACGTATGAGGAAGAAGAAAGAAAGAAAGAAAAAAAGACGAGGGGAGCCGCGGTGAATCTCGTTGACAGCCGGTCCCCAAAGCTCTCTTCCGCGTTCTCAAAAGAGAGACCATTCGGGGAGGTGGTTTGTACACACACATGTACAATCTGTCAGGGTTCCGCTCAAAGCGGTGAAAAACCGTAGGATGGAGAAAAGCCAGAGGCTCGCGCGGCGTAGCGAAGAAATGAGGAAAAACCGAGAGATTGAGCCCACGAGGCACTCGCCGGGCTTTCCAAAAAAAGGGTGCGCTTCTTTTTCACCACCAACCCACCACCCTCTCTCTCTCTCTCTTATTTCTTATTTTTATTTTGGTATTTATCTTCACTCACCGCTCTCCCGCGACGCGGATTGTCCGTAAAGCTCGGCTCGAAGGACCGAACCAGCCCACCTTACCTCTCGAATACGAAGGGTCGAAAGAAGGACGGTTCTTCTTCTTGTTTTTTTCTTTTTTCGCCTTTTTCGCGCCTCCGGGCTTCACCCTCTCTTCCCGATGCCATCGGGACACTTCCTCTTTAAGACGCGGCCGGTGCACCAACGGACCTCGCTTCCACTTTTTTTTCAACCCTCCAACCCCCGATTTTCCTTTCTCGCTTTTCTCTCTCTCTCTCGCTCTCGCAATCTTTTATTCTCCCTCTTTCTCTCTCTCTCTCTCGCCTTTATCCCGAGAACCTCGAGTGGATGCAATGCACAGGGAAATGTAGTGGAACGGCCAGGGTGATGGTGGTTACGGTGGTACGGACCACCCTACTCACTCTCTCTATCTTTCTCTCTTTCTCTCTTACTCTCACTCACTCTGCCTCTTCCTACTTTCCGTGCGCCGGCTCTCTTGCGGGTATTACCTACCAATACCGCGGGATTTATTCCCTCGAGCATAAAGAAAACCCCGAGGGTAGGATGAGAGAGCCGCGAGTGTATTTTAAATCGTTCTTTGCCTCTCCGCCTTACCATCGTTTCTCTATCCAGTCCCCTCCCCTATACCCACCTCACCTCTTACACCCCTTATCCACGTCATTCTCTCGCTCTCTCTCTCTCTCTTACTTCCATCCCCGAGATAAAGCACAACTTTCAAACGGAATCCTTCACATTTCGCCCAGAGCAGATTCCAAGCTGCCATCTTTCGAATGCCTCCCGATTGTCTGAGCGCTCAAATAAAATCCATAAATACCTGGTGTTTAATGGCGATAAAACTTTGCGGAATTCTAATTAATCTCAATCCAGTTCTCTCTCTCTCTCTCACACACACACACATATTTTCTCTCGTATAAACCAAGACACTTTACGATGTATCGCGAATTAAAAATTGAATTACGACTGGTACGAATCACCAAAGGAGATTCGGTACCCGCGATTCGCTTAATTGGAAGCGCGCGCGGGCGCATGCCCGTTTAATAAACAAACGGGAAAAACCTCGTCTCGGTCTGGAGCGCATCGATCCCAATTTTCCGTTGCGTCGATCCTTTTTTTCTCTTATTATTCCTTTCTTTCGCGTTTACCGTTGAGACGGAAAGAAAACAAAAAAAAATAGAAAAGAAAAAAGAACGTGTCTTAGGAAATTCACGCGCGCACGGCGCACTTGTTTTCCGGTTACTTCCACTTGCGTGCCGTCAGACACTGCGACAACGATCCCCCTCACCCCCTACCCCTAATACCCACCCCTTCCCCCTTCCTTTATCCTCGTTCTCTCATTCACGACGATGAGTTCTACCTCACCGACGAGATTTTCTTGCGTTCATTCTTCGGTCGCTCAGACCGAACCCTCGCTCGCTGGTCCCGTTTCGCAAAAGCCCGCGGACGCTCCGACGCATGGGCTACCTTTTCGAGGTTAACCCCACGGCAGGCCGTCGTCACTTCACCCCAAGCGCTGGGACGCACGGTCTCGCGATTTTTCGCTAGAATTTCGCTATCTACCCCCCCCCCCGCTCTCTTTTATTTTTATTTTCTCCCCCTCCCCTCCCCGACCCTTCCTCTGCACCCGACTCCGGCGCGTTCGTTCTATTGTTATAGTTTCCCTTTTTTTTGTTTGCTTATTTTCCACGTTGCGTCGTCGTCTTGTCTTTTTTTTGCTTTTTTTGTTTTGGTTTTGTTGTTTCACCCTTCTGCCTTCGCCGAAGACTTGCACGCGCCTTTTCCCTGTACCCATGATGAGACTCCTCTTTTGTCTCGACGGCGAGCACACGGTCCGCCAACAATGCAACGGTACATAATATTCTCCTCCTTTTTTTTTGGGGGGGGGGGGGAGGTTTTTTTTATCACGGCCACTTTTACTCTCCACCACCGTAACGTCTGCGACTCGACATTGTTCTTTTGGATATTTTTTTCTCTTTTTCTTTTTTTTTCTTTATTTTTTAGTTTTTTTATTACTACTTATCCATCATTCTTGTACCGAGCGGAAGAAAGCTTAGCGAGCTTTCTTCCGCTATCTCTCTCCCCCCTCTCTCTCTCTCTCGCACACTGCCAATAGATTCGCTTGCTTCAACCTTGGAGACGTCCACTCGTCGTTTAACTCGGTGAAAAAAAATAAATAAATAGAAAACTAAAAAACTGAGTCAAGGTAGAGAAAGAATGAAGAAGAAGAAGAAGAAGAAGAATGAGAAAAAAACAACAACTTAGCTTTCAGGAGAAAATATCGGTGGTCCATCCGTTCGTACGTGCTCAAGAAGTGACGAGAAAGCGACGAGCGAGACGAGGAGAGGTGAGAAAGTTCCGTGATGTGTCCAGTTGGCCGGTACGAAAACTTTGGACAAAGTTTTCACGACGAGGAATAACACGCTCAAAAAAAGACTTTGTTTTTACCGCTGTGTGCTCAAAACACAGACACACGGATAGAGAGACGAACGAACGGACACGATTACATTACTACGGTCAGGTCTCTCTACCTATGATATAGTACGTTGTCTTGTTCGCAAACCCTTATCAAAAAACGATCATGAATTCGTGTGTATTTAAATTTGCATGTAGATATACGCTCGAACTCAAAGCCAGCCTCCCCATCAGTTCCATTATACCCCGTTTCTAAGCCTTGTTTAATCTTAATTGAAGCAAATCGTTAATTCCTCTCACGAAAAGTCTGTGTTTACATCACCGTTTGGTTTTCATTTCGTGGGTGGGTGTGCGTGTGCGTGCGCGTGCGCCCGCGAACACATCCGGCCATGAGAAGGAGGAGGAGGAGGAGGGGGTGGTGGTGGTAGGAGGACACATACGCGGTTGTGCAAGCGCTCGCATCAATCTAAAGCGCTCCTCTTGTATAGCGAAGCGTGAGCGCAAGCTCGATTTAGCGATAAACCGAAACGAATCTGGGGGCTTTCGAAAATTTCGGCTCGCATCCACAGAGAGAAAGAGGGAGTGAAGAAGAGAAAGAGAGAGAAAGAGTGATGTATGTGGTGATATAGCCTTTCTTCCTGTAAAAGCTCTCTCTGTGGTCTCGTTCGGACTTTCTCTGATCCGATCCAAGAGAGAGGGAGAGAGAGAAGTTCTCTCACAGGGCGATTTCGCTCTCTGGCGTTGTGCGTGTACGTCGGTGTGTTTGTACGCACGTCGGGTCTATGCATTAGTGGATTTAGCGAGCATTTATTGGCTCGTGCCTGGCGTTTCGGACCGAGAGAGGAAGCGAGCGAGAAGCTCTCTCTCTCTCTCTCTCTTTTGAACAAAGACCGGTCAGACATGTCGGCGAGCAACGCGAGCACGAAGGATGTTGAAACACGAGCGTGGAAAAGGGGCCTGAGGGGTGAATAGGCGGTGGGAGGGGGCGTTTAGTACATGGTATGGGGTATGGCGAAGAGAGGGTTTACCGTACGCGCACGCGGAAAGCATCTCGCGGCGGAGTGACCGCCAGGCATCTGCTTTGGACATTCGGCGTAATTGCATTTACAAACACACAAACTCCGAGCTATCGTCGCTCTGTGTGCGGCGAGAGGAGAACAGCCTCGATCGTTCGCTACAGGGTGAGAGAGAGAGAGCGAGAGAGCGAGAGCTTGGTAGAGAGAATTCGCGCTGATGTTACGATCGTTTCTACTGTTGCACGCCCGGAACGCGCGTATGTCGGAATGAGCTTTGCGCGAAAGTGGAGCCAGCCGCGAGATCGCTACGAGAGAGAAGAGAGAGAGAGAGAGAGAGAGAGAGGAGGGAGACCGCAGGAAAACGTGTGTATATTGTAAACTTTAAATGAAAATAGAAATTGAATCACAGGTGGAGGAAAGCCTACGTGGTTTTCACAATGTACAGAGGGAAATTAAGGAGCGAGAGAGAGGGAGGGAGGGCTCGAGAAGTGCGAGCAATGAAAAGCGGTTTCTAATCGTTTCGTAGAACGGGCGACGTGGGCTTTCGTTGAATCGAATCGAACAACGAAATTCGAGAATTTTTGATTAACATCGAATTAACAAAAATTCGAAATTCTTTAAAATTTCAATATTTCCTTTTTTTCTTCGAATATTCACCCTCTCCGACCTCCCCTCGCACGAACGTTTAATTGTTTGGTCCGTTGACGCGCGATAACTCACGAAATATATAAATGTCCCACAAACAAAAGCAAACAAAAAAAGTAGTAATAACAATCGCAGGAACGTAAAAGTAAGGGAAGAAAAATAGAGACATTAACGAGGGACGTAAAACATTACGTGGGTAAGAATAAAACGAAGCGAACGTTTGAAAAACTCGGGCAAACTATATACATTCGTGAAGATTATGCGTTACGGAGAATCCGCGCTTTTGTGGAATTATTGGTTAGCGGGGTGAGGTGGAGAGAAGGGGGTGGGGGGTAGGGATGAAGAGAGTTCGGACTTCGGAAGTTCGACCATAATTCTCGTAATAAACACACAGTGTGGAATACGAACGTTATCCCGAGGTTAGAAATCGTTGACCGTGCGTGTGCCTTAAAAATTGAAATTGTAATACTTTGGGGAATAGTGAATCACGAAACGTCAGCGACATTCGCGATCCAAGCGTAACACACTCGTCGTAACTCTTGAAAAGCTTGTCGTCGCCACGGGTCTACGGTTTTTTTTCCTTTTTCTTTCTCCTCGCGAGAAAAATAGGTAGGAAAGCACATACAACGATATAGAAAAGTGAGAAATAGAGAACAGTGGAGGGGAAGAGGGGGGATGAAAAAAACCTCCCGCGAAAAGAGCGAGAGAGGAGCTGTTAATTGCCTCGGTGGTCGTGTGGTCACGATGGTTGCGGCAGGTACAATTGAGCCGCGTGCTGCGCACAGATATCTGTATCCGACACTGGGTTAAAAATACTATACTTGGTCACGCGGAAGAGAGTGACGCGAGCGCTCTCCTCTCTCCACACCCCGTGCACCTGTTTTTCCCCGGAATTGAAACTCTCGCTACGTAAAGCTCTACCGCCTGCGAGCTTTATTTTTTCACTCTGGTAACGTAAAAAAAATACAACACAACTACACGGAACAAACACACGCCGAAAAAAAACGACAGTGTCATGGAAGCAAATGAATGACGTTATTCGATACGCTGGAAAAAAAAAAAAAAAAAAAAAACGAAAAAAAATATACGAAAGAAAGCATCACATTGATTCATTCGTACTATGGTCGAACGATGAACGCTGCGTGATAAACCTGTCGGCGACAGATCAGTTCCGGAGGAGAGGGAGGAGCAGGAGGGGGTGGGAGGGAGTCGAATTTAACGTTACGAAGTTATGAGATTATAATCAATAACTCCAAGTGGATTACGCGAGTCTCCTCTCGACTTTGCCATCCGACCTCTATAACTATATACATATAGCGCGGTTTAATAATCCTCCCTCCGACACCCCACCCCCCCCCCTTTTCTCGCTCGGTGAGAGAGCTTTCGCTACGTGAGAGCGTACTTTGGAAAACATATTCGCGAAATAACGATGAGGAGTCGGAGTTAATCGTTCTCCAGTACTTTCACCCCTTTCATTCCTCCCTCCCTCACTCTCGCTATCCCTCTCTCTCTCTCTCTTTGACTCTCCGGCTCTTGGGCTTTGCAACACGAGGACGACGACGAGGAGGCTTCCATAACCGAGACACGCGATAAGTGCGTGCGTGATCACCGAGCCGGCTATGGTAAGGCGAAAACGAGTTCGCGTTATCGTGTGTACCTTGCGAATAACACATGCTGTGTTTGAGAGAGAAAAAGAGAGAGAGAGCACGCGCCAAGCCCTTGGCGAAGACGAATTACCTTGTAGACGCTTTCAGAAATTATTATGCCGACAATCTCGACTCGTGTGTATTATACACGTTGTGTTCAGTTTCTTTATTTCGTTTTTTTTTCTCTCCCTCTCTCTCTCACTCTCTTTCTCTCCCTCGATTCCGGTAAAACGAGACTGAGATCGTGAAACAAAACGACGAAGGTATAGAAGAGACGATAAAGTCCGACAGTGAGGATTTCGTCGTTTTATTTTATTCGAGACTTATGATCGGCGCGCGGTGGTATAAAAATCAAATAATTGCGTGTCGAACGGTCGTGTGGCGTGTCGAAACGGTCGATGAATGAAAGAAAGGAAGCTGGGTGCCGTTTCTTCGTTGGACTCTCACTCCGCTCTCCTCGAACCCACCCTCCTTCGACAAGGAGAAAGCTCAAACGTTCAAATGCTTGGCAATAAAGCGCAGTTCCGAAAATGAGTGCTCCATATAGGTATATATATAAATATAAGTCGAGAATGAAAGAAGAGTATCGTGATTCCGCGCTCCCTCCTGCTCTTAATGGCAGCAAGAAGTGCCGTACGTGTTTCGAATTTCTGATTGGCACAATGGTCCGGCAATGTCCGGGCCAATATAGCGCACACACGCGATCGTTTTTCTCCTTCTACGAAGATCAAACCTCACCCTCGACCACCTCGCTACTTCTCGCCTCGTCTCCGCAATCGTTCGGCGGGGAGACGGGGTTGAAATTGTGTTGAAATCGTACCTCTTTCCTGGACGATTGCATCCTCGCCGAGAATCGTCGACCGAGTGTATTGGCCAAGGGGGAGGAGGAAATAAGAGACACGTAGCGAAGGGATTTTTTTGTTCACCCCATAAATAACTTATTTTACTCGAAAACCGGTGAATTCTATTAAAAAAACACAACATTTAAAAAAAAATTTTTTATCGACTTCAAATACGTATTTTAATAAAATCTGAGAATTGGTTGAAAATCGAGACGAGATCGATGTACATAATCATTCGAACGCTAATATTTCTGGCACAGATAGTGGATCGGAGTGAGTCTCCTTGCATAACACGTATACGCGCGCGAACAATCGTACCAAAATGAGATTCGACTATTCCGAACACACACAGGTCGTATATAGAAACGCTGTATCTCCTAACAGGGTTGAGCGCACGTGTACTCTGTATTCCGGAGGCACACCCTTCCGCATGAAAGCTCCTCATGATATTTGGGATGAAAGGGCCAGCGAGCCAACGTGAGAGAGAGTGAGAGAGGGTGAGAAGGGGCGTTAGGGGTTGGGTTAGTGAAAGAGCGAGAGAGAGAGAGAGAGAGAGAGAAGGGGTGGATTTTGAGTATATTCGCGTACACGTAGTGCCCCATACCACTCGGTGCCGTACTATATTACAGGTTACATTTGCGGCCGCCGCTGCTGGAAACCACCTCTCGTACTCTCACCCACGACTCCCCGTCGTATAATGTACTCGATGAGCTTAATAATCAGGAATACGCGAAATTACGTGGTATACGCAAATGAACAATGTTCTCGTTACCGCGGTCGTTCTCCACCGGCTCTCTTTCCTCTCAAGGCCATCCGATACTAAAATACATATTCCGGAAAATATCCTCGGTGCGCGAACATCATACACGCCATATTAAACGTACGTAACGTACAATATCCTCGTTGAGTTTCCCAATAATAACCAAGGATCGAAATCTGTTGAACGCCCTTTTGCTCTCACGAAACTTTTGCGAACTAATGCGGAGGGTCTCACACGACCTCGCGTGGTCTCGACTCTCACGAAATACTTTGTTCCCAGGTCATCGACGTTATTAAGCTCCCCTTTAATATATTGTAACGAACAACGAGAGCGAGAGAGGCAAAGGGAAATAATAATGGCGAATGTTGGACACACTATACTTTTTCATTAGGTTTACAAACGATGCGGATATCAATATTTGATTCTTTATTTGGCCAACAGAGGGAAGAAACACACAGAGAGAGAGAGAGAGAGAGAGAGATAAAGGGAGGAAAATTTATGACGCGTGGTCTACTTATCAACCCTTCTCTCGTACGGCTCTCCTTTTATTCAATCTCACCCTCTCTCTTTCTCTCTCTTTGCTTCTCTCACTATGCTCACGAGTACTTCAACTCCCTCTCTCTCTCTCTCTGTCTCTTGCCTCTGGCTCTTTCAGAGATCCTCTCCGCTCGTTTCATCGTCGGCACGTGACCATGTAATTTCGTGATTTCAGAGATGAATAAAGTCCTGATTGGTGGGAGAGTGGCGTACGCACGCGTGTATCTCATGACGATGATGTTGCCGCTGGTGCCTGATGCTCGTGTCCTTTTTTTTCTACTTCGCCTCTGTTCTCCCAAACGTGCCGATCCATGAACATCGAGCTTGTTCGTGCAATGAGCAACGCCCGTTACAAGTTTCACTGTTATTCTCATACCGCTATTTTCTCATCCCTTTCTACGTGTTCACCAAGGGGTACCTACACCAAAGCTCATCCCCACCCCTCGAACTAATTCGATTGTTTGACAAATTTGGTTTTCCAACCGCGAACCGTGTTGCCACTCTTCTCCACCATTCAGCCTCTCCCCCCCCCCCACCCCCTTGCCTGCCTTTTCGACGCTTCACTATGTGCGGTTGATTAGCGCCTATTTTGCGTGAAACTCATCACTCCCTTCATCCCCACCCTTCGTCCCTCAATCGTAATTGGTGGCTTGTTCAAGCGGTAAAATTAAACGTTCCGTGTATTCTATCATACGTCATGAAAATAACAATAAAACGTAATAATAATAATGAAAAAACTCAAGATAATATAAATTTAGCTTTCGAAAGCGAGAGACAAATTCATTTATTTCCATCGACGGCGCGAACACATCCCCGGATCGTCGCGGCGATTTCCAATTCCGACCGAATAACTTTCTTCTGTGATAAATTAGCGAGTGAGGGAGGGAAGGAGAGAGAGAGAGAGAGAGAGAGAAACTCTATCACTTTCTCCGTCTCTCTGTGAGTTTTTCCCTTCATTACCTCCGCAGACGGAGTTCGAGACCTTATCGATTTTCGATTCGATACCGTAAAACAGAGAAAGAGCAAAGAGGGAGAGAGAGAGAGGGATGAAACTGTCGCGAGGGGGTCGCGACTCTATTCGTTCATTAACTTAGCCAAATGCTTCTTTAACCGTAGCAACGAAGCGGCGTAAATCAAGGACCTGGGTCCTCCGGTGGGGGTTGGTAACGGTTCACCAAGGCGAGAAGGCAACGCCCAGGCAAGAGTTCGAATCCCAACTGGGATTAGGATGTCCTCTCTTGCAATCCTCATCGTCGCACTTCCCTTACCCCGCGAATCTCTGTTACGCGCCCGCCCGGCCTTCGTCTTCTTCTTTATATTCGCTCGACTCTCGCCCTCGTTCGCCATACCATTCCTATATATACACCCTCCTTTCGATTTCAATTTAAATCGAATCATTCGGGGCGTGGTAGAATGAGACAGAGAAAGAGAGACCGAGAGAGAGAAAGAGAGAGAGAGAGAGAACAGAAACTCTCTCGTGCCTGCTGGTTGGGCTTCGCGCCCTTCCTTGTTCTCCATCTCGTCCTTCAACCCTCGTGCTCTTCCAACTTGCCTCGTTTCCTCATTTAATATTCAGAGAGGCGCTTCGCGGAGAGTGCAAGTAAGAGAGAGAGAGAGAGAGAGAAAGAGGGTTCCTATGCTTCTTCCATACCGGTTGGATGCTTGGCTAATGAAGAATGACTCCCGTAGACTCATTCTCATCGTCCTCTCTTCCAAGAGGAGTCAGGAGCCTCTCGTACACACGGACGCACACACCTCTCTTATCCCTTTCCAAGACTCTTCGTGTTTCGCTTCCACCACCAAGATCGCTCTTCTGACAACATGCGATTCCCATGGCCCTTTTGTGCGTCAGGGGGATGATGGGAGCCATCCCCGCCCACCCTTCTATTTCTCAAACCTCCGTCACCAACCCTGTCCATTTTCAGGCATACTTATTCCATTAGCACGACCATCCATCCCAACCCCCACCTCTTCACCCCCGCCCCTGAAAAACACTTTTGTTTTATCATTATCCCTAATTCACAGCACGGAGGGATGAATGATTTAACGCGATGCGACGTGCTGGCAATTATATTGAAAAGTTACGATTTTCCATCTAATTAATTGATTAATTAATGAATTTATTTATTTTTAAATGAAATATGATGTCGTCGTATATTTCCATTGTTAAAAAATAAAAGTATCGTCGTTCGTTGGACGCCATCGGGGAAATATAAATCCCGAAAATTGTACTACCCGGAGGAGTCTGAACGAGGAATGTAGTCCAATATTACCGAGGATAGGGATACTCGCGCACATATATATATTGTATATATATTTATACGTTCAAACGGTATCGTCACCACACAGACGTTATATACATATACGTATTAGGGTATCGGTGTCACTAACGTATCGCGTAGCAACTGTGTGTCGTAACCCTTTCCGGATCCTCGTCCACCCCCGTGTTGTCTGAGTGTCTCTGATGCCTTCTCTCTCTCTCTCTCTCTCTCTCAAAACCCCTTTCTCATCCTCTCACTTCGTCCATGGATTCGTGTGTCTGCTCAATTGACTGTGTGCGCCATAGTATGTCGAGGGATGCGTCCTGCTATGTATAAGCTCTGCGTGTCTGCCCTCTTCTCTTTCCACGTTTCTACATATACATATATATATTTGATAAGTATAGGTATATCGCATACTGGGGGGGATGGTTGTAGGAACATTGCGGGCACATGGGGGGGGATACGGAGATGGCCCAGAGGCAATAGGGAACAGGACGGTTGTTTCCCACGACGAGTGAAGGACGAAGCCGCGCGCGCGGCGCGTTGGCCCTGGGGCTGTTATACCAGGGGATCGCTCGGGACAGTCTACCCTGTTTCACTCTCTCTCTCTGTCTCCCACCCTCCATCATCCCCCGTTCGCATACATATTCCCGGTATGCACGGTTCCTCTCGCACCCACTCTCCCGATCTCTCCAGCCAGGCTGTATCGCGTTGTCTACCAATTAACGCTATTCAGTATGCCCCCACGTGTACATCGAGAGCCTCGATACGTATATATATATATATATGTATATATATACATATATACGTGTAAACGGGGATATGTACTGCGCGCAAAATATACTCCCAGGCATCGTCATACAACGGTATATATACCCACCCGAATATCGGGTCGGGTTTGTTGGAAAAAAAGGAAAATGCAGAAAACAAAAATGATTTCACCCTCCCTCCACCCCACCAGAGGGGTGCTTTTTAGCCTCGGCGTTGATAAACTCGCTACTACTGCGAAAGCCAACTCTTACGGCTCTGGCAACATCAGTTTTTACTTCTTTACTGACTACGAGTGTCTCAAAGTCTTAAATTTAGACCGTGTTGAAAGAGAGAGAGAGAGAGAGAGAGAGTTCAGCACAAGAGGGTTGCAAGAGCGCATGCCGAGTGTATCAATGCGAAGTATCGGTGGCTCCGTCGCAGCTTCATTATATTTCTTCAGCAAGAGGGAGAGGGAGATTGTTGCTTCACCGCAGCTTTCTCTCTCATTCTCCCTCGTATTAGTAAGTCTTCTTTGAACTCCACCGAAAAGCTCCACCAGTACAAAACGTCCGTAGCAGACGCTTACCATTTGGTGTTTTCGTCCCTCCTCTTTGACTTTGGTTTTCGTAGGAAGGTCGTAGATGGGAGGAGATGGCAGGGGGAGGCTCGACTGACGAGGCGCGTTGTCGTTATGATTTTAACAGCTTTTGCCCCGATGGCGACACGACACGGATAGAAACGAATAATACGCAGAGGTACCATCTCGTCTTCACGTTGCTGTACGACAGACGAACGAGGAAAATATCACCGGTGCGAGGAGTTCACGACCTCCTTTTTCCCTATCTCGGTCTATTATCTTTCTCTCTTTCTCTCTCTCCCTCTTTCTTTCTTCGAGCCCTCCTCGTGTCAATCGCGAGAGTCCAAACACGTTTCGCCAGACACACTCGCATCGTCAGTTTTCCCAAAATATAACCACGAGGAATTTTTCATTCCGTCGTTGTCGTAGGTGGAAGAGAAGGAGGAGGATGAGGAGGAGACACCGCCCGGTTGGCCGAAAAGGTCACACGTCGAATATTCATCGTTCGAATGTTTGAATTTTTAAACAAATAGTTTCTGGGAGAAGAGGGCGGGACGCGGTGGGTAGGGGGTCGGGGTGGTCGGTTGCGCGCTCGCGAGAGAACAATTGACGTTTCGAGTGATTCGAAATCATTAAGCGCGATACAGGGAACAATGGGGATTGGGATTATATATATCGAGATTCGCTAGAGACTGAGAGAAAAGTCTGGCCGGTGAAAAAGCTGCTGCTGCTCTCTCTTTGTCTCGCGAATCGATCGACGTTCGAAAATAACGGAGCGCATGACGCAAGTTCGAATTATTGAGCCGTGGCTAAAAGCATACGAGGTCTGTTTCAGACTGATAATTCCTCATATTTCCATTTCGCCTCGAATCCGTGGGAATTACTCGTAAAAAGTGTAAAACCACCAACTAAAAACTACCCTTAACGAGAAAAAAAACGAAAAATACGTCAAAATCCATAAATATTCGAGGTAACGGAAACTGTTTACCTCGCTGTCACACAAAAAGCCATTGATCGTCGAAGCCTCGTCGAAGCCTCGTCGTACCGGCCCCATCCATTAGCGAATTCCTGGCTCGTCGTATAATTTTATTGGAAAAAATATGCGCAGAGGCGCTATAACCGCGAGGACGAAACAGAGAACTAAGTAGAGGATATGGTCTCGAAACGACGTCTATCCGTGATGATCAAGCCCGTTGGCGTGGCTGTCGCTATTACGAGATGAGAGCCCTCGCGTCGAAACGTCCACGGCCATCACAGTTATATCAGAGTTAGAGGAACGAAGATGAGAACCATATCCGCGGACGATTTAACGAGGGTTTCGCGTGGTCCGGCGTATGAGAGACAAGGGCAGCAGGGGTTGTGGCGCATAGCAAAAGCGCGCGCGAGAGAGACAGAGAGGTGAGTGGGTGGAGTGGGCGGAGTGGGTGGGTGGACAGAGCGCGTTGTTACACACGTACCGCACCGGTCATAAATTCAGGAAGGGTCGAGTAGCCCCGTCTCCGGTACACCGTACGCTCTCTCCGGCTACCGATGGTAGTTCTGCGGTGATCTCGGGGTACGCTTGTTGATATGCTTCTGCCGATGCCGGGTGCTATCAGCCTCCTCCTATCCGTCCTATCGCAATGTCCGCGGCCTCTCTGATGTGCTCTCGTCGATTCTCGACCGATACCGAGCGAAAGAGAAAGGGAGCGTGTGGGAGAGAGAGAGGAATCGAAGAGGTTTGATATATCGTCTAGCGAGACGTCTCGTTTCGACGAGAGCGCAAAGACCACCAACCCCGCGGTTTATCTCTTCTCTCATTCCACTGTTTCGCGTCCGCATCCTTCTTCTCTCCTCCTTCTCCTCGTACAGTTGAAAACCACTCGATGGCACTTGCCAACATTTTTCATCGGCAGACTTCCACGGGAAATTATATCTCGTTTCGATACCAAAAACGAGAAAGAAAGCAACTGAAAGCTCGATGTATAAGGGTAGACGATGATGATGATGATGTTCGCGAAGGGATGATACGGTCGTTCGAATTGACACGCGATATCCCACGGAACGTTCGAACAAAACGAAGGCGAACTGGATTCGGATCGATGGTCAAGGGCTTCTCGGCTTTCTTTTTCCCTTTTGTTCCGAGAAGGATTTTTTTTCAAGCGTGCACGTCTCGCGGTTTGACCCCGCATGTAGATCGCGTTACAAAACCGCAATCTCCGTGGGGGTCAACCTCTCTCGACAGTTGGCCTCTGTATGTATATGTCGCGTTTCGTCATCGCGATAGACACGCACGAGAACGTGTTCGTTACCATTTTTGATTTCTCTTTTTGTACTCTTCCCTCTTTCTCTCTCTCTCTCACACACACACACACACGCACACAGATAAACATTCTTTTCATATTTAAATTTCACGAAAAACTAGTTACCAACGCTTCGACTATTTTTAAATCGACACCGAGAGCAAAACGACGTAGGGCGCTAGCACGAACGGTTAAAAAGATTTTCATCCCCTTTCCGGACTTTGCGGGGTGACTTTTGTCGGAAAGTTGGCGTCACCGAATGAAGCGATCCGATCCCCCCTTTCCGTCCTCTACGTGTATGTACTGAAAGTCGTAAATTTTTCGTTCGCCGATTTACAAGGCAAACTTCTGCGTTACTCCACCAACCCCCTCACCCATTCTCCCTCTCCCATCGTCGCATCTCTTTTCATTCGTCGCGTCCTCGATACGCGGGCATCACCGGTATACAGGAAAAACGTTATATATACGAACGTGTTTTCCTGCGGAAGCGAAGCTTCTTAAGGGAGTTTGTCACGTCGTTCTCATTCCCGTTTCGCACGCTCGAAGCGATAGCGACAACCCACCAAAAAGAGCGAAAAAGAGGAGAGAGTGGTCGGAGGGGCCGAGAGACCCTCTCTCTCTCTCTCTCTTTTCTCTTTCGGGTGGCACACGACACAAGAGTCAAGTAGGTCGCGAGCGAGTCGAAGGAGAGGAATTAAACTCTTGTTTCGTCCTTCAAGCCCTCCCCCTCGCCTCCCACACCGTGCACTCACGTTTTCATGCAAACTATATAAATATATATATATATCTATTTATTTCACACGCCTCTATCACTGTAGCGACGTCCGTAGCTGAAAATTAATGCGTTCACCGTGATATTTACGAGATAACTTTTTTGTATGTTTTAAAACCCAGGAGCTTGCGAGTTTCCGGCAAGCTGGGCGGGACAATGGTTTCAGTCGGGAAAATCGGTCGTGACGGTGAACACGACTTCCCTCGGAGAGAGAGCCTGCATCGAGAGCAAAAACGATACTTACATCGTGTACGACAAGTGAGTATAGCTTCAATTCTTCAAAATCCTTTGTCAAAATAAAAAAAAACAAGCGAAACAAAGAAAATTACATTTTTCATATTTTTTGATAAAATATTTCACATTTTTTTCAAATTAAATATCACGTATCTCTCTGTATTTTTACAGAAGCAGCGTTTGCTACAGATGCATGATCATCAGCTATCGACACGAGAACGTCATCCAGTATCGAGACGGTGAGTGAGCCATGAAAAAAAAAATCTTTTTTTTTTTATTTCATACTTATGTATAGATATAGCGTGAATTCGATGTAATTTAAATCCTTCCGGTACTTTGGCAAATGGGGAGAAAAGAAACGAGGAATTATGAGCACCGGTTCAACGTAGCGCGAACGATCCTCCCGGGAAAATACCTCCTTGTCTTTGACGGGCCAGGAGAGCCCACGGACAATGGGGGATAAATTTATATACCTTTTTTTTCGTTCGGATGATCTCCATCCTACGACCTAATATATATAACTAGAGTGTATATATAGACATATAATCATCGAATATGGAGTCTCCGCGGCCGCTATACATATTTCCCCTTGATACCGACTCGGTATCTGCTGAATGGAACATTGGCCCATCTCTCGCTCAATGATTTCGAGGTTGACGGGCATGCCGTAACTAAAACTGACGTCCATTGTATCGGACCACATCCTGGACGTATTCGGGTAGCTCTGTATATTCTGCTGCTGCTGCTGCTACTGCGGTGGCCTAGCTCTCTCTCTGTCTTTCTCTCTCTCTCTCCCCCCCCCCCTCACTCTCTCTCTGATGGTTATATTCCCGCTCGGTCTCGTGTCAGACAGGAGATATAACCGAGACGCCATATGGTGGATTGCGAACGTTTTAGTGGATTATTGAGAGATGAAAAAAAAAGGTAAAAAAATTCAGCGAGTACCGGAACTTCCTCTGTCTCTCTCTCTTCTGTAAGCAATTCAACGTTTTGTACGCGTACAAAGAGGATATCAAGTTTGCATGTTGCATGCTATACGTATATATATATATTGCATTTGTGTTTTGTTTCCATCGAAGTATCGATACATATCGATCCTCGGACTGTTATGCTTGACAGCCTCCCGGATTTACGAAATACGCGATTGAAATTACAAAACTCTCCTCGCCGACGCTTCCGAACGAGTTCGAGGGGCCATAGATCGATGAAATTGGTTGCGCGTCGAACATGTCAAAAAATTTAACAACCTCATAAACGAAAAATACCGACGAGATAACAAAAAAAAAAAAAAAGATACGTGGATGGGTGCGGTAAGCTCGATCGTTCCTTTTTCCCAGCTCGCATGTAAACGAGAATGCCGCCTGTGATTAATCAGAAATCAGACGATGACAAATTGTCAGTTGACCGTAACAGAGCGCGCGCGCGCGCGAGAAAGAGAGAGAGAGAGAGAGAGAGAGATGGTGAGAGTTCGTCGGGGCTTCGGGTTATTTGATATATGTACTATAGCGCCGCCATTACATCTCGTTTGTACGAGCCTCGTGTTTCGCTTGCGGCTTTCACGTCATCGCGTTACCGTTGCTCTCATGCCAGTCTGGAACGCAACCGAACGAAAGCTGCATTAAAGTGAAAGAGAGAGAGAGAGAGAGCAAGAAAGAGAAGGACAGAGAAGATAAACTTCAAAGTCACTCTCTGACCATTACCGACAGACTGTATACTCTCTCTCTCTCTCTCTCTCCTGCCCCCCCCCTCTCTCTCTCTCTCTTGTCCCTTCTTCTCGCCCTTGTCGGCTGAGAGCTTTGCGTCCTTCATATATCGCGAACACTCGCCTCTCATGAGGGACGCTTACGCGACTCAACGAAAATAACTGTGCACATTGCGTTACGGCCTTCATCATCGTGACGCGGACGTGTGAATATCGCTCGGTCTCTACACTCGGGATTCGTTTATAATTATTGTTTATTTTCATATTTATTTATTGTTTATTATTTACTTTTTCTCTCTGGCAAAATCGGACGGTAAAGACGAAAAAAATCGAATAAACGAAATCACTCTCATTCGTGCCTCTTATCGCATCCCGTCGGCAGCGTTTTTATTCTTCCTCGATAAAGGTGAAGGTGAGAGGGAGACAGAGGGAGTGAGAGAGAGAGAGGGTGATAAGAACTCGAACTCTTTTTTTACTGTTCTATTTGTTTTTTTCTTTCCGCACTCTTCTATTTCCCTAATGCCCGAGCGCTCGCGAGCGCGCGTGGTTCGGTTTTCGCCTCGTTGAGTCCTCATCTCCATCGCGTCCTTCGGAACTCGTCTCTCAGTCTTGTCGCATCTTCGTCTCCTTCGTTTTTTTCCCTTCATTTCTTTTTTTTTATTCTTCCACCTCTTAATACTCTCGTCCACTCAACGACCCGAGGTCTCTTCTCTCGCGTTCGACTCCTTCACTCTTCTTCTTCTTCTTCTTTCTCCACCCCTCACCCTCTTTCTCCTTCGTCGTCTTCTTCATCATCTTTTTTTTCTTGCATGTATACCGCTCGGGATTATCTCTCCCTCTTTCCCGTAAGATCTCTATCCGCGAAGGGCTCTTCTGCTCGGCTTCGCGTCTCTCCACTTTTTTCGTACCATCGCCCACGCCGATTTAACCCTTTCGTCTCCTCTTCTCCTCCATCTCTCTTCCGCTCACTCGCTCCTTTCCCTTTTTTTCTCTTTGCCGCGCGGAAGTAGCAATCAACGGACGTGTGCACGTTGATGAACGTCGTGGAAACGTCAGGGACCGTCAACTGATTACGCTATTAGGTCGCGACGACACGTGAGAGAACGTCTTTGCGGATAATCGCGCGGACCGCAAGAGTGCCCCTCTTTTTTTACATCTTTATTTTTGTCTCTCTATTTATATGATCATTTTTTCCCCGAGGATCTTTTCTTTTTATTCGCTTTTACCAAACGATCGAGGTATAAGCCGTACCTTGATCAATTACCAACCCACTCATTATCGATATCGATATGCCGGTCCGCGCGGTGATCGATACATGTGGAACACGCACGAATCGAATAAGCCATCTAGAATACAACCAGAGACTCATCACGGGGTGACAGTGAGAAAGAGAGAGAGTGAGAGTGAGAGTGAGAGATGACATATACAGGATGATATAATAATTACTCTCGTCGTTATATTCGTGCTCTGGGATCCTGGAAACAGGGGGGTAGGAGTGGCGAATTCGTCGTTCTCTATATAATTGCAACTGGCGGACCGACGGATCGAGAGCGATATCCGGTCGCTTGAACGACTGCTCAGTCTATACGCCAGTTATACAACGGATTGCGATGATAATTATTGCGCGAACACACCAACCCCCTCGGCCACCTGCCGTACCCTCTACGTCCCCCCGAAATCCAAGGTACGGTTAATTAGTTCTTCGTTATAACGAGCAAGCACCAATTACGCGTCGAGCACTTCTGCGAATTCGGTCTCGTGCGGAATGAAATTTTTGTTCGTTTTCGATTCATTCTCTCACTCGCTCTTTTTTTTTCAAGCTCGATGAATTTTTAAAAGATCAATAATTTTCCGCTCGGCCGTAACAACGACGACAACGACGACGGGATATCGTCGAATGGTTTTCATATTAGTGGCTCGTCCGTGGCATTATCGCGACGGCAATAATAATAATAGTATGCCGAAGCGCGCCAACCCCCCTTCCCGCCTGGCCCCTTTTCACTCCGCACCCTTCTCGTGAAACGAGACGGGGGAGGGAGAATGCGTGTGTATATAGAGAAAGAGACACGAGACCAGCAATTACCGTTCGATATTTCGAGGTTCGCGAAGAGGGGTGGGGTGGGGTCAAATTGAATTTCGGAATCGCCAACACGCCGACAGACCGGCAGATTATAGCCCTGTGGCGCCTCCCGCGTATATACAGCCCTATAATAGACATATATACCTCTCTCTCTCTCTATATATATATATATATCAGTACATAGACATTAGCCAAGAGCTTTTTCCGTGTGGTCGATATACGTGCAAGCTTATACGTGCGTATAGGTGCGTGTTCTCTCTTTATTACCGCGAGGCGAATGTGCGAGAGAGTACGACGATCGAGAGAAAGAGCGACGGTAAGCCGGGTCTCGGTCTCTGGTTTCCCATGTTCTCCTCGTTCAGACGCCCTTCGTGCCTCGCGTTATAGAACAGGAATATAGTCTACCGGGAGAAAGACGAAGAGGGCGAAAAAAAGGAAGGACGATGAAAAAGGGAGAGAGAACGAGGTCGGAAGAGAGCGAGAGGAGGCATCGCCGCGAAATTGCCCGGTCGTGTTCGTCGGGCGTTCGGCAGTAAAAGTGACGGTGAAATCCGCTGACCAAGATATTCACCCCACGTCGTTGTCGCGTGCGTCTCACTCACTCTCCTCTCTAGAGTTCCGATGAGGGATAGATGGATGGACAGGACGCATCGGAAGAATTGTAGTTTCGTTGTTACTTCCTTTGTCGCCCGATATATCACGGATTGTGATTTTTATTTCTATTGCGTTTTACTCGTGTTGGCCAAAAAGTAATTGCGTAAAAAACGCAATTACTTTCTGGCCAAGCTGGATACTCGAATGGTAGGTATATAACAGAATTTTAGTCACTTCGTCGACTATACGACCATTCGGGGAATCTAGTCAGTTCGATATTCCCGTTATTCCGGTATCCGAGACACTCCGAGTAACTCCGGACACTCGTGGGATCGTACACGCCCGGTAAGTCTGAAATTGTTGTCGCGATCCCGTCAAGAATTCTAGATTCGTGGGACGAGCCAAAAATGGGATTTCGACGATATAACAATATGTATGAAAAACAGTTGGGTCCGGACGAGTGAGAGTGAAACAAGAAAATGAATGCGAAGAGGAGACCGAGAGAGAGAGAGAGAGAGAGAGATCCGGAAGTAAAACTGTTTTGTACGGAGAATCCCTCTGACACCGGAAAACACACCGAGCTCGAACGGAGAGAACATGTTTCAGCACGTGCTGCATACCCCCTGATCTTCTTCTTCATCTTTCTCTTTCTCTTTTCCTGTCTCTCTCTCTCTCTCACTCTCTCACGCTCTTTGGTACAGAGAGCAATAGCGCGGATTAAAGAAGACGTGTCGGAAGCGAGGTAGGAAGTAGTCGCGCGGCATCCACCTCTCCGCCGATAAATGGCCCGTCTTTTATCTTCGGAATACTCGTCGCCCCCTCATCTCTGGCTTTGCCATCCTCTTTCTCTCCTCCTCCTCTTTCACTTCTTCCTCTTCTTCGTCTTGTTCTTGTTCTATGCCGGCTCTAGCAGACTTATGAACTACCCGACACCGAGGCATCTCTACCTTTCTCTTTGCCCCTGCCTCCTACCCCCTCTTCCCCTTTTCACCGTCATCCCCTGCGCTACGTGAATACCTCAGGACGTCCGGGTATGCAGATCCAATTACTCGTGAATTCACGAAGGGTTCGATACTATTTTTAACATTTTTCAACGACCCTCTCTATCTTCCTCTCGTACCCTGTTCTCACCCTACTCGGCCTTAGTTGGGAAAACAGACGAGAGATTAGCCCGCGAAATTTATACACGAACTCAAACCCTCTGGCGGTGCTTTAAGTATGCAGCAAGATGGTACATAATATTACGAGGGGGTTGGGCGGGGGGCGAACGTTTGACCCTGGTGAAGAGATTAGCGGAAGCAGCGACGCGTGTTGAGAGTAAGTCATCGTCGTCGGATCTCGACCCGCTCCATTTTATTTTTCTCTCTCTCTCTCTCTCTTTCTCTCTCGTAAAGTGGATGAAAACGAGAGCATTACGGAGCACTTTCTCGAGAACATAAAATCGATAGAATTAATTCACTAGAGAGCTACTAAATGTAACAAACTCCTATGTATATGACTAGGTATAGTGTAAAATCTGTCTCACCACTATCGAGGGAGTCGACCGAGTATTTTCACCATCCCTGTAAATTTTTTGAAACTCTCACCTGTCTCTTATCGCCTTTTCCAACGAACCATCCCTCTCGTGGCTTGGTCACAAATTATTTGCAATTATAATAGAATTTTTCGATAAAAAAAACACGTTTCGTCTTAGAACGATTAACGTCCGTACCATACGATATTTCTTGCTTTTCCCATTGATAAGTTACATATCCGTTGACCCTAATGCAACTGGATTTATCGTAGCAAAATGTACGTAAATCTTGCGTCGAGGTATCGAGAGAGCAAACTGTTAGCCCATGCGATGTTTGAACAGCCCGAAATGCTTTGTTGCGAACGGAGGCCAGAAACCCCGGCCTATAACAATCTCGCATCGGAGTATTACGCCGATCGGATGTATACGCGCGTGCATTACGCGTGTCATCGATCGGCGAAGCACGCAGAGATCGGGATCACGATACTTGGCCGCATCGAGATTGCCGCCAATATAAATGCAGTAATAGTTGTTACCAGCGACGCAAGAGTTTGCAAGCGAGAGAGCGGGAGCGAGAGAAAAAGAGAGAGAGAGAGAGAGAGAGAGAGAGAGAGAGAGAGAGAGAGAGTAGGACAGAGCGCATCGAGCAATGCGCCTGGATATGTCCAACCATGTCCGCGTATTGGTCGGATTATAGTGGTATCAGAATAGTACGATCGGTTTCGACGGATCGACGGTCAGTGGCAAATGTTTGGAGGATACAACAGTCGCTGAACCGATATGTAGAAGCTGACCATTCCATGTGTATGTGTGTGTCGTGAACAAGGGCGGGGGTGCGAAACGCATAGAAGCCCCATTATTGACCCACATATCGGCAACCCCTCAATGTTCGAGAACGGTACTGTAACCATCATGCATCCCCTCTATATAACAGTAACAGGAACACATATATGTGTGTGAATATATATAGAAACAAGAGAGACAGCGATTGGACGCGCGTGTCACCAAGGAAAACCACCCCTAGTGATACTCACCCTCTCTACATCTCTCTCGCTCTTTCATCCAGTCGACCAGGCGGGGCTGATAGATAGAAACGACAGAGCCCTCGATGACGGTAATCCACAGAAGACCGAATTGACTCGATCGTTCGAGCGCCACGAAGTATAGGTATTATCTCTAGTGCTCTCACTCTCTCTCTCTCTCTCTCTCTCTCTCTCTTGCTCTCGCTCTTTCTCTTTCAATCCTCCCCCCGACCTCGATCACCCTGCGGGATTACCGTTTCGCCCAATTAGTCTCTTTATCATAGTACACGCGTTATATCCTAAAATAGTCCTCATTATCTAGTCTCCAATTTGCTCGTCTCTTCAGGTATTACAACAAGCCGCAAAGTTGGACGAGCAAGAGGAACATAGAGAGATGCTGCTTCATCAGAGATTCAAAAGCAGGACAATTTAATTCGATGTTGTCATAATAAAATGAAATCAACGTGTGTATAGATATATAAATACACGTTGATTTCATCTCTCTCTCTCTCTCTATATATATATATATATATATTATCTCTCTTACGCGCCACAGTGCATTAAGGCAGTGAAGAGAAGTTGGGAGACATCGGTGAAAAATACTTTTCTTCCACTTTCGAACTCCGTTCCTTCTCGTGAGAATTTTCTCTCTAGAAACGTGACGCACTCTGCTCCCTTGAATACGAATACAGGGTGCGCGTGCGGTACATGCAAGGAAAAGAAGGAGAAAGAAAGAGAGAGAGAGAGAGAAAGAGAGACGAGTTCTTTTTCTCGTTCTTTCGTTCCTCTCCCGAGAAGCCTCTCTCGGTCGTCAAGTATACACGTAATACCCACACGTACAACGAGGGTTGAAAGAGAGGGAGGAAGGAGAAACCGAGAGAGAGAGAGAGAGAGAGAGAGAGAGAGAGAGAGAGAGAAAAGTAATCCACGTAACACACCGCGAGAGCGCTATGGTTCAAGTTTTAGTGCGATGGCGTGCTCGGCCGGCTCCACAGAATCGACGCAATGCCCCACTTTTTGCTAATTGCGAGCACTTTTCCTCGCTCATTGAATTCTCGCGCGGGGCGTGCCTGTCTTTCTCTCTCTCTCTCTCTCTCTCTCTCTCGCTCCCTCGCTCTCTCGTTTCCACGAAGCTTTTCCCACGGGCGCAGGCTATCGAAGAAATCCTCTATCTCTATCTAGCGTCTCACCCCCCCCCCACCCCCGCTCTTCTACTGTCACATACACACACAAGCAAATCCCCTCGTTCTCTCTTATTCTCTCCTCTCTATGCGCCGGGATCCTTTCTTCCGATATTACTCGAGGGGGCACGTCTGCCTCTCGGCACTCTTGTAATTTCGCTTCAATTTCGCGCTGCCTGTGCTCTCCTCCCTCTCTCCCTCTTTATCGCTCTCTCTCTCTATCTCTATATATGTATATATATATCCCTCCTACCCACAACGACGAAAAATCGGCACGTGCTAATTATCATAGCCGGGCATCATATCGTAGTAATGCCCGAGAGATGTGGTCTCTCGCGAATCGACATATTGGCAAGTCTCGTTTCGACGAGCTGTCTCGGCTGATTTTGCATTTTACTTCTTTATTTTTGTACGGGGATAACGCCCCGAGATCGAAATTCAATCATCGACATAACCGCTACAACGGCACGAAGGACAATCATTTTTTTCACGCAGTTAAAGTCATATTTACCCGATGAATTTCGAACTTTGTTTTCAAATTAATAAGATCAAAAAATTTTATTCAAGAACAATTCTTTTCGAGACTTTATACAAAATTTATTTTCTTCGTTAATTTTTAATCGAACGCGAATATCTCGCTCTCTTTTCTCTCGCATAACGGTTTATATATTTAAAAAAAACATCCATCAAGCATTAATTTTCAAGCGAGTGAATGAATAAAAAATCGAAATTTGTCAAAAATATTCAGTTGTCTGAAAATTTCAAGCACGATATCAATAAAACGACGAAACAAATTCACCCAAGTAGAAATGACTATTGTTCGTCCAACAATTATTAATATTTCGTGTCTCGTTGACGAAAAGTTTTCGACGCGGAGCGGAAAACAATTCATCGTGACTCTCGCGATGTGGTCAAATACGACGAAAACGAGCTCGAGCGAGATAGTGACTAAAAAATAAAACAAAAAGAAACAATAAAGTCCAGAAAACAGAGAAGAGCGAGAGCGAGAGACAGAGACAGAGACAGAGAGCAGCACAGAGCAGGTGGAAACGGGAGTCGATATAGGTCACCCAACTTTTACATTTCAATTAGCATTTGCATCTCAAAGGGCTGCGAACGGATCTACGGGGCCACACTGCGAAGAGCGGGCTGGGGGGGGAATACTCGTCGCGACCGCCACCTCCGTCGACGGGTAATCATAGCCACAGCGACCGCTCTGTGCTACAGACCCGTCGCGGCTCGTGCGCTCTACCTCGAACAGAAACAATGGTTGTGGGCCTTCTCTCTCCTTCACCCCCTTCCCCGCCCCTCTCCTGTCCCCTCGTCGTCCTCCTGAAAACCCCGCTGCCTCCGCCCCCTACAACTACCCCTCTGGCATGCCACTACAGACCATGCCAAGCCATTGTTTCCAGCAACGAGAATCACGGCTCGTTGGAACACCGACGAATTGTTTATAAGCGCAAACTGCTCGGTTGATGTGCCGCGAAAGGGAGGGGTATGCGAGGGAAGGATCGACAAACTATAGAACCAAAAGCCCGTCTCGCCTCTAAAATTCCTCTAATCCCTCTTGATCGCGACTACACTGTATAGTGAAAATATATATATGTATATTTGTGTGTGCACGTGTGTGTCTGTGTGTGTGGAGTATACGAGAATACATCATATCCAGTATACATGGAGAATAATATCATGTCCGATGTTATCAAGTCTCGGCTTTATCCTCGTTCACCCCCCTGCACCCACGTGCCTCCTCCCTAGCGCCATCATCATTCAAGTGGGCGTGAGGCGAAACAGGAGATTGGAGTGTTCCTTTTTTTTCACTTTTTCCCTTTTTTTGTCATAGAAAACGAGCTCTCTTTGTCGCCCCCTGCTCTGCCTTAGGGGCTCTACTTGTTATTTGGGTGACGTTTCTCGCTCCCTGAGAACGGCAGTCGCGTGACGATGAATCTCTCTCTCTCTCTCTCTCTCTCTCTCTCTCTCTCTCTCTCTCTCTCTCTCTCTCCTTCTTTCTCGCTTTATCCAATATTTTCTAATGCCCACGTCGCGAGAGCCGCGACGTGCGGTGCAGTCAGGCAGACACACCGTTGCGCAAACCGCCCCCCCCACCCACCCCCGCTTTTCCGTACATCACCAGATCCATCATACCCTCTTGGTAAACGTGGCACAAGGAGTGAAGAGAAAGACAGAGCCAGAAGCGACGGAAAAGTGGCTTTCAGCGATATTTATATCTGCCTAATCTTCAGAGTGCCTCTTGATATCGAAGTATACTCACATGCCCATTTATATATATATATACGATAATAGAAAGATTTCGTTGCCGTGTACAAGAATCGTAGGAATGGGACCCAGAGGGTGGATATACCGTGTGTGCAATTTAAAAGGCATGTAACGTATATCGAGACTGTCTTTGGAGAGGGATGAAATATGCATGGCAAAACTTTGTAGCATGGATTTGAGTGGGAGTGTACAAACTAGACTGCAACGACTTGCACGTTCTGACAAAGTAACGGAATGTCTCAGACGTTCTAGCAAATATTTTGCCGGTCCATGACGAATACCTACCGGTGTAATCTTACGGGTAAAATTGTCGCGTCCGTGGCGTATAATCTGGAGCAACCTTTAATCGTAAAATATTCAAGATCCTCGTCAAATTAATGCAGTTAATCGTGCCGTCGTATGTCTCCCTTCGAAAAAAAAAGACGACGAGGGTAAGCTTTACCCCCCGAGTTGTTTCATCGCTCTAATTTTCTTTCCTCAAAACGACGAACGCTTTTTCTCCCCCCTTTCTATGGCTTGTCGGTGCGCCGGGTCAGCCGGTGACTAGCAAAATGACGAGCGTCGTTTGCGAAGCATCGAGCACCCTGCACGAGCGAGGGAGGCGCAGAAAAAGATGGTGGATGAGAAGAGAGGAGGGTGGTGGAGGGCGCTTTGGGCAATGCACGGGGCTTCTTTGTTTCGCTAATGTCTCGTTAGCGTGCGAGCTTGTATCCCTCGCGTCGAGAGCTCTGTGGTCGGATAACGTCAAGAGGGCCACCCTCCCCTCTTCTCCTTATACACCAAAGTATCTCCTTTCTTTCTTACTATATTCGTCTCTCCCCTTTTCTCACAACTTCCCCCATGCCCATATCGTACCACACCTATACGAGCTCGTGGACCACTTCGAAAAAGCCGCTGCTTAAATGATACATAGAAGAGATGAGCTCTCAGGCTTTCTCTCGTTCCTTCATGCTCGGATGAGCTTTCAACGGGTCATTCTTCGCGTATGAGCGAAAATGAATAAGTTACGAAAAATTACGGAGTTAAGGATCTTTTTCGTGCGTTTTAATTATACGAACGAGAAAAGACCACGTCGAAATAAAAATATTCGCGTGAAAATGAAAAATATATATTTATCTATATCGTAATACGTACAAAATGGGGAAATTATCGACAAGATCGTCGCTCTGTACAAAATGTCTCTACAGTCATCTTCGAGAATATAATATTTGTCATGGATATTAAATATACATAATTAACAATGAAAAGTCGATAAAACTGATTATTTTCAGTTTGTATTAATTTTCGACCCGTCGACTTAACCGACAGAATTTTCGATTAAACAACCAGAAGTGTCGAATTTAATTTCGACAAGAACAGAAATGATCACTCCTCCGACCTACAAATTTCAAGAGTTAATCATGTTTTATTTTCGTTTCTTTTTGTCCAATTACAGTTGGTTATTGCCACGTACAGAAGTCGGATCGAGCCACCATGTGCGAGGCAATCAGATCGGACGACAGTCTGTACTCGATGTTCAGGCTCAATTCGAAACCGATACAGTGCCCATTCACGGGTCCGCCGTTCACCTTCTCGTACAATCGGGGCCAGGGTGATTGCAGTAATCCACCGAGTCTCGCCGAGAGCTGCACGGACGAGAGCAAGCTTTTGCTCAAGTATCAGGCATGCCCGGACGTCAAAGGGACCGAGAGTAGCAGTAAGTAGGACGCCTCTATATACATGTTTTATATTTTCTATTAATGTTAATGAACGCGTCCGTCGATTCCCCCTGGCGACGATTCTACATTTTTAAACCACCATTTTCCCTCCGCGACTTCGTTTAAAACGGGACGAGGCGAGCTGATCGTGAGACGGCGAGCTTTTATATCTTATAAATAACTAGTAGTCTCGATATCTTCCTCTCGCTATCTCACACTTTCTTACCTTCGTGCCAAAGTTCATCCGAGAGACTCCGGGTCATCCACGAAATGACCCACATACATCGATTCGTTTCTCGCTCCTTGTTGTCGACGAATTAAAGGACGCACGCATCGTTTTCGTTTTAAATATCCACGACCGTGATTTTTATTTTTTCTGACAATAATATAGCGATAATGATAAAATTACATACGCATTTCCTGTCGTTTCAACGAATCAATTTTATCGCCACGGTTCGTTTATCTCGCAGGAGAAATTGACTGAAATCGTTCGAAGTAAGAGCCGAATGACTAAGTGCCGAGAGGGTGAACGAGCTGGAAGTAAGAAGAAAAAAAACGAAAGAAAAAAGAAACGAAAGAAGAGAGATTGAAGCTCGCGAGGGGCTTCTGTAGATTGTTGCTTAATAAAACAGGCGGAAAAAGGGGGACTGGCACATCTCTTTAGATCGGGTCGGGCTCGAAGTCTCGCTAAACGGATTGTAAACCTAATTCAATTATCATTCTTTTACGCAACGACGGCTCCTGACGGGATTTTTTTTCTTCCCTTTTTCTCTCTCTCTCTCTCTCTCCCCACCCTCGTTTCGCGCTCAACCCTTTTTTGCCTCGCGATAATGTCGAGAGAGCGAAAGAGATACCCCTTTACCGTGAGTAAGAGACGCGCTTCATTCTCGACCTGTTACGAGCCTGGCAAATACACAGACCCACCCCCCTCCAACCCCCTAGTTTATCGATGTACAACGTCAAAGTGCAACGGAGCTCTTTTATAGATAAAAATTAATTTTTGTCTCCCCAACCCCCTTTCCCTCGCTTTTTTCCAACCCCACTCATTCACCTCGCGACCCAACTCTCTTGCTTCAAAATGTTTCAGTGGAGGAATTGCAGTGTCTGGCTACGTGGAAAGACGGAAGAAATAAATATCTCGTCGGTACGTTGAAGCTCTTCGGCAGAAGTGCGCCCGGCAACGAGGAAACTTACAGGTATGATTATAGATATTGTGCGGTGTGTGTGTATATATAGGGGGCGGTGGCGAGTCTGAAATTGTGTTGGAGATGGATCGAAGGTGGTACAAACTAGCCTGGGACTCCCATCTGCTAATAGAGCTCGCTTTCCAAGAACAATTTCTGAAATTGGTTTAACTTAGATCTATATATCTATATGTATAGAAGTTAAATATATATATAAATATACATATATATATATATATATATATATATATATATATATATATATATATATATATATATATATGTATGTTGGGTATACAGTAGGAATAGGAAAAAATAAACTCAAACGAACGAACGAAAGAACACGAGTATTGAATGGCACCCACGGGAGAGATAGAGGAAAACGAGGACGACTATACTGCAATACTATACGACAATGACGACTGCGACGACGACAACTACGACGAGGACGACGACGACAACGACGACGACGACGACGACGACGATTCGGCGAATTACACGCAATGATTCTAATTGGGGTAGAAGTTCAATTAGCCAAATTGCGCGTACGACTCTCAACCGGCATACTGGATGTTAAATTGATAGATAAATCAATTAACGAAACCGACGAGAGTAGCTACTTGATACGGGAATAAGGAGGGTGGAGAGGGAGGCAACGAAAGTGTATTTGCTATTTCCGTTAGTCAAGGAGCAGTCTCGTTTGTCTTTACATTCGCCGCGGCGTGAGAAGTATTTTTGTTCAATAGAAATTTATAGATTCGAGGGAAAAAAAGTGTCGATCGATCGACCACGATTCAACAATATTTTCGACGATATCGATTAGAAGGGGAAAAAATGATTTTGATCTTTCGACAGGTGCTTTTTGTACGAGAAACACTCGCACCATCCGGGCGGCAAGGTCCTTTACGACATCGCCGAGTCCGGTGATTCGACATGCAACGCATTAAATTCCGTTCTCGAAGGTTCGAGGACGATAAAACTCATGAAAGGTGAAAAAAGGACAAGATATAATAATAATAATAATAATAAATAACGATAAAATATAATTCGCTCTGATTTATTTTGGTCCTGTTCGTTAATTCGTTACACTCGATTAATTGGACCAATTACATTTGGTTAATTGCGATAATTAATTTTATTATTATTATTGTCGATATTATTAATTATCGGTATTTTCGTACGATTGAATAATTCGATAATGATTTCACAGCGGACAAGGAGCACAGTAGATGTAAATATCCGACGTGGGTCACGAAACATCACGACTGGCACTCGTTGAATCGTTCGAGAATCTATCATTTCACGAGTGGTAATGCGACGTTAAAAGTACGCTCGCAGGAGGACCCGATAGACAATTTTCACGAGGAAAAGATAGTGTGTCACAATCTCGAGCCTCTTTATCCGAACGACAATATGCAGGGAAATCGTGTGAAGCTCGTTGCTCATATAACGAGCGGATGGTACGTGAAGACTAAATTGCTTTCAATCATTCATCGATCCGTAGAAGATTCCTCGATTCAATCGGAAAAGACCATTTTTTTCTTGCTTCTCCTTCTTCTTTTCTTCTCGTCATTCGCTCTTCGTAATACTTTCGTTTCATTCAAATCTCGTGCATATATTCACCGAATACTTTTTTGATGGGCGGGAAGGAACGGGCAACGACTTCTTCCAATTTCGTCGTTTCGTTTCCCATTTTTTTTTCTTCTTTGATATATCTCTACTTTTTCATTTTCAGCGATATTGGATACGTCTGTATGATTTTTCACAGAAGATCGGCGAACGTTATCGAGATTCAACAGTCGAGTGAGTACAAAAAGATCTTTACGTAATATTCGACGTGTACTTTTTTCTTACGATTACTTATTTCAAAAATCCGAGCCCGAGACCTCGCTCGACAGGAGCGACGATCTAATGAAATAACGTGATTTGTTGGTTTCGTAGGTGAAAAAGCAATTATGCCGGACGCCTGTTCGCAATCGGATCCCTCGAAAATGCCGTACACCACGCTAATAAGTGAGTAAACGATTGTTTCGAACCGCACAGGGTTCGGTGAGTCTTGAAAAAGAAACGAATAATAATAATAAATGAATCTCGTTGTGAGAAATCTGTCGGATTTGCGGATCGCTAGACGTTTAATAATTTCTGATTTATGAACGAACGAGCAATGAGAAAAAGGGGTGTATGTTTGTGTGTGTGTGCGGGTTAGAGAGCAAGAAAGTGAGAAAATGAATTACGTTCTCGGGCAATAATGTAGAAGGCAGTTTTGCGATCGTATCGCTTCAACGAAGATGAATGCTCGCGAGACTCGTCGCTTTTTGACTCTTTCCATTTACATAAACCTCTCTAATATCTCGTCGAGGTTTGCCTCGCCCTCACCCCCGTCGTCACCTTTTATCAAATCGTCGCGGTACGAAAGATACGACGAAACGAATCGTTACTTTTCCGTTTGCAGCTACGACCCTGGAGCAAAGAACGTGTCCTCAGCCTGGTAGATACACGATTCTCGATTTCGTACCGACGAATTCATTGTCGATGATAGCGAGACAACGAGCGAGACGAGGCTTGGCAAAACCTCTGAGAACTGCGGAAAAAATGACGTGGCAAGAGGACAGCGAGGACGAAGAGTGCAAGTACACCGATATACAGAGTGGCTGCACGTCGCCGAGTCAGAACGAAATGATCATCGCCAATACTTGTGAAAGAGAACAAATGGGTAAGTCGATCGTGTACGATTACTTTTCATTTATTTTCTCTCAACAACCAGTCTTTCGTCGGAAATATCTATAAAAGAAAATAATAATAATAATAATAAAACAATGCTTCGCGTCGTTTCGCAGCTTACTCCTGTTACGAGAGCTGGGAGGAGGACGGTACGTGGTACACGATAGTGTCCCAGAAGAGCGGTCAGCCGAGTCTCGAGTTTGAAGAAACATTGTGTTACTCGATGCGATGGGTCGACTCTGGAACAAAATTATCAGCTCGCGGTAGCAGTACGAGCAGGCACGAGCAACAAGAACAAGAATTATGGCTGTCGAGACCAGCTCGTACTTGCCAAAGAGAGACGACCGATCAATGGACGTACAAGCTCGCCAGCCAAGGTATTATACACCATACTCTACGATATACATATTTCTCTTCTCCCTTCCTGTCCTATATCTCCATCGTTCCTCACCAACCAAGACCCTCAAACCGTGCAACGGAAGACCTATGGTATTCTATGCTAATTTATTCCTTCACCCTACCCATCTCTCCCACCCTCTCTTCCTCCTTCTCTCTCTCTCTCTCTCTCTTCCTCCCTGTACCAACTACCTTGCCTATATCTTCCATTCTAAACAATATAACTCAAGGATCTTGTTTTACATATCGTTTTTTTGCGCCTTGCGCTCTGTCCCTATCTACAACCAGGAGTCTGCGAGGATCTGACGAGAGCAGCAGCAAGTGCAGCATCCTCATCGTCCCTGTCGAGGGTCTCGCTCGTTCTATCAGCCGGTGCTGCGATACTCTGCAAATTATTGTCGAGATGATGCGTTCTCTGGTATACGAAGAATAATAGCAAGAGTCGCGTCAATCGTCGCGTTGATTCTCGCTGAGGTATGACGAATCAGTTTTCTAAGGCAGCTAGACGTATGAATAGTGCAAATATATATACATTATATATATATTTAAAAATAGAGACATTTATATATATATATATGTATGTATATCGGCACTGTTGGTACAATTTACCAGTATCGAAGATAATTCGGTGCAAAGGTGAACATTTCAACGATCGGTACTTGATAGAGAAACAGGATATATTAGGGGAAATTCTATACGTACCGCACTACATATATATATGTATCCCTCGACGTTCTGTCTGTTCGTAGCAATTATCACGATTGTCGCGAGCAGACAGGCCGCTTGTGTCGCGTCCGAGTACATTAGCGAAATGCGCTAATTCCGCGACAACGTGACAAGGGAAGAGAGAGAGAGAGAGAGAGAGAGAGTAAGAGAGAGTGAGTGAGTGAGAGTGAGAGGATATCCTATTCTACGTATACCGATTATGTATAGCAGGGCACGAAGGTAAATAGCTGATTGCGACGGCGACAATGCGATAGATTTTCAGCGAGAAATTCCTCGAGTGAAAACGACGAAATATTTAGATATCGAAAGGATTACAAAAAAAAAAGAAATCTAATTATAATTAAAAAAAAAACGACGATAGGAGCGTCGTGAGAAAGAAAAATTGTAAATATTATCAGGGTATAAGAGTATAAATCGAGGTTTGCGAAAGTCGCGCGAGACCACGATTCACCAGTGCAAATTAAATGAGGCCACTCAAAGGAGGATATACTGAATATGAGACGAAGAAAAAAGTAAATATGACGATTAGGAGGATTGATAAGGTGGAAAAAGAAAATAAGTAATGGGACGGAAACGAAAAGAACAATTTTTATTCATTAGCTAGTTGCACATCTGTATATAATAATTTAAATAATGTATAAAGACTGTTTTTTATTAACAGATACGAAAGAGAAATAATGAAAGGAACGAAAGGTATGAGGGGGAGAAAAAAAAAGAAGAGAATTAAATTGGAATGGCTCGCGATATTTAAGGCGAGCATTTTGCCGCAGGATTAACGATGTTTTCTCAGGCCCACGGAGGTATATATATTGTAACGTGTATGATACATATACTCGAAAAAGAAGTTGTACCGTGTATTTACGAAATTTGCTGCTCCTCGTGTGCGTTTTCATCAACCAGGTCGATTCAATCTCGTCAACCCTACAACGATTCTGTAACTCACTCACTCTCTCCCTCTCTCTCTCTCTCTATATATATATATATATATATATATATATCGGTACCTCTGAGATCTGCTCGTCATCTCACGAAGAATGTCGTTATTGCCAAATTATTATTGCAACGGATGTTTGTCACAGAAGCTGGAATGTATTTGAAAACATAGAGCGAAAAAAGATTGAAAAAAGAAGAAAATTGCGAAATGGGAATGTCCGTGATATTGAAGAAATGGAAAATAAACGCAGAGAACAAGACGAAGTAAGCACAAAATAACGAAACGAGCCAAAACAGGTAATGAAGAACTCAATTCTCCTCACGAGAGAACATTTTTTTACTGTACATATATTTCGTATTTTTATGACGAGTCGTTTGTATTCCGGTATTTTCGTGATTGAAAGAAGAAGAAAGAAAACACCGAAAGAGAGATTTAAGAAAAAAATGAAAAATAAAAAAACAGTTCGCGTTGTCTTTAATGTAAATTCACTCGCGTCTCTCTCGGTGACGCTGTTGAAAACTGAGAAACGTCCTGACGATGAATTTTCGATTCATGGTTCTCGACCGGATATTCATTTGCGACACACACTTTGTGCTCCGGTAGATGGACAAAAAATGCACAGTAAAAAAAAAAGAAAAGATCATTAAACAATTAGAAATCTTGAAAAACTTTGTACCATGACACAATTGAGAAATTGTCAGATTTTCAAGACAGTACGACTGTCGTAAGAATTAAAATAAAATTACGTTGTTTCTTACCGTGTGCACTTTTTGTCGTTACTGGAAATATTCGTCACGTCGATGAATCACGGTAAACGAAGGAGTGGGATTCACCATATTTCCATATCGTTAAGCACTCTATCTATCTCTCTATCTCTTTAGGATGTAAAGAGCGACCGAGTGTGAAAGAATGAAAAACAAATATTGATAACAAAAATAATAATGAAAAAGAAAAAAAAACATAAATCAATAAAAAAAAAACGAAAAACATGACATTACGAACTGTTGGGTGTAAATATAGTGTAAATTTATCGAATACCGGAAAGGCAAGTAAAAATATACCTGAAGATAATTTTTAATACTACTAAGGGGAGAAGGAAAAAAAACTCGTAGGAATTATTAGGATATATTCGAGGGTGTGTGTTTTTTGACATGGGCTGAAAAAATGTGTAAAAGCGCAACATAGAGGCGTTAATCGGCGATTGGGATGGTGTAAGATAGAGATATTGAAGAAAGGACGAGAAAAGAACCAGCAAGCCATGGTGCGTGTCGCAGAGTGCAACCGAAAAAGACACTCTTAAAAAAAGATAAACAGATAAGTGATTAACCGGCGACGATGACTATTGAACGAAAAAAAAAGGTACCGTACAAGAAGTATATACATATTTTTCTTTCGTTTTTTATCACTGTGATGATTGCATTATTAAATATATTATAAATATTAGAAATTAAGGAGCCGTTTTGAGTGTTGTTTTTTCTTGCCACTGTATAGTTAAACGGGAGTCATTGATTCATTATAAATAACTAAGGGTTTTTCGGGGCTTATAAGGAACAAAAAGAAAACGAAAAATAAACGAATAAGAAAAAAGATGAAAAAAAAGTCGTACGTGGGCTTATCGCTTGCCTACATAAAATTACTTTCGATCTATAGTTATGTAAACTAAGGGACTATGTATTATACTATTAGTACGCATAAGAGAGTGGAGCGAAAAAAAAAATATATATATCGGAAATTTCCGGTGTATCGTGCGGATGAAACATCTGCGATCGTATACTAATGTTCTTTGTTTTTTTTTATTCCTTCAGAAAGATTTAATTTTTTGTTCTTTGTTTCCCTCCCACCCGCCCCTCTTTTTAAATACCATTCTCAACATCGCGATAACTCGTTGTTTTTGTAAATCCGATGGAATGTAAAGAAAAAGAAACAAAAAAAAATGAAGAAAAAAACAAACGAACAGACAAGTCGATAATAACTCTATAAATTAAGTCCATCTCTACCCATACGCAGACAGAGACATTTGAAGAAAAAATAAATAAACACGGACACAGCCACGAAGAACAGCAATATACATTCGACGAACGGAGACGTCTTGGGATATATTGATAGTAAAACAACGATAAACAAAGAAAAAAAAATTTGTCAACACTACGAACCTACGTGGTAAATATCGACGTTTGCCAAAAGTAAAAAAGAAACTTTTTAACGCGCGAACGGTCGAAATAGCCACTCTGGTAGCTTTTTGTATTTTCGATCTTATATATCTGCCTTTTCCAGACCGCTAGACGTTCTCGACTCTAGTTTAAATTACCACCACGGTACCCACTGTAAGTGCCGGTCAACGCTGACTGTCACGATATGAGCTAGCATCATGTGTAATGTTCATTATTATATTTTGAATACGAAATATATATATATATATATATTGAAATGAAATAAGCTTCTACGATAAAATAGTACGTACCTCGATCCTTCATAGAGCATTTCTAGGGCTGTCGCTAAATGTATGCAAGATCTAACGAGACGTTTTTTTGTTTTTTTTTTTCGTTTTGATAAATCCTAGTAATTCTTTGAGGCAGGTAAATTGGGAAAAATAATTGGAAAATAGTAAATTCGTTGGACGATTGATATTGGTTGTTTCTTTATTGGAGACGTATAATTCACATGGGTTAATTTTACTCTTCCATTCACGAACCTAAAATATATAATACAACGATCTTCTTTTGTGTTTGCTCACCGCTTAAAGATTCAAATTTTCCACGGGGCTAAAGTCCCCGTATATTGTTGATACGAGATATATTAGATATTATCGTATAGATGAATATATAAATGAATATAAGTTCTTGAAAAGCAAATACAGGAGAGTATTCCTCTTCATCACATCAACTTATCACGATTTCCAACTCTGGGAAAACTGTTTTTAGTACGACTCTTTATTTTCTAATATCACTATATACAATAACGACTACTCGATTATTACGATTAAACATCATTCCATTTGTCTTTCGCACTTTCTCACGTACAGCATTTATTCCAGTGGAATCAAAAATATTAAATGGAAGTTTTTAATGCTCGGGAAGTCATCGACGTTTGATTTGTCGCGATTTTACTTTTCTTTTCTGGGCGAAGGAACATAAAATCTTGTATATCCATGATTCGGAGGGAGGGAGGGTAAAGATTTCACAACAAAAAAAAACGAGTTATTCTCGTTACCCGGGAAGCCAATTCGTGTCAATCATAAATAGTCATCGTATATTCACTATTTTCTAGACAAGTATAAATCTAAGTACTACAAAATATAACGTCATCGATTCTCTACCGATCGTTAATATTACGTCCAACATACACGCGCCCATGAAGAAAGAATAACGAAGAAGAGAAGAACTCGTCCCTTCGGTATCGTCGTTTTGTTTTAACGATTAGAGATTATTTGATTCGAGAACACAATGGAAAAGACAATATTACGTACGATGTAGCACACAGGTGTGTATCGAGAATCGAGAAAAGGCACTATAACGTCGGATGAAAATAATGATTTTACGATAACGGAAACGCGAATTTACTTTTTTTTCTTTTTTTTCTTCTTCTCTTTTTAGGGTGCACCTAAGTATACATTAATCTAAATATTCTTTATGCTTTGTACCAATATTATTAAGTTCTTATACCTCATAGTACTTTATAATTTTATCCTTATCGTGATTCTTCTAAAAAAAATTTCTCGAACGCGTCTCTTCGTTCCTCCGTCTTGTATGAATTCCACGTGTGTCTTACGGATGTTCGGTTAAATATTTGGCAGTTATTCGACCGTTCAATGTCTACTGTATTCCGTGGTACTCGTTACTTTCGAACCGTCGTTACGTTATTTCTTTATGATATGATTCTTTTCTAACATTGTTTCGCGTCCGTAGGTCCGAGCGACGACTCGATTAGTTGGCACACTTGAGAGATCCTGCTAAATGTTCTCACCGAGTTTGGGGTTATTAAAACACACGGCAGAAACATCGATGGTCGTACCAAGAGCATTTTTCCATGCCCGGAATTACTACATAATTAATAATCGCGGAGGACGAGAGACCGCTTGTGATTCGATGGATTATCAAAGTTTTGTGCGATCCAACGAATTTCTAATCGAAAAACTCACAAGGTGCTCTTACTCGCAAGGTGCAATAAACTTCTATGATTTCCAGAATTACTGGCTCGAATCGTTCGAACAACCTTCGCTGAATACTGTTTTATAAATCGAGCGTTCGCCGTCTGTGGCAAAACTAAAATTCTCTTCGTTCCCGAAAGTTTAGGAGAATTCACCCGGAAGCACTTCCTCGTGCCAGAGTATTTTTCTTCTTCTTTAATTGACATAATCTATACGCCAAACGAATCTCTACTGGCACAAAGTTAACAACTGTATGTGATAGAGTTTTTTCTTTCTTTTAAGTTTATACATAACATAGTCGTCGACTGCGGAAGATCGGTGTGAAGAAGTACATCGTGATGAGGAAGAATCGTTTTTATCGTACCAACATTCAATTCTCCTCGAGTATGGTAACGAGTAGCATCTGTTATCTCGTCAAGATTTCCGGATTTTGTTGGTTCTGCTGAATCTCTTTATTCTGCGTCGTATTTTCAACTTGACCGTAATTCCCGGTATTATTCGCGATCCTCGTATTCGGTTTGATAGATTTTAATTTTGTTGTACCACCGTATTTGAAATTAACGTCGCTACAGGTGTCCAATGGATGAACCGAGCCTGTTAGACTGTTGACGGAATCGCTACAAGTGTCCTCGAGTCTCGTCGTTGGTATTTTCCTCAATGAGCCAAGCTCGTAAGCCGATTTCGCGGGCTTAAGCTTTATCTTGGCGTTCGAGAGTGGCAACGAGACTGATTTTTCCAATCCCAATGCATCGATCTTCAGGTTATTCTCATTGCTCTTGTGCAACATCGTTTCGGTATTCGAACTTACCGCGTCTGTAATTTGTATATCGATATTTACAGTTTTCGGATCGTTCTCGTCGTTGTTATTGTCTACGATCGTACATCGTTCGCTCGTTCCCTCGTTTCTTAGCGCCGCCATTTGGGCACGCTGTTGTCTTATATGATTGTGCGAGTTTGCAAAGAAGGACGACATTTTTTCCAGTTTCGTACCGAGATTTGGTTGACTCAGTGCCGATTTCAGTGGGTAAGGAGCTTCCATGAGACTGTTACTCTTTAGCAATCGCGACGATTCGCGTCCTGTCGAATTACTCTTGGTCGGCTCGTATCTGTTATTATTATCTTCGAGGACTTTAAGAGGATAAGATTTAGCACTGCTGTTTCGTCTTTTCTCGGCGACGCTTAATTGCGCGACTATACGACGCACGTCACCAGGTATTTCGATCTCCATTCTCGATTCTACGAGCTGTTGAATGAAAGAACCTAGAGTTGTGACCGTTACCTCGAGACTACGATTCTGCGATTCCAATTTATGAAATGATGACACTTGGATCGATCGCGTTGTCTCGAGACGCTGCAAATTACTCATCGCGACCTAAAAACGGAAAATAAAAAAGATTCACGTTTCTCGTCAAACTCGCGTGACAAGCGTAATAATTAAAAAATCGATGCACGAAGAATGATCAATTACCTCGAGCTGATTATTCAAATGAGCGACCTGTTGCGTAAGTTGCTTGTTCATAATTTCGAGTTTTTCCATATTTTCGATCTGTGGCTTAACCGATATCATCTCCTCTTGCAATACTTGATACTCGACACGGTATTCGTTCAGTTGTTTCGCTATTTCCATGTCCGGGTAAAAGACGCGCTTCATCACTCGATCCAACACCGCTTTGTCCACGGCCGGTACTTTGACCTAAATATTTCAGGAATTTCTCTCTTATTTTTCTGTCTGGTATTATTAAAGAGGCAAGTCTTTTTTCAATGACAAAGTTCATTACTCACTTTAAGATATTCCATGATCTCCTCGAAACTGTCGCAGCAAAGAAGCTGATCCTGATGATCTTCCAGAAGCGCCAGAGCCACGCGGAAAATTACCTCGGAACTCTCCAGGAAGAGCAAGTCTGCACAAGAGTAAAATGTTTTTTTTTTTAATTGGAAAAAGTAGTTTAATTATTATCGATCGATATCACTACCTAGGACTGTCGCTTACCAAAAACTCTGGTGACGAAGCCCAGTGGAAATTGACTAGCGAACAAAGTCAAAAGCCAGGGTGCGGCATAAAGAGTCGGTGAAACTTCGTGTTTATCAAAGTGATCGTAAATCGCTGGTAGTCTGTCGTGAAGTAACCTCGACAATTGATAAAGATGTAATTGTAATGCCGCCATGTCCGGTAGATATAACTTTCTGAGACCCCGTCGGAACATAAGATGTCGAAGAAGAAAGAAGGCTTGATCTTCCGACATCTATTCAAAAACAAGATTTCAAGGGTAAAAAAGAATAACGGCCGCTTGCAGATAGAAGAATCATTTTGAAAAAAAATGAAACAAACTTACGTGTAGAAGGAGAACACCAGCTACAAAGCTAAGACCCTGACAATAGCCGACTTCATGATCGAGAAGGGAATAAGCCTTGAGAAGATTGAAAAGAGCGAGTTGTCCCGGGCCAAGCGGCGAACTGAAGTACGGATGATTGGGAAAAGTTCTGCCGAGGTCAATGAGAATAGCGTGTTGCTGAGAGGTGAGTTGCTTCAGAAGTAACTCGTAGGGTGTATTGTAATTGGGAAAATCGCGCGTTTCGATCGGCGGCTGTTTGAGACAAAATTGTTCAGCGAGAAATTGCCAAACGTCACCCCTCTTGCCTCGTGGTACGCCCTGCTTGATGGCTTGTAGTAACATCTGATTGTCACACTTTGTCGATATTCTCGATTCTTTGCTAACCAGAAGATCCCAAACTTCTGATAATTCTCGGGCACAACTGCTCAGTTCGTCGTACTCCAATTTTATTCTTTTCATCGTTGCCTCTTCTTGACGCACCCGAAGTCTTGTATTCTCCTTCTCCATCCTGATGAGTATGACCTGTTGATTGATAGCTTTTCTCCATAGCTCGCGAAGCTCTTCCTTCGTACGCCGTGGTGTTATGCCCTGATGATTCTTATTGAAATTCACAGTTCCGGGTTTGTCCGCATCTTTATTATCCTGATCCTTACCAGGAGTCACGACACGGTTTAAAATTGCCTGTCGCCACGAACCGCTCGAGTGAATCTTGTTGTTACCCTCGGACTCGGTAGGTGACATCTTTGGTGAATTGCCCACTTTTAGGAAAATATCCATCATTGGGCTCTTTGGTCCAGTATTGACAACCAATTGTTGTTCGGGCGAAACTCTGAGGGATCTCGGTCTGTTTGAGTCGGGGGTAACATCGCCGAAAGACGCGGGACCCGAACTAACGGGACTTTGGCGATCGCTCTTTTGACCGTATTGATTCGAGCTTAGACCAAAATCGTCGCGAGAACCTTTTCTCTTCATGAGGTGATCGAAACTATTCGTCAGAGATCTCTTGGCCTTCATAAATATTGTACTACCCACTCCAACGCTTAGATACTGATTGAGAAATTCGCTCCTATTAATACAAAGAGGATAAACATTCGGTAAAAGAGTAGAAATTTGCAAATTTTAATTCACAGATTTTTTTTGTTCCGCTTCATGGAAAAGAGAATAAACGTAGTTTACCTATTTTCTGCCGTATCGTGAACGTGTCGAGACTGTTTGGCTTCGCAATGTGCTCGTAGCAGAAGCATCCAAAATTGATTTTGTTCTCGAAGTGTGTTGCCAACCCCACAACCCCCGGCTGACTTTGCACCCTCGTACTTGGTAAGTACGATCTCTTGCTCGTCCTCCGGCAACATTTCCATTCGTGATATTATAATACTTTGTGTTTTTCTCTCGTTTTGACCTGAGATGCGTCATCAAATCGCATTAATATTCATTAGCCACGCGCGTATTTAAAGAATTTGTTTTTCTATGTTTACCTTCGATCTCTTGGCATAATTTATTGTACCACACCATAGGGCAATGTTCGCACGAAAATACAGGATGATGCTTCTCCTTTCTCGTACCGTTGCACGTAGCTATGAAAGCCTGTGTTATAGCTGCAATATAAACGTAAATTTATTCGAGAAAATATATTTCGATCCTTGAAATTAAATTTCACATAAAAATTTTGTCTTTCCGAAATGTAAAGACGACAATGAGTCAATGTCGTTTACCTCCGACCAAATCGTCAGCTACGGATTCCGACTGGCATTTAAATACGTAACCAATGAAACATTCCATTGTTGGCTCTCGGCATATAAAGCCAAAATGTTCGGCATTTTTAATTCCCTGAACGCAACTCGCTATGTCTTTCAGCTGTTTGTGAAGCAAAACTTGCTTTCTATCGGGACTTATGAGTCTCAGGTCGTAGCGTCCAACCTGATAATTTTCAAGCGAATCAATTAATAAATACAAATGTGTTATTGTTCGATAATTTAATGTGTCAATAATTAATATTTACTTGAAACAACATTGTGCGATTATGATCCTCGTTTCCCTTGCTAGAATCGCGTCGTGGTCCCAGAACACTTCCCGTCGACGCTGCTCTGTTTCTCATCATTTCCGGCACGTCTATTCTCGAGTTGGGATTTTTCTTTGGCACAGTGGTGCTCTCGTTCTGTGAATTATTGCCGCGACTCGAGGGTGGCAAACATTCGACCGAGCCACCAAGTGCCGTTGCTACACCTAGAGGACTCGAGGGTGACAGTATAGTCGAGTTTGCAACACTGTCCGTGCTACCCAACTCGCTGGTAGTCGAGTCCTGCAATGTAAAATGTTTGCCCTAGATTTTTTTCTTCTTTCGTAAATTTATACATAGATATACATAATCTTTTTTTAATCAACACTACTGTGGCAAACGAGGGATAGAAATTCTTACCGCACTGCCTCTTCGTGCATCGTTCGACAAATTAGCGGTAATGGCCTGTATTCGAAGCTGTTGGCACTCCTGAAGAAGATTGGTCGACGACGATTTTGACTTTTCGAGACCATGGGCACGAAATTTAACGAGGGCATCGTCGATAAAGGATTCCGGCACTTTCTGATGTGGCAACTTCATTTTTCCAACGTACAGTACCTTTCGTACAAAATAGATAACAAAAATTTAACTTCTTTCATCCATCCATCAGACTTATCGAGTCATTTTTCTCTCGTTGCATCTTACCTCGAAAAAGTGAGAAGAACTCGGGGATATATCAGCCCCGATAGTAGTGAGGGTTGCGGCGCTGCTCACAGATCTCTGGGGCGTCTCGCGCTCCCTGTCGACCCTCGACAAGGACGACTGTTCCTTCATGGCGCTGAAGAGTTCTTGAACCTGACAAACGACAATCGATTTGCAACAATTGACTGAATTGATCTTAAAAAAAAAATCTTCATATCGATATTCACAAATTCGTACATGCGGTGCCATTGTTGGATATCTTAGGTCACGCGAGGCCAAACGAACTGTTTATTCGCCGCTATTATGAATAATTCATCGTTATCGTCGTCAAATGATCTCGATTCGAACTGGGCCAATTCTCAAGGACCGTCGTGCTTAGAAAAGCTACATTGGCCACACCACCCCTCGAGATTCATCGGACGATGAACAAAATCGATTTCGCAACTAAAACGCGCTCATGTAACGACTTCGCTAAGGTCAGGACCGAAATATCAAACTCGTTTTTTTTTACTTTGTTTTGGAACTTTCTCTGACAAACGTGTATATATATATATGTGTTTTTGACACTCTCGACTTAAAAGAAAATGTGAGTGACACCGAGTGACAATTTCTGTATCGTTGCTGACACAGAAAAGGAAGATAGCCAGCGACGAGGCTTCCCTCATCCAATTAGGAGAACGAGCTTTTCATTATTATAGCCGGAGAGAGAGAGAAAGAGCCCTAAATCTTGATATATCTGTATACACCCGATGCACCAACCGGGAATAAACTTGTAGCTTAAAGTGCATCGCCAAGCGAAACACGTGTCCACGTTAGCCCTCTATTTTTCGAGTTTCGAATCTCTTGAGAAGCTTGAAAAGGTGTCATTAAGCAGAAAAGGTCAAACGAGTAGGATTTTCAATAAAGAATCGTGATTCACAATGTTTCAAGAATCACGAGCGATTTTTCTACCAGATCGTTCGCCTTTTTCATGGCTAACGATCCGACATAGTTTTTTTTGGTACAAGTTGAATATACCCGATAGAAACGTACATAGGTATTTTTTACAGATTGGCAACGACCAATGAAAGACGAATAAAGAGAGAGAGAGAGATGAAATCTTGAGATACAAAGTCCGAGGTCGATAATACGTTTGTGCTGTATTTTTCATTACAACGTCGTCGTTCTTTCGAACGAGCTGTCGCAACATCGATGAAATATTCAACAAACAATGTCGCTCACTGAGATGTCGATGGCGCATCGATTATTTTCATGATTTACGAGTTTTAAGATCGTCTCGATAAATAATGAGAATCGTTAGGAACAAAAGGACACAATTTGGCTTGTAGATATTCTTTGTTCAGTGATTTATTGTGACAACGTCCCGGGAACACGAGCATAGCAAACATTCGTATCACATTTTTTATTGTTATTGTTGTTGTCTCTACGACAGCTGTTGTTCGCATATTGTTTCAAAACATCGAGAGTCGAGAATGAGTGTGGGTGGATTTCTACGATGATCCGAGTGTAATAGAGAACACGGTCATTCTCTTGCGCTACCGAGGTCTGGCAGTGGCTTTGGATTCTTCGTTGGTTCGACGCGAGTACGAATTTAGAATCATGCCGCTTTATTTTTCCTCCTCAACGCGGCCTAGAAGTTATACGCTTCTGGCTCATTTCGGTATCTCTTCGTTTCTTCCCAATCGTTTTTCTTTAATCGTCACATTTCTTCTCCAATATTCTTCTCCAAACGAGAAATAAAAAATAAACAAAACTCGCTCGTCGTACGAAATGATCGTTTAAAAATTTGATCGATTGCCTTCGATAATTAAATCGTTTCGACTATTTTCTCTTTCTACGTAACGAAAGAAGATTAATGCTCGATCATCAGTCGCGTACGCTGGCGATCAACGATCTCATCGAACGTTAAATAATACTTTGAGAATCTTTGGAATGAAAGTGTATAAAAATATCAAATGGATTAAAAATTCGTATGTTTATTTTCATTTCTTTAAATAATTGCTTCTCACCGCTGGCTTTTTGCAAAGAGCACTGGCATCGCTGTACGACGTAACAGTGACGTAGGGGCTCGAGGCAGATATCGGTACGGTAATCATCTTGCGCGTTCGGTTCGAGATAGAAGGGCGGATATATATGTATATATATACACATATATATGTATATACGTATATAGGTATGATTTTTCCCACAGCACTGGCAAGATAGAGAGAGAGAGAGGAGAGGAGACAAACAAATCACAGGAGATCCTCGGGCAATAATTCCACCACTGATTTATGGATATAATTGATAGCTTCGAGTTATACGCGAAACTCTAGAATCCACGTTGACGTTTCATAGAAAGAGAGAGAGAGGAAGTCACCGGTATTCCGGAAACGGATAATCCTCCCACGTCGTACAAATGACACTGATTGCGATAAATCACGTGAATTCGATGAATTCAATTGTTTTCTTCCGTTTTTTTGTTCCTCCCGTTCTCACATAAAGTAATCAAACTTCGTCAATTACCACGTCACTGTTTGTAATTCATTTGAATCGCGAACTTTGATTTTTGTCAATTTTAATTAACGATTTTTCCTACTTTTTTTAATCGCGTATGCGTCTCGATCGATATTTTGAAAAATGGGAAGAAAAATATGTAATTTCGACTCGGGTGAGAGCGCAACACCGTCTCGCACTCTCAAGATAGACGCTCGGCGTCCCTGGAGGACGGAGGTACGTCGACTGGCTGACTGGTCGAGTTCTCTGGTGTGCCGAGAGACTCGAACAGCTCGTGGTGTGCTTGCCGATGCGAATAGCTTCGATGCTCTCTTTCGAACGTGCTCCACTCTCTATTACACACTGATCGTATACATCTATATATAATTATATTTATACACGTACGTGAATTCTGTTAATGTGTCGGAGACGATCGAGACGAGACACGGACGCGGAAAGTGATCGGTAGAGGAAGCGAAGGAAGCGAAAAAGAAGAAAATCAAGGACGAATTATGACGAAGATGGAGAGAAAAACGAGAAGAATTTGTTTGTCGCGAAGATGAAGTCGGAAAAACTTTCTTCACCACCTGCTAAAATTATCGATCTCTCGCCCGTTCACGTTCGTAATATCGCGAAATGTTTTTTTTTACGTCGCGAGAGTTCAACGCTGCTTGAACCACGAAGACTTCTTTTTTTCACCGTGCTGTAAATCATACGAGGTGCACTCGGTGCAATTGCAAGCTCGCGTAGCTCGCTAGCTTGAGAATTTTATACCGTGCCGTTTTCTTTTTACGGGTGTATATGTATATTTATATATAAATATTTACTTTTTTAAGCGTCTTGGGGAAAAATTGAAAAATGCATTTACCTATTTTTATTTCATTTCGAGATTTCTTGCTCGTCATTACGCCTCCATTAGCGAGACGAGTAATTGGATCTGGTGGAGGGAATGTTTCTCTCTATGGTCGTTGCGACTTTTCGCCTGCGGTTCGGCGACGAATGGTCACTACAGGGCACGTAACGTATTCACGGTTTCACGTTGATGTTCCTGTCTCCCAAATTGAAAAGATAATAATCTTTTCAATTTATCCCTCGTTTACTTACGAATCTTCGACGTTATATTTACAGCGAATTGAACGTTCGCCAAAAATCCTCTCCCTCTCTCTCTCGATTTTCTCTAATCGCCTAGAAAGCGTGAAAAACATTCTCAATTTTCCACGGTCGAAAATTAACCAACGCACTTTCTTTAAACTTTACTCGAGCATTAATATTTTGTCGATTTCTTATTTACGAAAGGTTCAAAAAACAAAAAATTGTTTATCATTTTTGACCGAACGACCGATACGTTATATTTTGTATTATATATTTTTAGAACCACACCTGAATCGTCCCTTTATTCAACTGTCAAGAGGAAAGCCCTCGGGGTTGAATCCGCTTGGGCGTCGCAACAGAATTTTTCAAGTAGTACAGATCGCCCTGTGGGAATCCACTTTACGTTCGAGCCGCGAATTTGATACCATTTCACGATACGTATCGCCTAAAAATTCTTAACTCGAAAACTCTCGCGGCCTCTTATCGAGTACCCTCGCTACTCGCTATTTTCTCACTGTCGATACGCGTTTTCCTCGCAATTTTTTTTCTTTTCTTTTAAATCCCCCACCGCAATTTATTTTATATGATTTCACACGCATTCCTTTTGCTACCAGACTTTTCAACTCTCGTATACGGGAATTCAGGTTGTTCGCGTGTTCGCCGCGAGTCGAGGAGGCACCGGACGTTCGCGAGAGGAAGCAGGGAGGAGGGAGAGAAAAAAACCTTCGTTCTTTCCATCGACGACGAAGAAAAAGGAAAGAAAAAAAACATAAACGTCTTTAACCGGCAGCGCGCTCTTCACGTCCAAGAAGATGGATCTAGTGGCGCGACCAGTGACGTCTTTCCGGCCAGTTTCAAGTACGACGAGATGAACGCGTTTTTGTAAATTCGCTCGTATATTACACTTATACAAATGTTTACATACGTGCTTCATTTCTTCACCGAATATATTTCGGTCGTGGACTTTAGAACTCGACGGTCACGTATATCTTATTTACATGAAACGTTCTACAAATCATCGAAATAATAGCCTTGAAAATTGTAGAAGAGTTTCAAAATTCAAAAAAAAACATTTCTGACCAACCAATGACCGCAACAACGATCGATATTTTCGATTATTAATTGTTATTACGCAATGACGCGATTTTTTTCAAAACCCACGAAGGCGTCGCACTGTTTATCAAGAAAATATCTCGTCCCTGGTGCCTATATCTCGTTGTTCAATAGCACGAGAGAAGGAGGACGTCAATTTTCACGGATGATCGAGCCTCGAAGGAGACGCGAGTTCGTAGCCGCGTTTTCCCGCATAATTCATACAATTATGTATTCAAGACTCGGGGTCAATGTGACAGAGTCCTCGATCGTCGATTTATGGATAGCCGAGAAGAGTCGTTTTAACGAGGAAGTATTTTCCAACAACAACCCACGTTGGAGCGATTAACAAACAATTGAAAAAAAATATATGACGAAAAATTGTTGAAAATATTTGTTTGTCCGACCGGTTGGCGTACAAGGTCGGAGTAATAATGGTTGTACGTTATTACCGTCTCGAGTCCGAGTTACGTGCCATTGATACGAACGTCAGCGGAATTCGAGTTGTATTATTTTGCTCGTATCACCGAAACCGGCCGACTAATCTTCTTGAGAGTCTGCACGCGCGAGGTTTGTTTAGTCGTCGAGGATATATGAAAATTTGACATTCGTGAGTCGAATATTTACCACGGTATAAACGATTTAACAATATTTTTCGTAACGAACACTCTTTACTGCGCGTTATATTTCGTTCTCGTTGATTTAATCTCGCGCCTTATTTCGTAATATTTCCTTATATTTTTATCGATCGAGAGGAACGAGAAAAAATTCGGCGACCGAGTAGAAATATGTAGAAAACACGTTCGACTTGTTTTGACTATATACAGGTCTTTTTACATCCGCCTCATCGACTCGGGGCATAAGCGATCAAAGCGCACCAGGCCAAGGAGTCAAGTATGCAATTGAGCGTGGATCCATCGTCGTTATATATATATATATTGTTTATAAATACGTACAAAACGTGTGCGACGTTGTTTTTCCGTGTATTCGTGCGTTACGAAACGAAAAACTTGTGTCGTGCTGGTCGTTGAAAAAGAAGCGCGAGAACGTTGATTATGATCGCGAGACGAGCGAGGCATTGTCATGATCTCTCTTTCTTTTCCTCTAATCGTACGAGGATGGAGAAGAAAAAAAAACTCGCGCAAAACGATTATTGCGAATGTGAGATAGATGAGCGTCTCTATGAATTTGCCAACCTCCCGTGATCCCTGAGCAAAGAAAACTCACTCACACATACGTACGAGACATTATGACTACTTTATAAACACCTCGCACTTGTCTTAATTGCATCCAGGGTGAGGAAGATGTAATTCAAATTACTTATTATTATTTTCTTTTTCTTTTTTTCTTGAAATAATCTACTCCTGCCTCGCATCTCTTTTTGTTAGAAAGATTTCCTTCATTCTTTTCGCGTCTATTATCGACGTTAGTTCGTAGCTGCTGGAAAATCAACTCGAACGAGAATTTTTATACCGTTGTTTTCGTCTTAAGAAAATTACAGTCTAAAGAAAAAGTTCCTTTTTATTTATGCTACCTGTGATCTCGTACGAATTTTACTATGCAGGTGCGATATCGCACGTGATTCCCATGTAACCAAAAATAAAACTGACCAGAAAGAGTGGCGCACGATTTGTGCACACGACTTTACGTAACTTTTGCTGCCAAGCTAAGGAATACATGTATAGTCGAGGAGGAAACTTCTCTTCCCTGACAGATGCGCGCACCTACGTTCAAGACGAGACTCGAGGTCCGGAAAATCTTCAGAAACACAGACATACACGCATATATATATATATCTTATATAATGGAAGAAAAGTCGTGCGAATCTTGTCGACCTTCTTCCACTTGTTCCATACTCGTTCCTTTTCCACCAAGCCGAGTGATCCAACGCTCTTGGGGAACGAGGAACCTACTTTCGTATATACCTCAGTCTCGCATTCACAGGTATGTAGAGAAAGAAAAGAAAGAAAAAAAAATTCTCGCATGATATACCGCGAGGGGTGATGGAGAAAGGAAGTGAAGCCGGGGAATGCGGGAAATATGTATATATGGGAGTCCGCAGGACATGCAACTAGGTGATAGGATGTTCGCCGGAGAACTAACTCGAGAATAACTCTTTCTAGCAAAGTAGTTCATCCCAAGTGTGTATGAGAATGAGATATGCAGATTGAACTTTTATATTTATATATGCCTATATTTTCGAGAATATGAGTCCTCAACGACACTTATCAAGCAACAGGTGTCTGTGAAGATCGATAATTTATTCAACGATGCGACGCTACTTTCCACGTTGAATTAAAAATTTCATGATACGATTTTAATTAAACTCACCGATTTTTCGAGCTATTTTCTTTCTTCTTCTTCTTCTTCTTTTATTCGTAAATCCAATGAGATATTTAGAAAAATCTTTGATAACACGCTTTCGCTTATTTCCTTTAATTTTCTCGATATAAATCAAATTTATCGCACAATTTTACAGATCCGACAAGATCCGTCACGTATCACTGATTTGGGAAAATATACCACAGCACTAAATATTCCTTTTTTCTATTTTGCACATCAGCGAAAAAATGTAAATATTAATATTTCGCGATAGTTGGAATAATCTTGAGCACATCGACGAGGAAAAGAAACGTCGACGGTAACGCGAGTATCGGCCATTCGCGAGGCGTTGAATGAAACTGATTGCGCGCGTAAGGCTCGCGAGGTTGAAAAAGCAAGTACCGAGACACCGAGGGAGAGCTCTCCTACTCGTGGCGTTTCATTACTGTGTGTATATCGAGGCTCACTTGTCTAAGGACAAATTTAATAATAGTTGCGTCGTCCCGCAGACGTGTGCATGTCTTCGTCGACGTTGTCGTCGTTCAAAGGTACATTTATCGTGCATAATACGTGGGAAAGAGCGAGAGAGAGAGAGAGAGAGGGAAAGAAAGAGACAGAGAGAGATGTCGAGTCCAAACGTGAGGAGACCAGAAGGCGATTGGTTCTACCTGACGTGATGCCAAACAAAATATGTGTGGGAGCCAGGACAGCCACAACGAAGATTTCAAGGCAGAGATTGAGAGAGAAACAGAGAGAGATTGAGTGAAAGAAAAAGGCGCTGACGATATTTTACGTATAACGTAAAATAATTGATCGAAATATTCGACAAGACTCAGTAAACCAGATAGAGAAATAAAATCAGCGAATTAACAATTTTCTTGGGTTTGAATTCATAATAAAAAATTAATCAATGCAGCAATTTCGTAAAGCTTGATATATTTTTTTTTTCGAAATATAAATATGTCTACAATTTTACAAAATAATTGTTTATTCCGTATATAATACAGGGGTCGAGTGTGTTACCGCTGACCGTTGCCCGGGACAAGCGCGTGAATAGAATCTCAGATTGGAATTTAAAAAAATTCACGTGACTTGGAATATTGTCTTCGAATGGTGCATTCGTGCTGGGATTAACGATTTACGATCGATGCTCCTCAAGAAAGATCGTGCACAGAGAGAGGAAGGGAAGGGAGAGAAAGAGGTACGTTAGTCCTTGTTTTGTGTGTCGCAGTATAACTATGTACAGCCAATAGTGCAGAAACTCTCGAATGGATCGCGACCCAATTTCCTTCTCCGAGATTTCTATGCAGAAACTTGAACTCACTCGACCATGTAGCACGAATGTATAATTTCAACACCGCTTCGTTTTTTTTTTCATTCGTTCAACTCCGCGTGCAGCTCCATCGAATAAGCGATATTTCGCGATTATGATCGAATACTAAAATCACGTTTTTATTTCGTTACTAGTGCACGCGACCAAACTCGTCGTATCTCGTACCGTTAATAATCAACTTCGCGTCCTCTCGGTCATGTACGTTCGTGCGTGCACGAGATACAAGGAATTTGCTTAATGACCGTCAATGAGAACTGCACAACGACGTAATTTTCCACGATTCCGGCGAGAAACGAAATCTTGAAAATCAATCTCCCTTGCCAACTTCGGACCGTTTCGCATTCGTTGACTTAGAAAAATATCAATATTCGTGCCTTTTTCACGATAAAACAACAAACCCAAAAACCGGTAAGTGGAATATTTTTTATTATCGTCTAAAGAACTGTAGATTTTTGTTCTTAGTGAAGGTATTTAAATTCTCGAGGATTTGAGATATTATACAAGATTGTAAAGTAACACGGTAAAGAAGTGAAGCAATAATATATCGGCCTCGACGTCAGAGACCTTGTGGATTATATCGAGACATGGGAAAAAAATACCTGTATCATTTTTTTTTTGAAAAATTCGTCGTTGAAACTTTTCTATGTGATGCAACGACCAATGCATCGTACATGCGTGTATGTCGCAATAGTATGGTCAAACGAGTATGAACTTTTCCATGAACCCGATGGGAGTGCGACGATACTGGAAGCGATAATGTTTAATCGGCTTAATGACTAATGTCCTCCATAGCGATAAGAAAGAAACAATGGAGAAAACATAACGAAGGTAAAGGCACGAGGTCTTGTGACTCGCGGTGTATCGTTTCGAAAAGTGTTCAAGGAGAAAAGAGCGTTGTTGATAAACTACGAGAGTGAAGCGTCCGTCTCGATATATTTTTCAATCTTATAATTCAATTTTAGGAATTTAATTCTCTCTTCTATTTTCATACGATTAACAGATTTTTTTAATACAAATATGTACTTTCTCTTTTCTTCAATTTCGTCAACTTCTATGCAACGATATTTGTTGTATATTTTTTTAAAAAGTGACACGATGCATTAATTCCGAAGGGGACTGAAAAATTGTCGTAATAAAGGGTTAAATGCTTCTGCTTCTATTTTCATACGATTAACAGATTTTTTTTTAATAAAAATATTTACTTTCTCTTTTCTTCAATTTCGTCAACTTCTATGCAACGATATTTGTTGTATATTTTTTAAAAAAGTGACACGTTGCATTAATTCCGAAGGGGACTGAAAATTTGTCGTAATAAAGGGTTAAATACTTCTACTTCTATTTTCATACGATTAACAGATTTTTTTAAATAAAAATATTTACTTTCTCTTTTCTTCAATTTCGTCAACTTCTACGCAACGATATTTGTTGTATATTTTTTTAAAAAGTGACACGTTGCATTAATTCCGAAGGGGACTGAAAATTTGTCGTAATAAAGGGTTAAATGCTTCTGTCTCATTATTAACACGCTGCAGATATAGTTATAAGAACGAGAACTTTGCAAAGGCAGTCTGCGTGGCTCTTTGGCTTAACGAGTGACGGTGTGTTCATGCTTCGGGTCAGTCGTGTCAATTGGATGAAGATTCTCTCTCTCTCTCTCTCTGTCCCTCGTCTCATCATCAGGTCCATGCGTGATCGCTCGGTTCTCTTCACGTGTGTCTCTATTTCGAGATTTGAACTTCCGCGAAAGCTCGTACTATATATTTGTACTATGTATGAGAAAAATTTGTAAGAACAGATGAGGTGGCTACGATCGAAGCCAAAAACTAAACTAACTCGGATCCCCGTTCGCTCTCCGGTATCGTCATCGCTCTCTTCATCTTCCTCTTCGCGATCGCGCACGTACTCTTTGCGTTATAAACGGCGACGATACGAACCGAGTTTATATCGGGATGAGGATAGCAACGGGAAAAGATCAGTGGCCACGTGAAAGACGCGTGCAGCCAATTTCCTCGGACATATCGAGATACTCGTAAAGTTCCTTTAAAACGCTTCCTATGGTAAAAATATTTAAAAAAAAAAAAATATGTTTATATCTTTGCCGTACGAGAAGCTCGATACGTGGACAGTCTAGCATTTCCGGAATTACGAAAAAAAAAACGAGTTTGCGGGTGTGATCGAAGCGAGCTCGCTGCTCCACCTTTTACTACGTGCTTGTAAAATTAATCGACGTACAGAGAGAAAGTTAGCGTTGCCCGTACTCGGCTCTTGCGAAATGAGCTGGTTTTGCAATGTCTTTCGACCGTTTCCAATTGTTCGTACATGTTCAAACGGTGTGAAAACAAACGAGCTTGAAAAAAACACGTCGTTTTCGATAAAACACGAATTATTTAGATCCGAACGAATATATCCAAGCGAAACGTGGAAAATTTCGATATCTCGCCAAGTCTGGACTCTCGGAGGAGTCCAAAGTTCTTTCGAGCGAATAGTTGGGAAAATTTTCGACTCGTGCTAGTTGCCAAACTGTCTGACAGTTCTTCTCGACGAGAAGAGTGGCCGATATCGAAAATAGACGAGCGAGAACGAGAGATGGAATCGTGGTCAGCGTCACCGGAAAATCCTCTCATTCACGAACATCTCGTTAACCGCTGCCCTCCCTCGCGCTCTCTCTCTCTCTCTCTCTCTCTCTGTACTCATATTTGAATCACGCACACGTGCTGGAAAAATCTCTTATGTAATAGCGCAATTCGTCACAAACGACGACGAAGAGGCCACGAGGACTTGTCTTCAATAAAATAGCGATCGATTCGCGACACAACGGGCACGTGAACGATACGATGACGGAGTATATTCCTATTGTAGTTGCAACGAGAATCAAGGAGCGATCGATCTTTATCGTTTGTATTCTTGATCACCCGTTTATTAGTATTATTAGTATCGAACATTAACGATAACTTCATTGTTATATCCACAGTACGATAGTCGTATGAATATTACATGGAAATTAACATAATTTTTTGTTCCGCTCACCGTCGCGTTGTCCTTGACCTTGAACAAATGATAGTGAAACGTGCCATCGTCGCCTTTGATGAAGTAGGCAAAAGTACCGCTTCTAGTATCCTGGGAATTTGTCGATACTGGTTGCGGCTTGGACGCACCGGTAAGAGAATGCCGAAAGATCGGATCTTCCTTGTTTTTTGTATAGGCCGATATGTAGCCCGAGGCAACCAAGAGATTTATCTGAAAATAATTTGTTATTCGATAATAGTGATTTTTAGGGTTGGTTTGAAATAATTTACGGATGTGTTAACAATACTATAAGTAAAGGTAATACAGTTTATAAATATTCATAATCGTTGTTTTTGGTATTAACGTAATGGCGTCGTTTAATTTTATATGAAAGTAGCTTCGATGTACGAACCCTCTCTCGATTGCTTCTCTTTTTAATCTCGCTGGTAATCCAGGGCAGCATAGGACCGCTGAATCTTCGGTCCATGACCGTCGAGCCCAAGTAATCCGCCGGTACGAGCTTCATAGCGCAATATTTAATTATTTATTTTTCGACAGGAATTTCGTTATGTTGACATCAAGAGCCGCATCGGACGGTGATGGGACTATGCTATTTTCAACCCATCGAAATGACTGTTAACATACAAGCGGTAGGACTATCGTTTAATTAACGTTTTGTAATTTATTAGGGTCGATCATCGTTTTTATAAGATTCATTAGAATTAATAGTTTCTTTAAAAAAAAAAAACTATCGTCGTAGACATAGTGGCATTCATCGTTCAATCGAAATATTCGTATTTTGTCGGAGTTTTATTTTAATCGGTGTACGCAAATGCCTGTGGCAAAAGCGTAAATGAGAAAAAATGTCGACGATAATAGTCGAGCAATACGATACGCTTCTACACATTATATATATAAATATACAGGTATATCTACACACGTATATGTTAAGTCTCAGATCGCAGCCACGCGAGGCATAGCTTCTGGGAACTGATAACGGCTGAATCGTCACCACATGTGTTAAACACTGTCCATGTACATAGCAAAGATTAATTTCATGACAGTGAGAATATATCGGCGATCACTGCTAAATAGTGAAAAAAAAAAATTTCAAAAAAGTGTACGCCTATGTATATATCAAGAATGTCCATATGGCTTGTGACAAAACAAGCTGTTAGTTGAGAGTATTAACAGATGTCGAACTTTTGCATCCTAACGTCCTCCAACGATTAATAATTTTCGATAATATTTTGTCCATATCGAATAAAGAACAGTGTTCGTCGTACTTTCACTTTACGACTAGAATTATGAAAAAGGAACTAGGAGTGTACTGACCGATATTCCACATAGTAGGAAAGTCCGCAATCGGGATTTTGCGCACCGAGTAAAGTTTCGCAGCACCAGGATGAAGAACGAAAGATGTATGGCCGTGTCCTCTCGTCAATGAATTTCTATTCTTTTCACGAGGCCCCTTTTGGCCTGTCAGGAATTTTCACATAATTTTTCCTTCCGGGATGAGGGGAAGGGAGACTTCGAGCTTTTAAAGTCGATGAACTCGAGAACGAAAAAAAAAAATTGCACCTTTAGCTCAAAGGCGAGTCTATGTCAGGCGGGTTTTGCGAGTACAAGGACGACGCTCTCGGACAGCTGACTCGTCGAAACATTTTCTTTTTTCTTCTTTCGTCACTGCACTGACCGCGAATGGCTGTCTGTCTATGGCATCGTAGCTTCGACGAGAGTGAACGCGAATCGAAATGTATGAGTACACGAACGCACGATACACAGATATTTTTTATACGCGAGTATCACCAAAATTTAACACCGATCCGGTCGCTATCCGACGAATGTTTGCGTTTTACTCGTGCTTGTACGGTTCGCGAAGGAAAACTTGACGCGACGTTTCGCGAGATCATGGGAATATACGCACTTTTCCATTAATTATTACATGGTGTTTACCGACATGCACGAAGTACACTCGATATTTCTGGAAAAATACTCGATCGTAAAGCGCACGAGCGAACGAGTAAAACACACATGGAATGTACATACAAGACGTATACTCCGTACTGGCATTTATGGATCGCGTCCCTTTGTGAATAAGAGCTATTCGGACTGGTGGCGACATCTGACATTTGCCAAACGCAACCACAGAGTCGTCAACGATCGGTACATTGGTACCGACTCTTACCGACTGCTGTATTCTCTCTGTTTGCACAATGATATATCAACATACGGCAATTATAATTCACCCACATGTGTAAATAACTCATGTTTGCCAACAATTAAACAACGCATTATATATTCAGTTATGCATTACTATTTATTTCATATAATTATTTCTTATAATATAAGATACACAACACTAATGATATCCCTTATATTACAATAAATAATAAAATTACATTATTTCTCTTTGTATTATTGCTGTTGTATTATGATTATTGATAACCATAATGAAATTGATATGTATAGATACATTAAAAATTTGATTTTTATCGCAGCTCAGCACCATCCCGAAACTATACCCCGTGCAGCTAGCAATAGACAGATGTTTTTATCAAATGGTCCCTAAGTTGCTTGATAATATCAACTAGATTCAATAAAAAAAACAGCTTTTAATTGAACCACGAAAAATTTGCCCGAGCTCGTCAAGAACCGCGATGCGAAGTCATAATGAAAATCTCTACTTAATAATTGATGGTACCGTCCTTGTTGTACAGACCCTCGGGGCACAAGGCTTTGGTACAAGCGGCCTTGGTACCGTCAGAGTTGCATCTGCAGTTGTTGCAGAATTCCTTGAACGATTTGCCAGGTTCGCAGACTCTTTGTTGGTCGCGCTTGTCTCTCAAGATGGAGATGTCTTCAACGTTGATGGTACCGTCCAAGTTGTAAAGACCCTCGGGACACAAAGCTTTGGTACAAGCGGCACTGGTACCGGCAGCGTTGCATCTGCAGTTGTTGCAGTACTTCTTGAACGATTTGCCAGGTTCACAGATCTGTCCAGTTTCCCGTTTTGGTTTCGCAGTCTCGTCAACGGTGGCAACATCATCATCGTAGGTGACGTCGAAGGAGACCAAGACGTCCTCGTTGATGGAACCGTCTCTGTTGTACATGCCAGGTGGGCAACCCCTTTTGGTGCAACCAGCGGGTTTACCTTGAGGACCACACGTGCAGAAGTTGCAGTACCTCATGTACGGCATATTAGGCACGCAGGACTCATCCGGTACTGCATCCTGAGCTGTTACGATTGTAAAAGAAAAGATTATCGATAATCGACTTCCGGTGACCACGATGCTACTATAGGTCAATGAAAATTCGTACGATCTCGGATTGATACGAATGAAAAATCAGTGGTAACTGGATTTTTAGTAATTATGCGAGAGATTGCACTTACCAGATACGGCGACGACGGCCAACAAAGCGAAAACGATGAAACGCATCTTGATTTACGTTGAGATTTTCGTACGAAAGATTATGTTCGTATGTTCTCGGAATTCGATTGATCGAATGAGACTGATTGATCCATGCCAAATCCACCGTTTTAATAGTAACGAAAATGCTAATTAACGGCAGATTTCGACCAATCGCCGCGAGTTTGATAATTTGCGCGTACGATAAAACAAGGTGGGAGGTATATCAAACAAATCGTGACATGGCTCATCTTGTTTACTCTAGTTTACGTATATTGGAACCACACGTGTTCCGAGATTGGAAGATCCACGCTCGGCATAATAATCACATTATTCATACGTGAGATATCGATATCAAGACATATATTACGTGAAAGACCATTTTGAAATATCGTCACAGCCAATTAAAATTTTGGCATACACGACGATATCCGGATCATCGCCAATTGTATCAATAACGTCGCGTTAAAAAATCGCCGCGATACAACGACCCACGAAAACATTAAAATCATTCCCGGTTTTTAATATAATTTTCACCAGTTAAATTCACCTCACGGAGTATGCAAACACTGTCAAATTAGTTATATTTCCTGTACGGCCTCTTTTCGCAACCCACGTGTCAACTTCTACGGCAATTTGGAACGATCGTACCAGTTTTTCATTAAAAAAATCTTTGTAGATTCTTCATCGTTAATACTACTGTCCACATTAGCGTATAAATGAATGAAAGAATAAAATAGTTCATTAAGTAATATTTCCGGGCCGCACATGTTCTATAAAATCTTTCGCAAGAGCTCATAAAATACATTGGGTGTTTTAGTTTTTTCCTTGTACAATCGTTCATTTACCTTCGAGTAGTCGAGTTTCATTGAGATTCTGAACAATTAGTTTATTAACATTTCGTAACAGTGTCGATAATCACCCGATTCATGGACAGTTTTGAAATATTCAAAGATTATTCCTATCTGTATTGATTTTTCTATACTTTTCCGGTATCGCGCGCTCGCTCTCGATAAGTAAACGGTGGGCTGAATTTGAGGTCATCCTATCATCTCAAATTCATTCACATTCATTTGACATTCGAATTGAGAATTTGCCGAGACCGGAAAGTTCGATTTGAAACGAGCCGAGAAATATATGTAAAATCTCATAACGAAGACCGGGCGATTTACACTGACAATAGTTGAATGTAAACAGAGCAAATCATATTGAGAATGTATAACCGATCGAATGGTCAATCGCATGTTGACATTAGAATTATACGATGGGTCAGTTTTAAACCGCCGGTCCTCCGAAACGGCCGTTAAATTGATCGGAACCGTATTAATAATTCGATTCAAGAAGTATTTGAATAAAAACGCGAAAATTGACCCAAAATCTTGATAAAACAACGGATAATATCAAATATCGATAGGCAAAAAGAAACCAGAGAATGCAGAAAATGTCACTGTCCGAGTCCAGCGAGGAAGAGACAGAACTTCAGACACCGAGATTCATACGAAGAAATTCACGTTTTAGCATGCGAAGTTGTACCCCAGGTATAGCGAAGTTATCGATAAGAAATCCGAAACAAACAAACAACATCAACAACAAAAGAACGAAAAATTTGTTAACGTTTCGAGGTACTCCGTCGTCGGTCATAAGTTCAGTCGTTTTCGGTCCAATTTCGGAGGAAGTGCTCAGAATATGGAGTCAACTGCCCGAAGGCATACGTCTCGATCCAAGTTTGGCCGCTATTCAGCGAGAATACGAGAGGGTCACTATAAATGTCGAAAAATCGTACGAAATTTCGAATTTTCACCAAAATACGATATTAAATCGATCGTAATCCAATGACGTTTCTATTTTACTAGACGAACGCTCAACGTCCCTATAGGAGAGACCCTCATTGTCAATATGTCGGTTAGCACTCAGCAATCTCCTTCCACCAAGTGAGAGATTCTCGTTTTTTGATCATCGCGGTGCAACAACGGTTGAAATAAAACAATAATCGATCGAAAATATTTACAGAAAAAATAATACGATCCCCGGTGATGGAGAAAATCTCGATGCTCAGGTTCACGGTCACGGTTATAAACAGAGACCATTTTATCGTTACACCAAATTAGTCTTACTCACTTGTTTCTGGATCGTATTTACCGTAAGATATAAATCGATACTTTCGAAAATTGTGACAAAGTTTATCAAAAATTTATATATTTCTTTCAAACTATGTTTTCTTCATAAAAACTATCTTGCCACGCTGAGCAGATTATCTTGATGACCAAACGCGAAAAGTTTCCGGTTTTGCACGAGATTTACGTTCCAAGGAACGAAGTTAAAAGTATCCTTTCACATTTTGACGAGTGGAGAAAAGAAGAATGAAAAGAAAAATCTATCGAACCCTAACAAAAGGTACAATCAGGTTACACGTTGCTCAACGATTTAACGAGCGATAGAGTCGGTATTACTCTCGAGGGTCCATTATTGCCAATGATCGACAAGCCATCGAGAATGAATGTCTGGACACATCGTCTTTTCGTCTGGCTCGAAGTCACCGACGACTCGAGATACGAAAAAAAAACCTCGGACAACGATACTCAGAGAATTCATTGTTCCCAGGTAAATCCGATTTTTTTGCTCGAATCAACGAACGAAGAATTTTCTAAATTTCCCTCCAGATCTCAATTATCGAACGATTTTTCTCCGATAGAATCTCACCGAGCCTTGGATCATACCGATTTTACCACAGGACATCGTGGATCTATTTCCCATTCAAAGGCACGAGAAGATTTTCGATCTGAAAAATCTGACGGACGCTTGTAACGAAAATTCGAGACGCATCGTCGTCGTAAATTTGAGAACGAATTTGTCCGCTAATCTTCCTGTATCGATAGCTTACGACTGGTCGCCGATCAACACAGAGAGGGGTGTGATTTATGCGGTTGTCGTTCTCATTGGTCTTTATGTTCTAATTATTTTCGAGGTAGGTGAGAGAATAATCGTTTCTCGATCAGACTGGACAAATAAAATCGTAATTATTCAATCATGAATTATTTTTATGCAAACTAATAATTGATAAATTGTCATGTTATAGATTGTTCATAGGGCTCTAGCAGCTATGCTCGCGTCCACAATGTGCTTAGCAATTTTAGCAGTAATGAACGAGGTATTTAACGAGTTAATAGAATCGAATCTGATTTTTTTTTCTCGAATCCACTCTAATGGAAATCATAATAATTATTTCGCAACAGCGACCGACGATGACCGAACTGATATCTTGGATCGACGTGGACACTCTTCTTCTTCTATTCTCGATGATGATACTAGTCGCCATATTCGCCGAAACTGGAATATTTGATTACTTGGCCGTTTATGCGTACAAAGTAAGATAAAACGAACTAAAAATATATTACCACTCGCGTCAGAGGTCCATCACGATTAAATGGTTCGATGCAATGATAACATCGTTCACGTGGTGAATTTTGATTTCAGATAACCGGAGGAAAGCTATGGCCGCTTATAACCACTCTCTGTTTCTTTACCGCATTTATTTCCTCATTTCTTGACAACGTGACGACCGTGTTGCTAATGACACCGGTGACCATAAGATTGTGCGAAGTGATGGAACTCAATCCGGTACCGATTCTCACAGCAATGGTCGTTTATTCGAACATAGGCGGTGCCATGACACCAGTCGGCGATCCACCCAACGTCATAATAGCGTCCAATCGTGACGTCATCAACGAAGTAACCATTGAATTAATCGTCATTCCCAACTCACGACCCTCTTGTTCTCTTTCTAAAGTCATTATCGACCCATGTAATCGCAGGGGGTTGGCTTCAGCACTTTCGTAATGCACATGAGCATCGGTGTTGTGATAGTTCTCGTGGTTGTTTACGCCCAACTACGTTTCATATTCCGCGATGTTTCCGTTCTGGGCTTCGACGAACCACAGGACGTACAGGATTTAAGACACGAGATTGCGATATGGCAGAGAGCTGCCTCGAGTCTATCGAGCTACAGCAAGGACGAAAATTTGGTTCGGGAGACACTGATGAAGAAGGTGCAGAGACTGCTGTCGCTATTGAAGAAAAAATTGATGACCGGTAGCGTGGCTTTCGAGAAGTACAAAACGACTCTCGAAGAGATGCAGGAGAAGGTGATAACTTCGTTTGTCAATATTGTTAGCTAATCAGCTTTATCGATCCCTCGTCGATCTAACGCCGTTCATCTTTTTCCATCAGTATCCGATCAGGGACAAGTGGTTGCTCGTTAAATCCAGCATAGCACTGTTATTCGTGATAATTCTGTTCTTCCTGCACAATTTACCGCATCTAAATCTGTCTCTCGGCTGGACCGCCCTCTTAGGCGTTCTGCTATTGCTAGTTCTCGCCGATTCCCTCGACATCGACGGTCTTCTCGCCAGAGTCGAGTGGAGCACGTTGATTTTTTTCGCATCGCTCTTCATTCTCATGGAGGTAAAATTAACTTTCTCAAATCGCATTATATAACCGATTAAAAAAAATGTATTATACAACTCGATCCAATTATTCCTCGTTTGACGCTAAAATTCTCCTAGGCACTGGCTCGTTTGGGTCTGATCGCTTGGATCGGCAATCTAACGGAAAAGGTAATACTTTCGGTAAACGAAGAATCTCGACTCGCCGTAGCGATTCTCCTTATTCTCTGGGTCTCGGCATTCGCGAGCGCTTTCGTCGACAATGTGCCACTCGCTACGATGATGGTCAGAATAGCTACGAGCCTGTCGCAAAATCACGAACTCGGTTTACCGCTGCAGCCTCTCATATGGGCTCTCGCATTCGGCGCTTGTATGGGAGGTAAGAGAAATTTGTAAATTCTCTCGAGCTATAACGTGCGTTCTATATTTGGCGAGAATACAGATGTGTTATTAACAACAGGAAATGCGACTCTAATTGGAGCAACCGCGAATGTCGTTTGCGCTGGTGTCGCCGAGCAACACGGCTACCGATTCACGTTCATGCAATTCTTCAAGTGAGTCTTATAACAATATACCTATAAAAATAAAGAGAAAAAAAAGAAAAATCGTATCATCATCGCCATTACGAACGCATAATACATAAAACAATTTTTTTACTTTTCTCGACAGGGTTGGCTTTCCGATAATGCTAACGAGCACCGCTACCGTAACAGTTTACCTGTTGATCGCTCATGTCGTCTTCCATTGGAACTAAAGAATCTCAGGCATTCCGCATCGAAGAAAATTGTGCAACTACTTTGACTGAAAAGTAGCGTTCATTAGGAATCAAAAGTTTATGTATAGATATATATAAGACTGATTAGCTCGGGAAGCCAAAATCTTTTAAGATTACGCTCGCGCCCGATCGTTCTTTCACGCGTCGATAAATTTTATCGATAATAATTTCTAATTTCTTTCCATCCCTCCTAAAATTCATTTTAGTAATATTCGTTATTGCAATTCAGCCGGGGAAAACACGAAGCCAAAGCAATGCAGCGTTCTTCTTTATAGACCAACGCGCAGATTTTGTATCCGCTGTGGAGTGTCGCCACCTGGTGGCAAACTTCTACATCGCGATAAATCGCTTCACCGCGATATCGAGCTTATACCGTTCCACACTTCGCTCTATCGTCCCTCGACACACACGAGCGTACGCCCGCAGGCTTTTAAAGCTATTTGTCTATGTCAATAAAGAAATTGGGCGTAGTAAAACGAAAATCTCAAAGAGATTTTAGAGGTCGCCGGTTAACACCAGAATTCATTCATATCCCATTGAGGCACCGTTGGGGCAAGCTCGATGGAGACTTTCACGCATATTCATTATTTCGTGGACCGAAGGAACGTTTTCCATCGGCTCTTGGGAAAAAAGGAGAAGGATATGGGTTTGCCAACGAAAGAGGCATTTTTACCGCGAAATAGTTAGGTCGGAACATTTCTCTTTTTTTTGCGTTCGCCTTCCTCCCAACCTCCATTGCTCTCTCGCGATTCGCGTCATGTTTTTACACCACTCGACGAAGAATCGCTTCGTCTCTTTTCTAAAAACGACAATCTCTCCCGAAAAAAGAAAAGATTTGTACCAAAAACGAGATGAGAGGGAGAAAAAAAACGAGTAATCACGAAATTACAGTCTCGAAAGAGATTTGGTCCGATGGCGTTTCATTTCTTTTCTATCCTCCGCGTGGACCGATCGAGATCCGACTCAGTGCGTAAAACGACGCGAGTCACCGCACAGCCAACGCGCGAAGAAGAGAATCGGCTTTGAAGTGGACCAAGCGCAACGGCTCGTTCATGGCTAGGTCGTGTTCCTTCGAGTAGGTACACATTTTTTCGACTCTACGAACGTATATACGAGACTTTCTAATTCACAACAGTGGCGAACTAGCCGGTCAGTGTCGTGCTCGGTGCACGTTGCACCGATCTTGCGCCAATTTGGAATGCAGTTCCCCTATTATCTTCCGCTGTTCTCTATGGCACTTGACTTCCCCGAGGCGTGTAAAAGAGCTCGACCGCCTCGACCTAAGAGTTCGACAGCTTCGTTAACCCGTCGTCGAATCGCAATTTGTACCGGCGAAATTTTTACAAGCGCCGCTGAATTATCTTTAACCTTTCAAGGAGAAATTTTCACGTTCAAGAACATCCGGTCGCGTGATCGACGCGCGCATTATAAACTCGAAAGAAGAAGAAGAAAAAAGAAACGTCGTTCTATCACGCGATCAAGAAAAAGCGAGATTGACGGGTCGCCAAAAATTTTCTACTTACGAAAAACACTCGATGGCACGCACGCGTCACATTCAAATCTATAAATAAATATTGTCGATTTGTGTACAGTTCAAAGGTTCTCGACGTGGCAACGTTCTCCAAAATGTTAAATATTTAACACGACAGTCAATTGGCGCGGGTTCATTTTTACCGCGAAAAATGCCCAAAATTCACATTTGCACATTGTCTTTTAGGCGTTAATGGATTTTTCTGAGAATCGCTCTATCTCGCGTTTTCTCTCTCTCTCTCTCTCTCTCTCTCTCTCTCTCTCTCTCTCTCTCTCTTTCTCCCTCTCTTCTCCTTCTTGTACGAGCGAATCCCGTCACGCAGCGAACACGTGTCAAATGCGCATCGCGCTTCGGAGGGATTCGCATCCGATCGAGAGATTTGTTTGCGCCGAATTATTCGTGACAAGGGGGGGGGGGGATAACAAAATTGAAGAGTAGGAAAAATAAATTAAAACAACGAAACGATTCGAAACCGGTTGAGGAAAGTGACTCGACGGAGGGAAAGAACAAAGTTGGCTCGAAGGAGACGCGAGGGCTCGACAATCTTTTTGCTTCTCGATACCAGTCTTTTTTTCTTTGTATTCCTGGAGGTTCGTATCTACGTCGAAGATAACCTTGAAGCCCTCCTTGAAAATGCGTCCTATCGATTTTTTCTCTTTCCACCCTCGCTCGCTTCGGCCCAACGCCGAAACTTTCCAGGCGACGTAGCAAGGGTTTCGGGCGCGACACGCGAAGTGACTAATTTTCGTCAGAAAATTGAAAAAAAAGGAGTCGTCGTATCTTAACTCACGCCCAACGACACGACTGCTTAGAGGTGAGGATGAGGGTTCCTCGAGATGGAAAAACGACGATCAACCACAGGAATCCCGAACCGGTTAAAGCACGCATGTGTCCTTTTGTTGAGATATGAAAAATATTCAAGCCTGCGACATGTTTTATCGGACTGAGGACAATGGCACCTGAAAAGGACGAAATAAGAAATAAACATTTTTTTATCTCACCGTCTCCATTTCACGCTCGTATTTCCACTGACCCTACGATCACGACAAGGGTGACCTTAAAATCCTCTTCCGGTGATAAAAGGGACTAAGCCACCCTAAATATTGCGTTGAGGGAGAACAAGCTTAACAAAAAAACGTTAAAAAAACGCGATATGAAAAAAACGAGTAAATCCCGGCCCGATGAAGAAAACGAGTTCCTCGAGGCTTATCACCCCCTCTGGTATCAATTTATCCGACGCACATCGAGAATATCGTTCGTATAATTGTCGCATTCGCATCGACGACGTCAAAGAAATTGAACAACCGCTTCGCGATGGGCGGATACATCAAAGACATATATATCGAGGAGCAGGTTGATGGAAAGTTTGCCGACCTTCGAGTGGTGAATGACTCTGAGAATCACGGGATAAAACCGTATCTTATTTTTTTCACTTCTTTTTCTGCTCCTACGTTAATTTGTGAATCGAAAAAGTACAAAAAACAAACTGCATCGACCGCAAAAAACATAATGGGGCATGGTTCAGAGCGCTTTCCGAAGCAATATTTTCCGAGACGGAATATTTAACATAGAAACGAGATGTTTCTCGGTAACGATGTATAATTTTTCCGTCTAGCACTTTACGTGTCACAGTCTCTAGATACATGGCTCAATATCGAAGACGATAAAAGAAACTATCGCTCCAGTTTTCCATCGAATTAAAAAAAAGAAAAGTTTTTGAGTGCTTTTTTGTGACGAATTAATCGGAAGCGCGAGAGACAGATGCGAAATAAAATAGAGTTGGGGAAGTCCTTGAGTGTTATGGGAAAAACGGAATTGTTTTTTCGTAAAACGATGCTCGTAAGAATGAAAGAAAAAAAATGTCAGATACGCGAAGCGTTGATTAGTCGCAACAGCATCTTGATAAAGAGCCGCTATTACGGAGCCTTACGTATTATTGCTAATCCATGATTAAAGTGGAATCACGATAATATGTACATGTGCGAGCGTTAACGCGCCTAATGTTCGTACGACAGTGAATTAAAAAAACGCGTCAGCGTTACGATTCGAATAATATTTCCACGCTATTTAAGTTTATAGCTTGTGTGACGTTTTGTGCGAAAAAACGTAAACAATTTTTTTTACCAACATTGAACGATCAGTTTTTGCATCCAACTGTACCTAAGTGTCTCGCATTCATAAATAAATAAAAATCGTATTGTTATCCGTCGCGTCTAACGCGTTTATCGACGATTAATTATACACGACAAAAATAATTGTAAAAAAATTCGTATCTTGTGAAAATGATATTCATTTAATTTCAAAAAAATATCGGATTTAAGTGGGAGGGAGGGATTGGATTACGTTGAGGGTTTTTTAACGAAGATTCGCGAAGGTCACGGTTACCTTCCTGGTGGCTAGGCGAACGGGATAAAACCAATATGATAATTTGCGAATTAACGATTACTCAATCATGAATCGACAGAATATCACGTGAAGAGAACTAAAAAAAGAGACGGAAACAAGAGATGACATCGAAATTGGCGAACTTTGTATGTGTCAAGAATGCGCGCAGGATCTTGAACCCCGCGATATTTTGAACTTTGGCGCCTCTTCGTTCTTTCGGCGAACGTCAATCATTTTCTTATTGACAATAGACGGAAAGAAACGGTGCAAAACATAATAAAAAGAATACCCAGTTCGTAAGATTCGAATAAAAAGCATCGACTAGCCGCGGCACACGTGCGCTATTGACGCACGAAGTATAGGTATAGACTGTCGGTTGAGATTGAAAAAAAAAAATGCAACGTACTAATCGATCTTTCTAGTCAATTGATTAATTTGATAATTTAATAGCAAAATATTGTACAGTAAATAAAAATGGAACTTGTCGTTCGAAGACGAGAAAATTGTAACAAAAACGAAAAATGATATTGATACACTTTTGAACGAATGATGTTGTCACCATTATCATGCATGGATGAACTTTCGTTGTTTTCGCATCGATTAAATAACCGGTCCCGTTGCAACTTTGCATCATGGAACGAACACGTCTCGAGCACAATATGGCTTAATCAATAAAGAATCGAATATTAACCAACAATATCGATAAATCAATGTTAACGATCGAGGTGGATGTACCTACATAACTTTTGTAATCACGGATAATACACGTCATTAAAGTTAAATTGTAAATTTGTGAAACTGACCAACGTCACATCGATGTGTTACCAAACCTTGGGGAATTCGTCTCGATATTCCAATCGCCGAGCGTAAAACGATGATGAAAATATTCGACGAAAATGAGTCGAAGGGCCGGACCGTCCTTTCACCGACTTATCGTATTAAAAAAAATCACGTGGCAAGTCCCAATACCCGTTATTGGCCTATTTCGACAGACATATTTATAGACTCTATATATATATACACACCTCGGCCATATAAGAGTATTGAACACGTTATCAAAATAAATTGAGACGCTGACTTATAACGTCCTGAGTCAATCTCATTTTTCGTCATTGGGACGCGAATGAGAATTTTCGGTACCTGCTACGAGGCGTACGACACTCGCCTACTGGAGAGTTCGATGCCGCGCAGAGCATGTCCACTCGGGCGACGCCACTCGCAATCGCTCCTAGCCATTACGCTCGAACGAAAACAATTTTATTTTTGTGTAAACAAATATTAAAATTAATGTAAATAAAATTGAAATAAATAATAAATAAAAATAAAATCAATAATAATGCCGTGTGAGATGGGATTTCGTCTCGATACTTGTACGTACGATAATATATCGCACGTGAAGATTGGCGAATTTCAAAGAGCAAGGACAAATACGCGAGTTCCTCCACCATCGCTTGTTCTTACCGAACTCCAGCGAGAGCCGCGCACACACATAGACGCGCGCGAGATGACGTAGATTCGCGGGAAGCTCCTCGACCCACGAAGGATAACAGCGACACACTGTCCGAGAGGTGTTTATATCCGAGGCTCTAAACGCGTTGGGCCTCATTTGCACGCACCCTTTTATCCACAGCGGATCTCGAAATCACAGTCGACAATTTTTTCTTACGTCTCAATTACGAATTTTCCTTAAATCGCGAGTGTTTTTTTCAAAATAAATAAAAACAGGGGAAACTTTGTTCGCGATTTAAAAGTTCGTTACATCTCGAGCCTCTGCGGGCGTTTTATTTCGCCCATCGCCGAGTGAAGTAACTAGACGAAATTTGCCCCCGCGAAAGCAAAATCCGACGCGGTGAAAACCGCGAAAGTGGAATTGTACAATTTTCGTTCTCTCGAATAAACGAGAGAATAAAGCAAGACCCGGCGAGTAGCCACGCACAGATGTGAAAGTGTTGTTTAGCGCGATAAAAATATATACCGTAATATGTAACTCGGTGCTGCTGGACATTATACTTTTGTTGCCGATTTAGCGTGGCGCAACGTTTACAAACCAAGCCGGACTGGTGAAGGAAGGATCGTCGCTCATCTAAGATTCCAACAATAAGATTTAGTACATCCCGCCAACTTCCGATCGGACTTTCACGACACTCACGTAAGCATACGATTTATTCAAACTCTATTTTTCGTTACATTTTTAGGCAAACTACTTTAAATATTTTCTTGTTCCTTTTTTTCAAACAATGTAATTTAACAAGAGCAACATAATAACCGGACGTTTCACCATCGGAGTAGGTTTCGCTCGTAATACTCGAACACGCTCGGTACGCCGCGATTTTATTATTGTCCCGGTCGAAGATAATACCGCGAGAGCAGAAAACGAAAGCCCGAGAAATTCTCGAAGTAATTTATCGTTGGTTGCGGTCGGACAAAAAAAATGAAAAAAAAAACATAGTCGTAGATCTTCGAGACTCGTACGTGCGGTGGATCGTGTACGAAATGATGTACGGGCCAGAAATGATAATTCAAAGGTCGAGAAACTACAAATTTGTGGATTAATTTCGCGTGTCAAAGTTTATATATGTGTGTCACCCGTCGGGCGAACGAGGTATCGTGAGAAAATAGCTCAAACTTGTGCGACTCGCGGTCGTCGCGTTACGCTCTATAAGTGCAAACACGCATGTCTACGCCCCAGTGCTATAATAAGATATATAACGTTCGTGATCGAACCGCGACTCTCATGGGCAGCCTACCCCTCGTGAATAAAAAAAAAAATAATCGCGATTACTCGTGACACATTCAAGACCGTTCCCACTATTTACCAGCGACTTTCTTTTTCATTCTCCTCCGATCGCGATGATTTGTTTACATACGCGTTTTTTCTTATTTAATTTTCGCTAAAATAAAGAGGGTGGCTCAATTTTGTGTATTTTTTTTCTCTTTAGAAAATCGTACGTGCTGAAAAATATACGCCCGGGGGCTTTTGCGCGAGGTGCCGAACGAAACGGCTCGAGGATTCTCGCAAGCAAATTTTTTTTTTGCCACTTGTCGATTTACGTACAGAAGTCATCGAACCTTAGACCCGAAAAATGATGAAGTATCGAGAGACCCACTTGCATAGAGAAACGTGATTCGGAGTACGTGACGTCAACGAGGAAAAGACTACGACTAATTCGACCCGTCCCTCGCTGTCAATAACGCGAAGTCACATATACACGTCACACGTTTACAATGTTTTTTTTTTTAATTTTTATTTCACGCCTATGGGCGAATTTGCACTTTGGATCATATGGGAAAACAAAAAAAAGTGTATTTGCGCGTTTAGCCCTGGCGCCTACACAACTATACTCGAGGATGGGAACAAAGTTTGAAATTACACCGGTTGGGTTTTGCCGGAAATATTCGACGATGAGGCAACCGAAAAAATATTAAATTTTTTTCACGTTAGTCACATTTTTTTCTTGTTTTCTTTTTTTTACTGTTAACTCCGAACCTGTACCTACCGATCATACAGAATAATATATATATATATATGTATATAGTCGCGATGATATTCGCTGGCGAAGCACATTGCACAATTGGCCGCGTAACGCACGACAGAAAAAAACAGACATTCGTCTAATTATCCGCTCGCTGCGCGAGCTTGTATCTCTCTACCTTCGCGAATATTCGAGAAAAACAATATGTTAAAATCGTATTTTTCGAAAGTCTATCGATATGTAAGTATGATTTTGGTGTTTACGTGAATAATCATTAGATCGTTGTGGTCCATCGTGACTTCGTAATACAACAAAAAAGTAATACGCAAAAATAAGAGACGCACAACATTTTTTATTAGGGTAGGACGTTGTTGATGTTTACTCTTTTGTACTTTTTTTAAATCAAAATCCTGAGATAAAACGTTATATTATTCACGAATATCGGAACGGGTTCTCCGTTTAATTTTTCTTCGTTCGACTACGTCTTAATTTTGTGAGTCAACGTTCCAATATTCGCTTTGTTACGTTCGCGTGAATGAAACAGTTCAGTTTTTGTTTCTAGCAAATTAGGTAACTTAAGTATACAGCAAAAGGCGTTTCATTGATAAAAATTTCTCAATTTTACGAAATTTCTTTGGCACTTAGAGATCTCTTGGTGAAAAAAAACAAAGCCTAATTGACCGAAGTATTTCGCAAATATATTTCATCAAATCTTTTAGCCAATCGGTATAACATTTTTCCTCTGTTTCATGGAAATTATTTTTATGTTTATTTTATTTTTTTCATTGCGTCGTTATTTCGTGCAAATATATCTCCGTCTCGCTCGAGTACGGGCCATTCCCTTCCACCTTGGGATTTACCGAAGAGAGAAAGAACAGGTGTAGTAACTTACGGTCGTGCCTACCACACGAGCGTTGGCGATTGCCCCTGGTCCGGCGCGGTGACCACCACCAACTTCTAGAAAGAGAAAGAGAGAGATAGAGGGAGGGAGAGAGAGAGAGAAAGAACGTTTGGTCCACTGCACTGCCAATCCGCACTCCATCTCCATCGTCGTAGTGCGCGCAAGCAGCAAGCCACGCTCATCGCGTGTATTACTCTGGTAGTTTCCCTCCTGTCATATCGACTCGTGCATCACTCCGCTCTCGTTCTCTCCCCTGTCCCATTGGCGATGTGTCCGTTTTTATCATCATATCTCTTTCTTTTTTTGTGATTTTCATTTTTCCTTCGCTATTTTCAAAGTGCAACGCTGAAAATTCTACACGGAATAGAACGAGAGCGACGGAAAAAAAAAATTTCGTGAAAGAAATTTGTCCTTTTTTTGCTAAAATTTGCCAAAATTTTGCGTGGCTGCATCGTTTTTTTTCGATATTTACTATAATTCGGGACGAATAAATGTAACAGTGAAATAAAAAATGTTCGTTTACGTCGAACGAGGATAATTTTTGGCCAAAGTGCGCGTGTTGGTTTTATTTCGCTGGCTCGAAATTGATCAACGGACGAGGACGAGTACGAGGATTTTACGTCAAATATTTGAGAACTAAAAGGACTAATTTTCCAGGAGTCTTACAGTGGTACGTTATTTACGAAAAAAGAAAATTACTTTTTTTAAACCAAAGTTTTTTCATAAATTGAACGATTTTAGCGTAGCGTTCGTACTAGCTTCATGATAAATCGCTCTGCCGGCTCACGTGCAAGCCCGTTGCACCGTGAACGTATCCGATGCATCGACGGGAACCTCTCGCTCGAGCCGTCCGGTAGATTTCCGCTAGAGAAAACTCTCGTCGTCTTCCGCGTGTCAGCTATCTCTCTCAATCTCGTTAAACGACTGTAACACATCGACTCGTTGAGCGTTACATAAAATCTGTCGAATCCGTTCCTCGTGCTTCCACGGATGTTGTGGCACGACTGACAGTCGCGACGAAACGCGAAAGGTGTCCCTCTCACGCACCAACGAAGCGACGTTCCTCTCCTCTTGAAAAGAACGAAAGAGAAAGACAAAGAGAGAAAAAAGGGCTGGCAAAGAAAGAAACAGGTGAAGGAGGAGGAACGCGAGATAGCTGTCAAATATTTCAACACCTTTTTATCCTTCTCTTTTTCATTAGTTACATTTTACAGTCTTGGAACGATCAATGGATTCCTTAATCGAAGAAGACTTTACGACGTAACAGACTCGCGCCAACTAGTCACAGTCGGAAAATAAAAAATCTTTTATAACGTATCGATTTTCGAATAAAATTCTACCGTAAATTAGTAATTAGTACCATCGAGCGTTGATCGAGTCACGTAGGGTCTCTTTTACTACGGTCGCATCGCAGCGCGAAGCATGTGACGTACGCGTGGTGTAGGTACCCGTTGGAGAGTTCGATGCTGGTCAAAATAGTATTTATCGAGTAGTCCGCTCGGAGAATTGATGAAACGTGCTCGGTCGCTAGATTTTCAGAACGGATATATGTACGTCTATACGTAAATAACCTAGGTATATAGGTACATTCATATATCATATAAGAGAGCTAGGAAACTTGGAAACCGGTAAACAATAACGGTGATAGAAGCATCCACCATGAAAGGATGGACTTGCATCGAGGCATTCATACTCCCCCCCTTCCCTTGCCACGTTTTACCATCGTTGTATAGCCTCGCGAGCCTATCAATTATAATGCGTCAGGCATGGCACGAAGAGTCTCTCGCGATGTATGGAGAAAAGGAGAGGGCATATCTCTATCATTAAGTAAACCAGTGCGGCCGACGGTCTCGCTCTTTCCTTCTTCCTATTCACATTTTTTCTTTCGCCCCCCCCCCCCCTCGTTCTTTTCTTACCTCGTCCTTACAACACGATTCTCGTCAAACTTTATTCAAAACTCGAAACGAGTCGATAGAATTTTTTGTTTTTTCATTGAAATAAAACAAAATATTAATAAAAATTGATATTTACAAATTTTTGGACGTACTACGATATTTCATTGGAATGTAATGCGTCGTGTTTAATGCAAAATTGTATTTCCGTTATTACGAAACTTCGTATCGAGTTTCTGCTTTTCGGAATGAAATTATCGTTTGAATAAACATGATTGAAAATAGATAAATAAATAATTGGCTTATGTTACTTTTTTATTTTATTTTTTCATCATACGATACTCAATACGAGCAAAACTGGATTACCTTCGCGCTTGTTTGTCACCTCGAAATTTTTTCCCAACTTCGATCCGACCTATCATCCCCTGCGTTTGCGCAATTACGTGCTCAAATGTCATATACAAAATGTATCATTACCGCGTGTACGTAATACGCATTGTATAATTAATGACGATCTCATCATTATTACACCTGGAAGATCCATCCAATTAATTTTTATGCCAACAAAACGCTTATTTTTCGCTATTTCTTTTTTCATTGCGAAACGTCTTTCAAGCGTATTTATTCTTTACACGTAATAAAAAATATTAAAAAAAACAAAAAAGTTCATAGTTCCCGTGGAAATTTCTTTGAAACCGAAACGTTTAACTTCTGGACACATAAAACTCGTCGTCGTTCGACCTCTCTCGCTCTCGTTGGTGTTACGAAACGATTTTGCTTTCCACAAAAAGAACGAAGCCGCGCGGTAGCTACCACGACCGAGAGTGTATTACCTACGGCCGTAATGTATAGGACGGGGAACTCGCGGATCTCTTGCTCACCTCGATGGTGAGGAGAAGCACGATTGAACAAGCGGCTCTCGATGAAAGTGAATATCCAGAATCCGATGCGACCCCTTTCTTCCACCGTTCTATCTGTCACCCCCTCGTACGTCGCGTATCTCTATTTTCGCATACTCGCCGAGTTACGACGACTTTTTAGAATCATAAAGATCAATGGACCTCGCGTGGTTACATGCTCGCGCTCCGACGCTATTACTTACACTCCTGTCGATTAATTAAAGCGCTATATATATGTGTGTTTGTGTTACCGAACTAGGAAACGTAAAAGACATTAATTTGCCGGAAAGGAACGTATGATTAAAACGATCGAGTAAATAGACACGTTAAACGTTAAAATATTTAAAAAAAAATAAAAACTCGAAAGGATTTCGAAATATTTAGATTATTATCGACGGCAGTAATAACGATGGGAATAATATTTTGTATACGATGGAACGAGTTTTGTTGAAAATTTGTAGATCTTCGTACGACACGATTTTTGCTCCCGTAAGTTCGTACTAATGATTCGATTAAATATTTGTCGAACAATATATTCTTGAAAGATTTTTCTATGTAATCGCACGATAATTTGAAACACCTGCGTGCTCAAACGTATTTCACTATAGGGCGAGCACATTAGCGGACGATAAACGCACTCTATCCTCCTCGTCGTGTGCAATTGTACATATTGCGCTCACGAGTTTTAAAACGCACGGGCCGTTAACCACCATTTCCAGCTTGAGCAATATTTTTCATCGAGCGACGAGAGTACGTTCTCTCTGGGTTTCGACGACGGTCAGTAGAAATATAAATAAATTATACGATAGGAACGAAGACTTAAAATAATTTTTTTCGAATAAAAGAAAAATCTTTAAAAAAATTAAAAAATAAAGTAAAAAAGACAACAATTTTTTTTCAAAAATGCATTCTCGCGTAACGCGAGGCATGTCGTTCACCGTACAAATAGAGAGTGCATTGGCTTTTCACAAATCAGAGTAGGCGCTATTATAAACGCGTCAGCATCTCCGAACTCCCCAGGGTTACTCCAGTTACAAATTTTTGTTTTTCAAGTTTTCTTTTTTTTTCTTTTTCTTCTCTCGTCGAAAAAATTCTCTTACTATCGCATTATTTTTCACGGTCGTGAATCTCCGTACGATATCGGACCCGAAACCAACCTTGGCGAAGTTTCCGAAGACCCACGTAAGAAAAAAAATGCACACGCACATTCGACGATGGAAAATAAAAAAATGAAATAAAAAATGAAAGATAAATCGTACGTGGGTGTTTCAATGTCAGTTCGAATCATCGAATCGTACGTGAAACGCTTCCGAGCGCGGTTCGCGAACTAAAAAAACGATATAAGCCTCGCGTTCGTGACTGAACACGAGCCCACTCGCGTGTACAATAATTCGAATCTCCCCGCGCTCTTTTCTTTTCTTTCGTCGCAGACCGAGATTCTTCGTACCGGAAAATCACGTTACCGTTGAAAATTGTTCGTGCTACTGACATGACCCTACGTGTAATTCGCAAGGTTCTCGCAACTAGACGATGAGACGGCCAAGAGAGTCTCGAACGAGGAACATCTTCGCGCGAACATGAAGTTTAGGTACACGCTCTCGCTACCGGCGTTATCGTATTTTCGCTTATCGTTCGATCGACACCAAGACATACAAAATTTCCAATTCACCAAATAAAAATAATTTTTAATCATTTTTTAATCGATTATTAATTTAATTCTTTTTTTTCGTGTTCAATAATAATTCAACGATTATTAATATTTTTGTAAGAATCAATTATCTTTATTCCGATTAATTCAAAAGTGAAAAGAGGAAAAGGAATGTGGCTCGTTTATTTGCGAGATGCGCAAGTTTAATCGATAGCGATGTTAATTTTTTCACTGATCGTTTATCAATCCGGGGGGTTAAGAATCGACCTCCGTATTCTCAGATCTCATCAATTCCTTAATTATCTTATTGATCTTTCGATATTGTCCGGCGTTATTTAGTGTCGGTTTCTCGCGCATTTGCGGACATGTGATACGTATATACAATATTTTTTTATCATCGTTTTGTTTTTATCAACACATCTGACAAAGTGTGTGTTGTCCCGTGAGTTCCGAGACATCTGTTATTAACTAGCCGTTCGCAGCGGATCACTGAGTTTAAAGAGGTGGAAAAATGGAGTTGCGAGAAAACGGTCCAAAAAAAGTAATCTGTTATTTGCCACATTAGTCTCGATGCAACGTGACATTAACAGAAATAACATTGCTTCGCGCGTCTTTTGTCCATCCCGACACTTTATGCGCACGTTTTTCGCTTTTTTTTGTACATGGTTTTGTCCCACGTGTATGATTGATGAAAGTATCGAAGAGTAAACACGACGAAAACAATACTTAATGATACGCGATCGGGAGAAAAAAGTAAACGTGATCGAGAAACACGTAATCGCGTGTTATGTAATTGATAAAAAGAGATCATTTTTGCACGCGGCATCCTGGGAAAAATTAATCTCAAGACTACGTCATTTGCATCGATGATGACGACAATAATACCGAGGTCGAGTCACAATTTTGTCACCCAAAAGTACGAATAGCAACGATTATTTGATACGCGTTTTGACACTTTTTTCTCTCTCTTTCTTCTTACTTTCTTTCACTTTATTACTAAAAATATGTACGTGCAAGTGAAATTCCGATCGCGATTAATTGTCATACAACTCGGCACACGTTTCGCACGATTACGTAGGTAGTGGCCACTTTTTTTGGACGATCGAATTAAATTCAATTTTTTATTATTCGATTTTTGTCTTCTTTATTTTTATATGAATTTTTTTTCGCTTTGATCAGCTTTAGCATACGAGCTATGCACTTCGTGAAGTACGGGAATAGGATCGATCGTTCAACGACCGTGCTCCGTATAAAGTTCGTTGCACTCGAATAAATATGTGTATATTTTTTTTCGGTCGTACCGTCGGTTCCTTTAATCGAGAGCAACTCTCGGGAAAGTCGTATATTTTTAAGGGCACGTGTGCCGCCGTGTGAGCCAAAAACCCCGAAACCTAATTTTTGATTCGAACACCCTTCACTTTACTACCGGGCTAAATATAGTCTTCCTTTTTCTTTGCCTCTTCAGAAATTATAAGAAAAATGTGTCAGATCGAATTAATTCCCAGGAAAATTAATATGTTTTAAAATAGGAACGAGGGAAGGTCGATAAAAAGTGAATAATTAATTATGATAAATTAACAAGATTTGTTTACACTTTTACTGAAAGACATACTCGTCGTTCGTTTGTTACAGATACGAGTGGGCCCGAAGGAAACGAAGACGGGTGGGCGAGCGAAATTAGCCGCGTGGGGGGAGTCGCGACATCGAAAAAAGAAAAAAAATAACGGGAAAGGGAAAATAGCACGAGTGACGCGAAAAATCAAAGGAGAAAGAGTCGATAAGCATTCGATTCGTGAATTTTTAAACCGGAGAGATAACAAAAAAAATGTTGGGAGAAGTGACGTGACAATGACGATCGGAAAGTTCGACGATAAAAGCTCACGCTCTCATACGATAAACAAATAATTACGCGTCAAATTGTCAAAATATAATTAGATAATTTCGATCTAACCGAAATAATCCAATTTCAATAGTTCTCTAAACAACGTGATAAAAGTGACAAACTGAAAAAAAAGAAAACGTATCAAAGGGTGGGTGGGTGGAAAATTGGCTGCTAAAAAATTGAAAAATTGATCGATCGAATTTCGAAGGAACCGAGTCTTTTTTCATTAAATAATCGATATTGAAAATAATTCTATAGTTAAAAATAAATCCAAACGTGGTATAAACAAACAGCAATGAAGATGAAATTCTTTACGTCGTTGTTCGGCGTCGGATCGCCGAAGAAAATGGGAAGGCAGTACATGAAGGTTGGACGAAACGCGCTCTTCGGCATCAAGCCGAGAAATGCCGATGGCGAAATATGCACGGACAAAGTGCCAAAACCGCTGAAAATGCTCATATCGAAGAAGGGAAAGCTACGACACAGTAAGTTCAACGATGATAATTTGTCCCCCTCTCCTTCCCCATCTCTACCCTCATTTTATCTTGCCTTGGAAAATTTGTTGACTGACCTTCGAAAATTCCCCTACACTAATTTCACGATAACCACGAGTAATTCGTCCATGATTGAATTTAATCGAAACGACGATTAATTTTGACGTTTCGAAGACGTGGAAAAACGCACACATTCCTACATCGCGCGTTAATCACAGAAATTGAAGAAAAAATAATCGATTCTCGACGTCGAGAGTTATTATGCGCTCTCTCTCTCACTCCCTTCTATTTCCCTCTCGCTCGCTCTTCTTTCGTTGATCGAACGGGCACCTACGCTCGATCAATCTCACATCGATTGAGATAATTTCATCGTGTCCACGTTGCACGAAGCATCGTCAGTGTAAATAACGGAAATACGTCTCTTCCTTCTTCTCGCCGTCGCGCGAATCATTCAACTTTGATTATACAAATTATCGAATCGTTTCGTTAATTATTTTTTTAATTTGTTTCGACGAATTGAAAAAAAACCATTGAACTTTAGCGATATTTTATTATTTTACGAGAAACATTGGGTATCGTTAAAAAATATAAAAATCGATAAGAATGAATAAAAGTAATTGAAAAAAAATGGTTTAACGCGCGATAATTACGGCCGGACGCGACACTAATAGCTTGTTGCAATCGGGAACTCAAAATTCGCGTGAGACCTGATGCTCGTTTCGCGAAATGCTTCATCCACTTCTAAATTCATTTATACACATATGTAGCTGTGTAAACAATCGATTTTTTGAGAAACGAAAAAAATATATATATATATATATTGAGTAGAAACGAGTATTTATTTAGCGATTCTGGTTAAACCGCTTTTTTCGCAAGGGGACCGTACCCCATAGCCTTGACCCAATCTCACTATACAGCGAGAACGACATCTGAGAAAACGAACCGAGCTCGGTGACGAGTCCAGAGAGAGAAAGAGAGACCAAGAATCTTGGTTATCGTCGCGGGTTATGAGAATTCTGTTCGAGTCCGTTCGAGAGCATAAAGATACGCGCCTCTTAAAAGGAGAGACCGCATCCGCCAAATTTCGTAACGAGACGACCCACCGTCGGATTTTGTGCTCTTTTTTTTGTTTTTTTAATCGTTCTGCGACACACGTTACTCAACTTTCACCCGGGGCGGACAACGACCGGTCACATCGTTCAGAAGTTGATTTTGAATTTTCGAAAAAGAAAATAAGACCAAAATTGTTTTTGAAAGTTCGTTGCACTCGTGTTTTGATCGAATCTGGTTTGACCGCATAGTTTAGGAATTTCTTTTTGATTTTTTTTTAAACAGAAGAAGAGGGCGGTCTGTTCGGAATTCGCTAATGTCGATTTTTTTACTCGTATTTCATTGTTGGTAAACACAAGATATTTCTCTCTTTTGTGCACTTTACGCGGAGTGCATGACCGTTAATATTTCTTTATGGGCCGTAAACTCGCGGCTCGTTGCAGCTCGGCTCCGACAATAGACGAGCGCGAGCTTTTCAATCCTTCTCTCGAGACACGCCTCTCTTCCTCTTATTACAAAGTGGGACTTGAACCAGCGAGTACGCGAGATCTTCTCTACAGCTGCACCATCGGTGATTGAGTAATTGAGACGAGAACCCCGTAGAAATTCAAAAACGAACAAAAAAAAGGAAAGACAAAAAATGTGAAATCGTAAAATTGTAAGAAATATAATTTAAAAAAAATAGAAACGTAATAAAATCATCGGAATTACGAAATTTTTAGTCGAGAAAGTACGATCTCTCAAATTTGACGTGATCTTTTATAAAATTGGACCGCTCCAAGGCTCGTCACTTTCCCATTGATCGAGAATAAAAACCATGAGTCACGAGCTAAACCGACGAATAAATTATTCTCGTCGTTTTTTTGTCGCGGTCCGACCGCGATTACTTCGAATTTTACATAACGAGGACCAGATTCTTTTTATTCGTCTTTGATTTTGCGGGGTCGTCCTCTTTCGGCGAATTTTTCTTCCGTTCCTACATCGCTAATAGCTCGAGGAATTAAATATTCTTTCTTCTACATTGCCCTCGTATAATACACGCAAGTGATTGAGCAATATTGAATTTGAAATTCCCGCGACCTTGACAATCTAGTGGTTTTGAGTAACGCGTACGTTTTTTTTCTTTTTTTTCATGTTGATCTACGTTCTTCGTCGTCGTTCAAAAATATCTTCTTTACAGGACGTGCGACATTTTTCTTTTACGACTACGAAAAATTATTTCTCAATTAACCAGATCTTTATCAACCCATCGAAATACTCAAAAGTTCGAGAATAAACGAGTAAATAATTTTTAACATTGACTCTACGTTTCAAAAATTTGGCCGGAAAAACAAAGTTTAATACGACTCGTCGAATATATGCACATAGTAATCGGCCTGAGCGAATTAATTAATGAACGAACCACGACTTCTTCCGTAAGAAAAAAATAATCAAGTAATTCCAACGCTATTTATTCGTCGACGCGAATAATTCACGGTAAGTTCCCACGGAAAAATCTCTTCAAGTCACAAGGATCGTTCGATTCGTCTCGAATTGTCGCGTGGAAATTTTATTCGTACCTATTAAATCTCTCACACTCGTCTTCCCTCTTCTCGGTCACCCTTCAAAAAATAATGGCAGAATAAACAACGTCGATTTCGTCCAACGAATTTTTTATTTCGTTTTAATATTTGTTTATTTTTTCACGAATGACTAGCGTACCGATTTTATTATCGTCGTGAAAAAAAAGGAATCACTAATTCCATGCCGTCCACTCGAAACCCTCGAGAAGATACTTACACACAAATATATTTGCGATCTACGCGACGTCATGGAGATAGCGTAATCGCCCGCGAGACGCGGTCCACCTCGTGTTAGATACGATCGCGATCGTGCGAAGGTGCCCAAGTCGATCGCCCTCTCGTTCGAGCTTAGATCATCGTGTATACAAAGATATTTATCAGATCACTTTCTCTCACATTAATCTCAAGGTCACCGCGTCTGCGAAAAAATCCCTTTTCAACGATCGCAAATGAAAATTTACTCATTCTTCGCTACTTTTTCGAATCGACTGTGATCATTTTTTAAAAATAATCGACAAGCCTTGAGAATAATTAAGTAACGTCTCGTCGTATTTCGTATTACACGAATGCAATTTTCTACCTCTCGCGATGATGAAGTCATTGCGAAAATAAATGAAGGGGGCTCGATGCATTTTCGTGCATAAATCACACCAGCGTCATTTGATATTTTTCCTCGTTTCGTAGTTGCAACGTTCAAGACGACACTTTACGAAAGAGTGAATGACGAACGAGATCTACTCCCATCTTTCCTCGGGTACCAAAAGCTCCCTTATCATCGCGCCTGTACCTTATCGTATCGATCGTAGCTATAGACTATTGCGTTCCTTCTTTACGTCGGTGCACTTCAATCCGACCGTTTTACACGTCGAGTTTGAAATAGCTATTTTAACTAGCTCCCTGTACCATTTAATATAATTTTTTTTTCTCCTTTTGCTCTCGGTATTGACATTCACTTGCCCAGATCGAGCAACGAATCTCGTAAAGGCTCGATGCTGCTGGTTACTGCAAAACTGCATCGGCGTCTGTCCCTCTCTCTCTCACTCTTTCGCAAGTTTTCGTTCCTCTGCCTCAACCCCCCTGGCTCATATACGCTTACGCGATATAATCGAACCGTTGCCGGTTGGCAAACACGAAAATTCCTCGTCAGGTTGGCCCTGACCACGTGTCCCCGGCAAACGAGATGTCTGTAATCATACACGGGTCTCGTTCGACCGCTGAATTGCAACGGCTTGCCCGTACCAACGAGTAACTTCGAGAACATTGACTCTCGTACGCCTCGCGTCTGATCTAAAAAAAATATGTCAATATTTTTACACGCGTGTGGGACAAACTCGAGAAATTTTCGAGCACCAAAATCTAATTCAATTTTTCATTGACGTCGATTGGACAATTATTTTACAAACATACGGCAAAATTTATTTAACAACATTTCATTAATAAACAATTATCAAAAACGGTCACGTTTAAAAAAAAAAGAACAACTAAAAATACAAATATAATATAGCGATGTTTTATAAAAACGCACCAGACGTCGACGAATAATCGAAGCTTTCTAAATTTCCATCTCGGACAACGAGATGCCCACGCCCGAAAAACACCGTTCGTCGAAAGAAAATCAACGGGACGGACTTTACCCGGGATACAGCAACCTCCTGACTTTCGTGTAACACTCTATATATCGAAGTTTTCAAACTTATAAAACCAGTTCCCGAAGAGAATATAACTGTTTTAATACGCGATTGGTGGCTGGGTGAGACAGCCCCGGGCAAGTTCTCGACCTGGTTACATCGTACACAAAAGTGGTACGCGTCCCGTCCCATCGAGTTAAAAGGGACACCAATCTCTCTCTCTCTCTCTCTCTCTCTGCCGGCTAAAGATCGAGCGTCGTGCGCTTCGTGAAACGAAGAGGAAATAGGACGAGTCGAGAGAGTAATGAAGTTGCATGAATTCCACTTACACACACACGCACATACATGTGTGTCTAATGGATGTATCGTGAAGTTTATAGCACAAAGTAGGTAGCGGATGTAAAAAGGTAGAACGCTTCGTGAAAATCGGTACTCGTTACACACAGAAAGTGCATACGGGGACACGCTCGCGAAATTCCAACCCGCGTGTACGTTGGATCGGCCACTGCGGGCGAAGCCTCGAAGACGCGCCATTCGCAACGACGCTCGAGGACTAAGTAGCTCTCGTCGACACGATGAAACGTAACGCCACGTACTACTAAGAGCGTACTCGTGAATATCCGGTTTTATAAACTAAATTTTCTTACGTCTCATAAACGCGTGTGTGTGTGAGATAAATATTATGAACGATGAAAAAAAAAGATGATTAGCTGAAACGATTAGAACGATGATGCTGCGTCGACGGTTAAAACGAGGAGTGTAGTTTAACGGAGACGAACTACGAGAGTGTAGAGAAAACTTTGTCCTCGATGAGAAAATTGAAAAAAGTGGATTATTTTACGTTTTTTGTTTCTGTCGATATTGATTTTTATTAATAAATATGCTAAATAATCGATCGAAATTGAACCGATCGACGATTCGATCGAATAATTATTCTAGTATTTTTATCCATTGCTCGTTTTCCGTTAATGTTTATCTATCTCACTCTCCTGCTCTCTCATAGTTTAGAAACTTCACCGGCGCACCAACAACTTCACCGTCGTACTTCAACGATTAACGCGAGAGGCGAGAGCTCTCTCGGGAAATAATTGCACCTCGTCTGACACGAAGACGTTTACACTGTAGAAATTCCAATTGTCCGAGTTTGAAAGCATTACGGTATAACGCGTGACGAGACTGGAACGTTTAGTTCCTCTTTTTATTATTATTTTTTTAATCTCGTTGATAAATATAGCCGAATCGAGCACTCAACGTTGTGGACGTGGTAACACTATCGGATGTTCCGTTCGCAGCCTCGATGTAACGCAACCGGTTATGCATCCGGTAAATAACGATTATTCCGCCATATCGCGCGATTTTCAACGCGAAAGAGAAAAAACAACAAATACACGTCCTAATGGCCTGATTAGATGTAAAATCGGAGAAAATCGTTGACTCTCGCGAGGTCCATGGGAAATTACGAGTCGGAAGATAACGTGGAGAACGTGAGCAGGTGAGCTTGGAAGAAATGAGAAACGTTTGATTATCTCGACGGGTCGCGTCCCACGATTATTACCGTACACGTTACCGGGTTCGATGAAATGTCAAAGGCCATCGGGGTTCGACGAACGAGGCCGTGAACTACTTCGTATAAATACGTCGCAAGGTGCATATGGAGATGTGTAGATGTATTTATAAATATTCCGAATGGACCTTGCGGTAGATCTTGTATCGTTTGACCCGCGCTAGATCGGTATTATCGCCGGACGAAAACTTGCTCGAAGTAGTTCTAGACACTACGGGTCAGACGTCCCGAGGCTCTTTTTTATTTTTTATTATGTTTATTTCGAGCGATCGACGAGAGACGAAGGTGAAAATGGAATACCGTAAATCGGTAGGAGGAAAGTTACGACGCGGTTGAAAATTTGCATTTTCTTTTTTTCACTCGTGTTGGAGATGCTTGTTACTAATTTGTTGTCCGGTTTGACTGCCCTGTGAGAATGCGAGAGAGGATATAAAAAGATTGCACGACGAGATTGTTCACCGACGAGAGTGCAATTTTCGTAAAAATGCGTTCGAGAATGGTCACAGTGAAAACGGCTGTATCGAGCAGACACTCGTGCGGTCGGAGTCCTTCGTCGGCCAATGCCGACGCCAATTGGCACTCTCGTGTGATATTCCTGGCTTTTGCTAATTCGGGTTGTACCCGTCTATAGAGCGAAGGATGAGCGTTCTCTCGTGACAATAATTCAGGAGATAAACGCACAATAAAACAATAACAAGTCAACGATTTTTAATTAAATCAATTTAAAAATTCTGCAAAAAATCGTTAAAAAATCGTAAATTAAACGTTGCGCTGCTCGATTAATTTATGCCCTCAAGACGTATTAACGGCGAAAAGAAGAAACGAATACTGCTTTACGCGTATGATCAAGGCCCGCGGACAATTTTATCGCGGCGAAACTCGATAAATAACGAGACAGAGAAACTTTGGAACGAAGAATCGTCGAATTAATGTTGCCAGTAGGGTTTATAGACACGCATCGGGATGTTCGACCTCGTCGGTGCACTGACACTTTGCGTTCAAGGCCTCGAGAGGCTCCGGGCCAAACGAGATGAGATACGAGGAGAAACGCGAAAAGGAAGAAAACAGGAGGCGGAGGAACGAAAGGAGAAGAAGGAAAATTAGATAATAAGAGAGCGAAGAAAAGGAAAAGGGGCTGAGAACGTGGAGGAAGGAATATGCCGTGACAAAGAGGAGTAACTCATCGCTGTCCTTGAATCTCGCCACCGGGGAAAAACCGGATTAAAAACAATAATAAAAATTTAAACGAAAAATACAATTAAAAAATCTCAATCGCTCTATAAAAATATTCGCGTACGTATCGTGCAGTGTGCTTTTCTTTTCCACGAACATCCCCTCTCCCGATCGTAAAACGCCGGCTACGATTTAATTGCACGTTACGAAGAGATCCCTTCGACCTAAAACTTTTATACGCGCGTGAAAAATAAAAATGTACGAACGCCTCTCCTTAGTAACCGCGTCGGTACGAAGCTGGTCGAGGTTTTTGACCGGCGGTAGAAAGGAAAAAAAAGATTAAGGGTGCGATCCAACGTTCCAACGGGGTAAAACGAGAAATAAAGAGAGGGAAGAGAGGGGTGAGAAGGGGGGGGGGGGTGAAAGATGATAGGAAAATTCCATCGTACGTGGAGAGAGGAGAACGAATGGAAGAAAGAGAGAGAGAGTGACCTCCCGGGATTCAGGTTCTCGTAACAAAAAATATCAAGCTCAAAGCTACTCGATCATATCGAAGAACGCCTATCTCCCCCGAATGAAATCGTCGTCGTTTAATAATTCCTCATCCCGCTCGACCTCGCCTTCGATTTACGACACACTTATTTACAATTCGCATGAATAATTTCATTCGATAAAATCGGCGTCAAACGTGCTCATTTTTTTGCGCTTATGCGCGTTAATCCATCGATCGAATAACGATTAATAATCATTATTATTATCCTATCGAGCTATTAATATTAGAAAGAAAAAAAAATACTTTAAGCCCAAATTTTATTACGGATTTTCCGTTATTCTCGTTGTCTCGTCCAACGATCCGGAATAATTTCGGTACTCTTCCGTCTAATTATTTTCACATCCGATGATACAAATTTCAATGAGAACGGGATTTTTTCTCAAAGCTATGTTTAGTTGTATAAATATACATTTTATTCTTCAACTGGCCGTACGAAAATTTTGTCTCGGGCCTAATCACTTGCGACTTACCGCAGAGAAACGATAAAGAGAGAATGAAAATAATCACGAGTACCGTTATACAGTGTCATTTATACCGTCGTATACGAGGGAACTTGAAATACGAGACAAAAGACGAGACGAATCACTCCCTAGCGTACACTTCACTTTACGCACGAACGACCGAGCTTCGGATTTTCATCCTCTTTCACTTAATTTTTTCTCCTTTTTGTCTGAATATTTTTCTATCCTCTCTCACATTTTCCTCTATCTTCATCTTCTCGCTACAGCGCACACAATGGGTTTTACGATGCCCTAGGTACTCTACGATTACTATAAGAACCGCGAAAGAGAGAAAAAAAATAGTCAAACGCGATGCTCGTCTCGATCGTCGTTCGAACACTTCGTGGATTATACTTGTACCTACTCCACGACTGGAACTCGTTACGAAGCTATCGGAGTATGCAACTCGGAGACGAGACTCGTCGATAAGAAAAAATTAAATGCGTGAGCGGCCTTTCGATCGGTATAAAAACAAAAAAAAACTCAGAGGAAATACAAGAGTTTTGGAGAATGGTTAGGTTTACGATGTACATCGACGAGACGATGGAAATTCATTAAAAAAACGTAACGTTCCGTTATACGTTTTGCTACGGGGAATCGACGGTGCATGTAGGTCGCGATGGTTTTTCGGGCTACTCGCCTTATTCATTCTCGATCAGCGACCGTGAACGAGGAATTTCTTAATTACATATTATATCTGTACTTTTGCGAAACTCGTCACCGATCGAGACGATCAAAAAGTTCGCCAAGCGAGAAAGGTAAAAGTCCCAATTACGCTCGCGAGAGAGCGTCTCGCTAATCGCAGCGCAGACGTAAGCAATGTTTTTTTTTCACTTTGGGACTGAATATATTTTTTACATCGCACCGAAATAATTAAAGAACGATGTTGAGGTAAAAAACAGAAGAAGAAAAAACAGGAGAAATAAAAATCTTTTGCACGAAAGGATCGAAGGTAATAATAATAATAATAATAATAATAATAATAGCGTTTCGAAAATTTCTACGAGCTAGAGTCAGCGACGTTAAGCGATTCGTGAGAACGAGTCAGATTTAAAACAAAAAATACGAAATTAAATGAAAAATAAAAGGACGATAGAGCGTTAAAAAATTACAGCTGCGAGAAGGAATAAAGAAGCGAGTGAGAGAGAGAAAAAGAAGAGATGAGAAAGGAGAGATCGCTCGTATGTTTATGCAACCGGAGGCTGTTGGCTCGGTGTGAGACGCTGTGCCGTTCATTATTACATCTCTTTTTATCTCTCTCTCTCTCTCTCTCTCTCTCGGTGGAATGACTCGAGTGCGTTAAACGAGACGACACGAGATGTGTGAAAAGCGATCTTATACCTACGTTAGTCCGTTCGACGAGTGGTACGGCTCGTATTTTATATTATACAACGCAAAAAAATAGACACAAAAATAGAAAGATTCTCAAACGTATTCGTTACATCTAAGATCGCAGTCTCGAAAGAAATTTCGATAAATCATCATCCGTGACAATTACCACCGAAACATTTCAACGTAACAATGTCACAACCGACCCAATTATTTAATCCGCGCTCTTTAGAGAGAGAGAGAGCAGGAGAGACTCGCGTCCTAATAACGTCTTTCACCCGACGAGCACAAAAAAAATGGGTCAAGATCTTAAAATATCTAATTTCAATCCCTCTCGAAATTCTCTCGATCGACGCGTCTCTCAAATTAATCACCGATTTATCCTTGATACGAAATTTATTCGCTTGGAATAAAGTAATCTTTTCTTTTCCTCTTAAACCGACCGGGAAAGTACGCGATCTATCGAACAGGTCGAAGCTCCGCGCGAGAAAGTTTGCGCGGACGGTTATTGCGACTGTTTCGATAAATATCCCGGGTATGTTCGATCAACGAGCCATAGATCCTCGTCGTACGAAGGACTCGTTGAATACATTACACGTACGAAACGATAAAAAAACAAACGTTATAATAGAAGAAATTCCGTCCATCGGACAATAATATTCTTACGTCTGTTACTTACGGTTTATACTTCGTGACATAAGTCACGGTATATCTATAAATATACATAAACGCCCGATGGACTTTAATTAGCTATATACGGCGAGAAGCAAATATGAAACTAGAAAGAGAGGCAAATATCGACGTGTCTCGGTCGTTTCGCATGCTCGGCTTTCTCGTAACTGTTACGTTTTCCAATCAGCGGCTCTTCCAAGCTCTCGAAGACTACTTTCATCCGTATATTGCAGTTCGGCGCGGTTGGTGTTTCGAGCTCTATTACGCTCGAGACTCGCGAGTCTCGATCGTAGCAACGCGGCGCTTTTGCCGTATTTTAAACAGCGATGCAGGCGTTGACTCCGCGCGAGACAGAACTCGTTCGTGACTGGGTACTCGTCCGTGTCTCTTTGACAATTTTCTTTCCTGAATCTCGCGCATGTTGTCAAACGAGATATGGCGAGTCGATGTAATTTGATCTTAGAATTTTCAACGAGTAGAAAGAATGAGGGGGTGGGTTGTAGACCCTGGGGTAAAAATAATGAAACTCGTACGTAGCTCAAAGGTGTTCTTATCTGCCGAGATAAGGAGACACGGAACAGTCGGTGAATTATTTTGGAAAGTTGGTCAATTCTTTTCCCCTTGTTTAACGATTTTTTGGATTGGATTCGATCGAGTCTCAGGGTGGTTTGGGATAAAAGTCACCCTCTGATAGACGAGGGTGAGTTAAACGAGGGTGAGTCAAGGATTTAAGGCGATCGTTCGAGCATTCGAGAATTTCTTCAGAAATGCATTTCCCTCTAGAGCCACGAGGTGGCGTATAATGGAACCCTTGATCTGTCTCTCACGGTTAAGCAGTCGTCGGTCACTTCCTCATTTTTTTATCAACGATATACGCGACGAAAAAAATATTCCGATTATGCATTATTTTTTTTATGAACCTACGAGAGTTTGGCTATGTTAATTATCCGGCTATCCTTGAGAATAATGGTTCAACCTGGAACCGTACCAGCCTACACACTGCACGCTTGAAATTTCCTGATTTCTCGTACATGGGTTAGCTTTGGGCGATCGGTTTATTATTTGCGCGAAAATTCGTAATAAATGTAAAATTTACAAAAAAAAACAAATATTATAAATATATTCGTTCCAAAATTTTATTAATTTTAGCAATTCCCACTCTCTCTCTACGTTTATTCGATCGTTCCAATCTTCGTACATTTTTCCCTCGCGGTTGTCGCTATAAAAGCGTCGAACCGTAGTCGACAGTTCGACGTCTCGTCATGTCGATGAATTTTTTATTATCATTCCGTTAATATGTATAAGCGATTAAATCATCGAACCGTTACTCGATTGGTAACCTTCGACCGGGGAGTACATTGACACCGTCGCAAAAGCACATATACATATAGCCGCATAAACGACGCGTCCCTTCAACAGGTTTTTCCGATATTCCATAATTAATTCACGATTAATTAAACGACTTTGTCGTACGGCAAATTCTCTTGGCAAAAATTTCTCATCCTCGCGAGACGAAATATTAATCGAAAGATAAAATATTCGCGGAATGTTCTCGTATCGTTATCGCGACGATTGACATACCTACCGGCGGGGGATTGAATAATTCGAGGGAAACGGGGCGAAAGCATGAATTACCGCATCTGATCTAAACACACACGCGCCGTATCTAACGTGATTGCTTCCTGGCTATGAGAAGAAACGAGTGTAAATTCAACCACGTCTCGCTACTCTTCTCTCTCTCTCTCTCTCGTCATCGTTTTACCGCAAATTACCCCATCCCCCCTCCCATTTCTTCTCTCACGAAGATATGCATATTCCCATGATTATGGGCGGGATTACAGGAGGTTTCACCCCTCTCTGTGTATTATTATTATTATTATTGTTATTAGAATTATTATTATTGTTATTGTTGTTTTCGTACAATTTTCTTTCCTCCTCCATTTTCATCAAACTTGTTCCCCCTTGTTCCGTAACGTTATATTTCATCGTATAAGAATATAAAAAGTAACGAACTTCATTAGCGCGCTGTTAATATTTATTAATGTTCATAGACGTAAGAGCGGGAGTTGACGCGCGTTTCTTGAAAAAGAAAAAGAAAAAGAAATAGAAAAAAACGGGCGTCGAGGTCATCTCGTTATCCGTCTTAGGTTGTGATTTGTTGAGCAAAGATTTGCGTCTTCGTACGGTTTTCTCTTCGTCTCGTTGCGCGATCAATAACACAATGCAAGAACAGTGAACTTTGGCATCGTGATGGAAGCTCGACGTTTATTACGGACGTACGAAACGTACGAAAAACGTATACGTTTCGTTCGTACGCTCGTAAATCGCATCATCGCAGATTTATCGCAGATTTTTACTTTGCACCCCGTGCACACGCGAACGGAAAACGAGAAAAGAAACAAAGAATAAAAAATTAACGTTTTGTGCTCGTCGTTCGCTCTGAGATTGCGACACGCGCGACCTCACTCGTGCCATGACGATGACGACGATAACGAGAGAGACTTCGTCGCGTTTATTTACTACGTTTTATTTTTAGATTCTTTTTTTTTTTTTTTTTTTTTCATTGTAAAATTGTTTTTATATTGTTCGTATCTTAGAAAACTGTTATTGATCGTCTCGCGATACGCGCGATCTCGATTTTACTCGTACGTCGTTGGCCAAAGAAAAAAAACAAACAAAATTTCCACCAAATTTCCTAAAAATCGATTTTATGTTTTATTTTGTTTAATTTCAGGCAGACTGGCAGCGATACTCTTCGGCCTGCTGGCACTAGCGATCGGTATCGTACTCAGCAGTATACCCTGGGTCGATTACGTTATTTTAAGGGTGAGTTGAAGAAAGAAAAACAATAAATAAGAAGAAAAAAAATGCAAATTTATCAGAAAAATTGCGATTCTTCTTCTATTTACACGAAAATTATTCTGTCCGTTGTTCTGTTTCTACCATTAGCAATTACGTTTATGGAACGGATCACTGTCCTTCCAGTACTGGCAGAAGCCCGGTGTCGTAAGACTTACCAAAGTTTATATATTCAACGTGACGAACGCCGAAAATTTTTTGAACTATCACGAAAAACCGAAACTCCAAGAGGTCGGACCTTTTGTTTACAGGTAAGACTTTCTTTTGTTTGTTGTTGTTCTTTTTTTTGGTTTTCTTTGATCTTTTTTTTCTTGGCTTTTCTCTCGTTCGTTCATTCGGTAATATTGTTCCTCGTCATCGCGAGGAAGGGAGGCTCCTCGTTACTTAACTCGGTGTAACGCCAGTGTACACAGCTTGCGGTGATTGCATATATAAAGTACATACTTTTATATATATATATTTACAGCTCAATGAGCTGGAAGAGAGTCATTTTTTACATCACGTACGCACAGCACACATGCGGATTTCTCGCGGCTATTACACTCGTTAAACGTCGAGCCACGCTCCTTGTTTCCCGTACGAGTGTGACGTATATATGTATAGTATATAGACACCAGGCGAAACTATAAAGCGACGATCGAAAGCGATGCAACGCGTTTAACGATCTCTCCCCGACTCTTTTTCTTCCTAATTTCCTTTCTTTTAATTTTAGTCTTTTTACGCAATCGCCGTTTGCTTCGCGTCGTTACAACAGTTTACATTTTAATATCGTATAACGATGACGTCATACGTTCGCGCGAAATACCGTCCCTCGGGCTAGAACGCCATCCAAGATTTCCGGTCGTTATTTACAAATCAAGAGAAAAGCAAAAGAGTGAATTCGTGTGGAAAAAAAAACGAGACGAGGTCGAAAAACGAAATCTTTTTGAGAAAACAAAAAAAATATCGCGTTACCGAGACGAATCGAAGGAAATGGACAAAGCCGTTTTCAACGACGCGACCGGATAAAAAAAAAAGCTTTGGTTCATTATTTAAAAAATGTCTCGATTCTCGGGGTTCGTAGCAAAATAAATATAATTTTATTTTATTTTATAACGACGCGGAATAATAATTGTTATTATCATTTGTTGATATAAATAATAATAATGTTTGATAATATATCTTATAAATCTTTATAAACGTAACGTTAACAACGATCGAAACAGTCCGACGTTTCAAGAGCTTCGGCCGAGGCGACAAAAACTTCCCGCCAATGACGGAAAAAGCCCGCAAATTTAAAACGCAAAGTCACTGATAATGAAGCCGCGGTGTTTGTCCTTCGGTGACGAGCGACGACGATGACCGCATGCATATGCGACTTCGTCGTAGTCTTTTTCCCATTATTGTATTCCTCATTCGTACCGACTATCTTATTACGTTTACTCGGGCAAATTCCGTTCTCTCTCGGCCCCTCCACCCCCACCCCTCTGCCATCACGCATTCTCGAATATCATTAAGTACGAAGGATCATTTTTAGCCTCGACGAGACAGCTTCGACGCTAGAGACGTCGATGCGAACAGAGAGAAAAAAATGCGAATGCAGTTATAATCGAGGGAAAGAGACAAAAAAAACAATAATAACAACAGGTTAACGATTAGACTGATTGTTCGTATAATCAGTTTCGTAATAATCGTCGTTCTCGTCACTCGACGATAAACTTCCGGCATTGACGAATCGAACGATACCGAACATTATATATCGGGGTGCGGTGCACCCTGTTGCACGAATTTGTTTTTTCTCACCCCCTCGTTGCACTCTCGTACCAGCCAACTGTGAGACACTTCCGGGCAATCTCAACGAAGCTTCGATATTCGAGTCTAAGGAAAATTAACGAATTTACTGTGATTATAGTCTCTCATCTTTTTTTTCGTCTGTCTATCTAATATCCTTTCGAGAAAATTGAAATATCGCCCGATTATCCGTATATATTTATCGGTATTCCCGGAGCTCTCCCCGAAGTGCAATGTGTATGTACAGGGGAGTATAATAGCACGGCACTGTCCATTAGAACGTGATGTAACACCCGCGAACTATTTATACATGAATATATATATATGTAGTTTGCATTGCTCTGAAGCACGAGAACAGAGAGAGAGAGGGAGGGAGGGAGAGAGAGAGATGTTTGAAACAAGAAAGTAGTCTCCGGACGAGAGAATGTCGTCATACCCGGAAATGCAACGCAATGTATGATCTTTCCATTCTTTATTCTTTTTTTACATTTTACTAAATCGATTTATTTTTTATATTTAAGAGGGGATGTTAAAATTCATAAATTATAATTTTTAAAAAACACCTGACGATCGAAGCATGAAAAATAGGGAAAAAATTGTGGAAAATTTCATACGGAGAATCGAGAAAATAATTCACGGAGATACGAGAATTTTTAATCAATCGGAGAATACACGTTTGTTTTATCGACTTCGGAAACGCGAGAACGTGAAAAGCTCGCTGGAATTAATTAATCTCGAGTGTGTTCTCTCGCTGCGAAGAAAAAGAAGAAGAAGAAGATGACGAAGAAAAAATACGACACTTTGAATCACTTATAGGAAATTGCCACGCTCCCGAGTGGAACTCCGCGGCATTAATTAGTTGACTAACGCGAAATTCATAATTTCGTCGTAACGCGTTCGTAAAAATTGAGATGAGATCTCTCGATGTAAATCCGTGACTGGCAGTGAACTCGATGAATATTCGAAACGAGAATGAGGCGAGAGTGTCGAGCGATCGATCATTGACCTCCGATCCTGACCAAAGATTCGAAAACAAAATTTAAAAAAATAATTTCCGTTGCCAAAACACTAACCGGGCAATTCGTAGATAATCATAATCCTCGTCGCATCTCGCGACTTCTCGAGATTCGAGCAATTCTCTCAGCGAACCGATTTCTTCACCACCCCAATAATTCTACAATCGATCCCTCTTCACCAATTCGATAAAAATATCAACCCTCTTTTCTCCAATTACAAAAAAAAACAATCAAATTATCGTCACGACTCTTAAAAAAAATTCTCAAATCCACCGATTTTTTTAACCGATTACAAATCCAACCGATCTCCCCGCGAGAGAGAAAATTTACATAAAAAAGTAATCAAAATAAAAACGTCGTGTTTCGAACCAATGTTATTTCGCGATAAAGATTTTCGTTCGTTTTTATATAATCGAAATTTTTCTAATTTCACGAACGTTATCTCTTCGATCGGCGTACGAGCGCGTAGTCAACACCAGCGAGGACCGCGAACTCGCGATATATGCAAATACCTTCGTGCACTTTCTACGGAAGTTCGTGCATAGGTCGTATCTGTGCCGTAAGCAACACACGGTCTAAGAATCTACCTTCTCGTCCTCCGTCTCTCGGTTACAACGGGCGCGACCGATTACGCGACTCTCCCCTACGGGCGATTCGCGAACGTCGGCGCTCGGAAAACTCGAAGTACGCGTTACCTGGCTATTACATCGCTACTCGCGTAATAAGCCTCGTGCGACTCTCTCGCGAGGGTCCCGATCGAGCGATACGCTATCTTACCTCGACGTAATACTCGGCATACGCATAAACGCTCGAATATAAACACGTACATGCATCTTGCCAGGTAGATATATAGCACAGCGGCCAAAACGTAATCGGGACACGTTCGTCCAACTCCAGACTTCTTTTTCCACACTGTGGAGAGAGCGAGAAGGATTATATTGCGCAATGATAAAAAGAGACCACACGGGAGTCCGTGGACCCGGTCGCGTTCCACTTTGCCAAACTCGTTACGAACTTCGAGCACAAATACCCGTACTCTTCTGTAGGCGGGAAGAAACGCATGATTTTTTTTAATGCGAAGGATGACATGATAAAAAAAATAAAAAAAGATTGATCGCATTCGCAATCGCGAAAGAGGGAAAAATTATTATTATTGAGGGGTGGCGAGGGGAGAGATTAAAGTTGAAAAATTATTGTAATGTTTACAGGACGTTGATTTAATTCTCGTCGAGGAATACGACGATAGCGCGTAGAGTAAATATTTGCAGGGGAATTTCGAGGTAAGAATTGGAAGTACCTCTGGGTTTTTTCTTCTTCCTTGGTTTATTCGTCGTTCGTATCGCGATTGAAATCGTGTCATCGACATCGGGGAATCGCTCGGGTGGTCTTAGTACAAATATTTGTCGCGAAGCTCGCTCGTCACACGCGTGGATGAGTAATTATTATTTCCGACGCGTTGAGAAGAACGTATGGATTCGACGCAGCGAGAGAATGTTCGCGATCGCGCGAGTACTTTAATTTTTTTAATTTTCGTATCGAGCTGGAGCGAGGCTGAGATGAAAGAAATTTTTTTATACGATTTGTTTTGAGATTTTTGTTTTGTTTTTTTTACCAATGAATAGAAGTAATCGCCCATTGAATTTACTAATTATTTCTTGCTCGTCGAGAGATTATTAAAAGACTAAATATCGTCGATTAATTTCCTCGATTAAACACGGTACATACTCATCGGAAGAGTCGACGACGAGGAACAGAGAAACATGATCGTATATTGCAAAATATTCGAATCTTCCATGTATGACTTCGTGTCTGTCTCGAAAATGAACGAACCTTCGTAGATTAAGAACGACTAGTAATTGCAAGGAGTTCGCATGCCTCGTATCAATTATAATTATTTTATCGCTGCTTAACGAGCTGCAACGAATCGTAAGATTATTAGCAACGATTATGCCATTGTCGATACGACGCTGAAATTTTCTCCATCCTCCTCGTCGTATTTTCTCGCTCAGGATGAAATTATCGAGACGAAGAAGAAGAAAAAAACGTACACTTGACACTCGAACGTCTCGCGAATCGGATATTTATCGTCGTTTGGCAAGAAGGACCTTGGGACCGTCTCGCTTTCTCCTCGGTAAATCTGCGACGCGAGTATTAACTGCAATGCAGGGTCATACGCCGTGGTACATTGCCAAAGAGACGAGTGAAAAAGTGCGAAAGATCTCGAGATAGACCAAAGTCGAATAAATCCTTCGCACGAATCTTCCTTTTTTTCATTGATCTAATTTTTCTTTTCCTCTAATTCGTCTTAATACTTCGTTCCCATTGCCATCGGAGCAAAAAGAGACGACGAGCTCTCTAAAATACACGCCAAATAGACGTATCGATTGAATTTTAATGGAAAAAACAGCCGGAGGTTCGATCGAAGTAGATAACGTCAATATTGGGTCAGACACGCCACGCGCGCCGTTCCTCCTGACACTGCCAATAAAATTAAAAGCTCACGCTCGTGGTCGCGCGTTGCGCAAACTTTGCGGTACGAATTATTGTCATCGCTCAGATACGACATTCAATTATGATCGATCGTGAACGGTAGCCGAAACGTCCAATTGTCCGTCGTAACTACGAGTCAAAGTGTCGAAGTTAAACGATCGATTCCGCGGCGCGATAAGGAGCTGCCGTCGGAACGAGACTCTCTTGGCTCGCCTCTGTACCACAAAGTAGCAATCTATTATCTCATTGCTCCTCGGCCAACTACCTTTCTTTATATATATATATATTTATTTATGTATTTACGTGTATATTTATATATACAAGTCTCGTCTCCCCGAGAGACTTTAACGATAGTAATCTTCAGTTTCCGAGATTCGCAGCTATCCTTAAGAGATTATAAACGTAATGGACGAGTTATTAAACGGATAAAACGCTCTCCAACGTCTGCCACGTTAATTAATCTCAAGAGCGCCACGTTTCATTTCGACGAAACGTAACAGGTCGTTCGTGCGAAGGACAACGAAGAGATTAGCGAGACGAATGAAGATGCGCTATTCGGACAAAAGCTTGAAAATTCTGACAGCCTGACGTGAAATTATACATTTGCTATTGATATTTGTTATCGTTATTTCTATTTTTTTCTTTCTTCCACCTACGATTAATCTCGCGGTGCTCTTTGAAAAACGTCATTGCTTGTTATTATCGCTGGTATAATATTGAATTAATGAATTTATCTCGCGAAGATCTCCCTAGAACCGGAGATTTAACATTTCTACTACTTTTGTTCCAAGATCGCCATCGTTCCTGGAAATCTTTTATGCGTTTCGATTCATCATTCCAAATGTTATTTTTCTTCTTATTCTTCTACTTCTTACGTTTTTTTTGGTTTTGTTTTTTTTCTCCAAGGAGAGGGCGAGGTAATGGGAAATCCCGAGCGGAGAGACCTTCGTCTCTTCATTCGACTCTGAAAAACTTTTCTTTGTTTCCTCTCTACTTTTCATAATTTATCGAACGGAAATTCTAACGACAAACTCGCATCAGCACGCTGTTTCAGAATAACGTGATATTCTCTCTCTCTCTCTCTCTCTTCGCCTCGTTTATCTCTCGATATTAAAATTGCTGGACTCGGCTTGCATGACCACATGTGTCTTTATTCAAGCTGGATTTTCTGCCCGTCCACTTGCGCGAACGCGCTTCTCGTTTCTTATGCAATTTCGTAATCTTTTGCCTATTTTTTCTTCTTTTTTTCTTCTTCTTTTCTGGTATACTCATCGAGTACTCTCCGAGTTTTGCTGTCACCCGACGAAAAAAAAATCTAAATGTATGACGAGCATAGCTCGTGCACGCGCGCAAAGACGTCGCGACACGGCGGATAATAAAAAGTAGAAAGTCTCTACCTGCGATACAAAATCCTCAACCACTCCCCCCTGTCCTCTTCCCCTCGTCCCTAAAGAGCTAAAGAATTTATGAAAAATAAAAAAACAAAACTTATTACTTTAGAATTCGTACGAATCGAGCGAGAATTGTAGTTTTTTTCAAATTTTTTAAAGGGAAGACATGGAGAAAGTCAACATCGCGTTTCACAACAACGGCACGGTGTCTTATCAGCACAAGAAGATACTAAATTTCGTGCCTGAAATGTCCAAGGACATCGATCTTCGCGTCCTCGTGCCGAACATACCGCTTCTCGTGAGTAAAGCAAAAAGAATAATGAAAATTGATAAAAATAAAAGAGAGAGAAAATTAAAGATAAACGAATATTTCGAGCAGCTGTAAGCGTCGAAAACCGCGATGAAAATAACGATCCGTGTATCCGTGTATCGATGGTGCAATTTAAAGTGTGTCCGTGTACGTTGTTTGTATGTCGATTCCACGGTGAGCAGACCTTGTCGGGCTTGAGCAAGAGTCTACCGAGATTTCTGAACGTCGGCCTGTCGATGTTCCTTAGCGGCATTGAATCGAAACCATTCGTGCCCGTTACCGCTCAGGAACTCGTGTTCGGATACGACGATCCTCTCGTCAGTCTGGCCCATCGTTTTTTCCCAAAGGCGAGACGTCCCATGCGACAAATGGGACTTCTACTCGGGGTGAGCGTGACTCATTTTTCAGTCGCTTCTAAAATATGATTAATCGATCATTGGAATTATTTCATTAATTTGTTTTATAACGAGACTAACACTAGATCATACCAATTGCCAAATCTATCGATCGATATGAAAAATTAAAATTTCTTTCGAGGCAAAACTTGAGCTTTGTTTTTTATTTTTTCGTGGTTTGACCAATCGACAGAGAAACGGTACGCTGGATGAAGTATCGACTATTTACACAGGCCACACGGATATGAAGGACTTTGGCCTGTTAAATCGATTGAACGGACTCGATCGTTTGCCCTATTGGTCCGACGAGCCGTGTAATTCCATAAGAGCGTCGGAGGGTAAGATTTCCAAACGCCAAACATTATTTTCTCGTTTCATCGTTGTGGGACAAAGAACTTTGTCGATTCTAAGATTTATCGTCGTTAGGCTCGTTCTTTCCACCGCGGGACAAAACCGGCGAGGACATTATCCACGTCTGGGACAAAGATCTGTGCAGAGTTTTGCCACTGCAATATCGTGGTCCCGCCGAGAAGACTGGAATACCGGCAGATCTTTACACACCACCGGACAATGTTTTCGATCCGCCTAGCCCGGAGACACCCGACAACGAGTGCTTTTGTCCCGAAGGTCCGAAGAGTTGTCCACCTAAAGGATTGCAAGATATTAGCCCATGTCAATACAGTACGTAATACATATTTTTTCGATCGATTTCTAATAAGAGAATTAACATAAAACGAGTCTGAAGAAATTGTTAATAAAAAAAATTCTCGATCGTCAACAGGTGCTCCCGTCTTTCTATCCTTTCCACATTTTTACAAAGCCGACCCTACGCTCCTAGATGCGGTGGAAGGCTTGCAACCCGAGCAAGAACTTCACGAAACGTATTTCAAAATTCAACCGGTAAGTTTTAAATAAATTACAATTCTTGTTTGTTTTTTTTCGCCCGATTGAAAAATAATGAATTCTAACGCGATACGCGTATAATTCCAGAAATTGGGTGTACCGGTTGAAGGCAAAGTTCGAGTCCAGCTCAATCTCAAGGTCGAACATCAGCCGGATATCGGAGCCGTCGCTAAGTTTCCCGACATAATGTTTCCGATAATGTGGATCGAGGAGGGAATCGACGAATTAACACCGTCGATAAGACGATGGATTTATCTATCGACGACTTTCGCGGAAGTCGCTGTACCGTGTCTCACGTACGGGACCATGATCCTTGGACTGATCGTTCTCACGACGGTGATCGTAAAAGCGTACAACAATAATCTCGTGCTGACCCACGATGCTATCGAGCTCGGTAAACGAACGATAAGACGCGGCTCGTCCTTCATCGTCAATGGCCAGCACAGGTTGCTCGTCGTCAAAGAATCTTATCTGCTTCTCGACAACGAAGCCGAGGATGACAAAACGATCGTCCCCGTCTAAAACAACGTATCGATTAATTAGACTTAAGATAATTAATGATAATTGATAAACGACGATAATAAATTCGTCGTGACACAAAGTGTTCGGTAAAGCCCGCGAATGAGAGAGAACGTTGTCGGGATTGGCGAAAAGAAGAGAAAAAAACATACGAGGTACATAGATAGATAGGAAAATAGCTAGATACACGGAAGACGCAACGACGGAAAGAATAAACCAGGTGGTTACTCGATGGTCTGCTCAAATATATTTTTTATGAAAAAAAAAACGCAAATAATAATTTTAAGAAAATCCTTTTTTTACGCAAACACTAATTCTCGCGAATGACTCGAGAATTGTACCGCAGGAATTTCGTTCGAGCGTAACGAGCAGTGTATTTATATGTCGCGCTGGTACGAAATTCTTGCAGTCTTATTATTGTAATTTTAATTAACTGTATATTTCTTACGACGAGAACGTTGCCGATATGTCGGACCGGGTGGAAAAAAAATTAATACCGAAAATAACGTAAGGTGAAAAATTGAACAGCTTTTTTTTTAAATATATTTTTGGATATGAATTTTTTTCCACGAGGAATTATCAAGAGCCGAAACGAAAGGACCGTGTTAAGGAGATGAAGGGAGCCAGTGACGAGAATATTTTCGTTAATGCTTTTTTTTTAAATATTTTGTTTTAAAAATATCTTCGACGTTAATGGGAGAATCGTTAAATTGGATTCTTTCTTCCTCGCGTACCAAAATCTTTTCTCAATTTCCACGAATTAAGAATAATATAATAAAAGGAAAACCCGTGGACGAAATAAGCTCTCTTGGCCGGTCTTTATAACTCTACCTCTACGTTGCTTAAGTCTCTTTCAAGCTTGTTTATACTCTTTTAATTATAATCTTTTACTCGTCCCTTATCGTTTTTCCAATTTCGAGAATATTTTTTCGTTCGTAATTTGCAATCGCCTCGAAACGAGGAAAAACGAAACGAATGCGATTTGGGTGACGAGAAGGTGTCTAACGATACGCGAGGCGAGGCAATAATTATCGTTTAATCTCGATTAATCGTTTATTGAAATTGAATCCTTGGTTTTTTTTGTTTTTTTTTGTTTTTTCAACTAAATTATCGGACGTTTCCATGGTGAAATAAACTTTCGCCGGACAATCACGAAAACAATGGCTGTGCTATGTCGCGTACGCGTTAAAGTCCCCTGGAGCTCTGTAATTATGAACTATTTTTCTTGACGATCAAGAACGAAAATGGAACGATATGCATAAATGAAATTTACCATCGATGTGTAATAATTGTATAAAAAAAAAGATAAAATTGGGCGAAGAATTTCGAAGATTCGATGGAGAAACGAAAGAAAAAACGCTCGTCGCTTTGCTTCGCTCAATTTAATTTTGAGATAAATATACGTCATCTTTTTGTATTATACGCACTCTCTGATTTTATTGTCCCGCTCGAATCATTCCGATAACCTCCCGGATCGCATGCTCCAGTCCTCTTTTTATATCCTCATTATTAAAAGTCCGTATAAACGAAAAAACGATTTCTTCTACTTCCGTTCGCGGTAATTCTCCTCGTCGTTCAGGCAGAGCTACGCGAATAAGAATTTGAAGGAGAAAAACACGACGTTATTACGACGAAATAAAAATAAAGCGTACGAAGATCCCTCGATCGAGGAGAAAAAAAAATTTCTACGATTATTTGCCTATTCCATCGTTTAGCACGGACAAAAATTACTCAAAAATACTAACGCACGACGGATCGTCAGCCTGAGATTAGAAGAGAATTGCCGGTTCGTCATGGTTTCACGACGACGCATGAAAGTTTTTTTGTTTTCAGACGAACCGGGCGATTGTTGGAGGCGCGTAGAGCTTCGTGCTTCCGGAGTTATTGATCGAGCGAGCCGCGAGACGAGAATTCAGGCCGTCCGAGACATGCGCGCTAATCCTAGAACACAGTATATGAAACAGAAACGAGCCATGCTTTATCGGGTTTCGCGAAATTTTCTTCACCTCCTCGTAATACTTCACTATTCCTGTACAATCGGCTATACCTTGTTGACCAAGGACAATGACAAACTCACGGAGAGTACGGCGTTGCAAATGTGCATCGACAGTTTCGACATACACAAGGATAAAATCATCAGAGCACAGGATTCTCAAGGAATGGGCGCCAAGTATCTGACCGAGGCTGATCTCGATTCGAGGCAAGACTGTCTTCGGCTTTGCTGCGAGACCGACGAGTGCGACGTTTTTATCTTCGAGGAAGTGGTGAGTCTTCTAAAAAAAAAACAGAAAAAATTCGTCGTAATATCACGAATTTGATCCGTTTTGAATAATCGAAGATCGGAGACAAACGTGACATAAACAAACGAAAGAAACTCGACCCAATTGTGCATGTTTTTTTTTCAACGTAGAAACCAGGTAGCTGTTACCTATTTCACTGTGGACCACCTCACGACTTCAAGTGCAAATTCACGAATCATACGAATTACAGCAGTGCCGTACTGACGAACATTAATTATCGTAGCACGGCTCAGTTGGAGGAGCAGATAAGAAGAACTCAGCAAGAGCACGAACTCAAATCGCTCAGGTACGTTATTTATCATCCTTGGGTCATGATTGTTTACTTCTTCTTCAATACAACGATCGTTGCACAGAAAATCTGCCGAGCCAGCGCCTTTGGAATATTCGTACACGGAAGCTCCTCCAATACCACCGACGCAAGTACCCAAAAGTTTAGTCCTCACTACCCCAGTGCCAATTAAAACAGGTAAGAGTAACAATTTATTTATCACGCTTTTCTTTTTTTCATAAAATATACGTCCGATACTTGCTTTTATTTTATTTTAACTCTGAATTTATTTGTGTAATTATTTACTCACTCGTTATCGTCGCGGTTGCAACCTCCTTGCACGAGAACGACGCGTTCGTGTAATGTATATCATCCATTACGTTCGAAAGCAGACTGCAGTCGTAATCAGTACAAGTGCAGAACTTCCGGAGATTGCATAGCAATTTACAACGTCTGCGACGGAATACCACAGTGCACCGATGGCTCGGACGAAGCGTCCGAGCTTGGTTGTCCGACCGAGAGGCCAACTTTACCCTCGGCGGCCGTTATACACGTACCTATATTGCCACAGTCGTCTCAAGTTCTCAAATATCCGCCGATTCTTCCACATCGTAAAATCTATCCGCCGCTTTACGCCAACGAACAGGAGAATCCAACGAAATTGTGGCAATTGCCAGTTTCGCCTCGTCAGATGATCAATCAACCGCAACAGCCGATCGTTCAATATCCGGGACAACAGGGGGTCATACCGCAAATGAATTATGGCTCCCAAGGTTATATCGGGGGTTGGGATTACAGGCAGATCTACGAGCAGAATAAGGAAGCTTATAATAACGCGGCCGACCAGTTGCATCCGAAGAACGAACTACCGTCATACGAGCGTGAGTTGAAGAACATAAGTCGTCTTTCTCTCGAACGGTACGATCAATTCCCAAAATTGACGATATTGGCAATTTTTTTTTAATCTCCAGAAGAACAACCTCGTATCTTCAAGCACAAGAACGCCGGTGTTGTTGCTCAAGGTGTTGGACCCGATGGGTAAGAAAATCTGAAACAATAATAACGTTAAATAAACCGCATATACCGGGAACGAATGTTCGTTTTGTAAAAAAGGATAATTTATGAGAATTTTTCGGGACATTGCAGAAATACTTACATCGACGCTAATCGCCCTTACGGACCTTATTATCCGCTGCAAAATCACGCCGCCTGGCAGGAGGGACAACCACAGATACCGTCCCAACAGCCAGATCTTTTACCATCGTCCTCATCGAAGTCGCAACAAAATCGTTCGATCACGACTCAGGAACAGCCGAAAAGCACTACGGGACCGGAACCTTGCAAAGTACATATAAATTAATACATTGCACCCTTAACGCTTTAGCAACTTGGACAAGCGATATATATTTTTTTATCACTGTTCCATTTTGCAGTCATCGTCGAAAAAAGTAATCGACCCGGTGAAGGAAAAGAATGACGAACACAAGGAAAATGAAACTCGTAAGACGAGTCATGTTGAAGCTACGAAAAACCGGGACCACAGTACGAAAACAAATCCTCGCGAGAGCGCGCAGCTGGAATTGAGAACAGAAACGAAGGTGGAAAAGGCGGACGGTACGTCTGAAATAAAAAATTAAAATTAATGATAAGGAAAAATTGAAAAATCAGAATAAATATCGCGATGAATTGAACAAAGTGCCCGCAGATCGAGACGAGCAGCACAAAAAGAGCCACGAGGAACGCAAAACCGAAGTACGAAGGCATCATTATGTCGTGGAACATCTTCAGCAAAACAATCACAAATCGGACTACGATGTTCTCAGACCAAAGGGCGCTGTAATATCACTAGCGTTGGGTCTAACCGCGACTGCTATTATGGCAGCTTTGATAGCCTGTAGATTACGAGTTGTTAGAAGACGTGGGCGTCGAGGACATGGTCCCTACGCCCACGACGCTGATTACTTAGTCAACGGAATGTATCTGTAGAAAGAAAAGGAAAACAAAGTTTTAATAAAATTTAACGAAGCTTCGAAGACTCCTGCTCGATATTTCCAATTGACAAAAACTCCCAAATAGATCCAGATCTCTTCGATACTCGTTGCTCGAAGATAACAGAGTCCAATCATGAAAACATGAAAACGCAGACGTACAGTAAAAAAAGAACTCATGCAATTTTTAACTCGCAGGTACGTTTTCCTTCTCGTTAATTAAAAATTGAAATTAATATAACATTCACATTTTACGAGAATACAATTCTTTTTTACCACTACCAGGGGTTTAAATAAGTCGTCGTTATCAACTCTTCGCGTACTTTCGTTAAGGCATCGTCCAAGTATCACCGATGGAAATAATACCGAGCTAGAAAAACAAAATGTACAGCTTCATGTATTTTTTTTTTTTTTTTTTTTTTTTCATAAACTTATACAGTTACGAGATGTTTGCTATTGTATAATACTCTACGGTGTCGTTCGCTATTTAAAAATGCATGCAGTCGAATCAACCCTCCCCTCTTTGATATAAACTTAAAAGATTGAAAAAAAAGAGATAAAACGGAAATTACCAGAAAGTAAGGAATATAAGTATGTTACGAAATCTTACGCGACGAACGAATAGAGTATGCGTCGTACAAGTAAGATACACAGGTTTTGTTCTATTTTTAAATACAATATATTACAGTGAAACACAGTTATAATGTATTGTTGTTAATATTATGTCTAGTACTTGTATCGTTAACTTACGAATTATCATCATCACCATCATCATCAGTATCATCATCATTATCATCATCATCATCATCACCATCATCATCATCATCATCATCGTCTTCATCGACATCATCACGATCATCATCATTATTATTGTTATTATTAGTATTATTATTTATTATTGTTATTATTATTATTATTTGTTATTATTATCGTTAATCATCATTGTAATTACCATACGCCTGACCTTGGGTAATACAGAGAAGGTCTCAGCATGGAGATGGTGTAACGGGAGACTAATTAGCATATGTTCTTTTATTGGGACAAAGTTATCATGATTTTTGTTTCCGTTTTTTTTTTCTTTTCTTCCTCATTTCGTATATAATTCCCCAGTAGCTGTGCAACAGTAACTGTGATATCGGTAATAAATAATTAACATAAGGGATAAATATTATGCTACTGCGGCAGTGTGCTCCCTGGACTCTGCTGGATCAGGAGGATATTTGCTTCTTTTTTTGTTTCCTTCATCTTCTTCATCTTCTTCTCCTTTTTCTTCTTCTTCTTCTTCTTCTTGTTTGTTTGTTTGTTTTATTTTTCTTTATTTTCAGTTTGTCTGTTTGTTTTGTTTGTTTGTTTTTTAAACTTGATTCTCTAATTATCGGATCTATAATATTAGTTTTAATATTCTACATGTCGGATTCTCTCCCGGCCACTCTCTCTCTCTCTCTCTCTCTCTCTCTCATTCTCTACCGACAGGGTTACACGTCTACTTAGTGACGATTACATCAACAGATAGCATTTGCACTTTAAATTATTATCATTTGAATAAAATATTACATGGACAACGTGATCCGCATTTCTATTAATATTGAGTATCTGAATATGTTTTCTTGTTTCTTTTTTGTTTCATTCGACATTACTTAATTGCTCGTTCGAGCTTGCCCACTTATTTCTCATTATTCATTTATATAGATCGATAAAAGATAGATGAAAAAAAGAAGAAAAGAAAACAAAGAAAAAAAAAAAAAAAGAGAGAGAATGGAAGTGTAGTACATACGGGCAAAACTATCTAAAAGAATATGAGTACAAAAAAACCGCTTCACCAACGAAGCCGCTTAACAAAGTCGTATGTCAACGTTTTTTTTTTCTTCTTTTCGTTTATGTATAATAATATATATATATATGTGTGTTTGTGTTTGTGTCTATGTGTGTGTGTGTACGTGTGGGTATGTATACGGGCGCGACGGTCAGTATGTGTCTATGTGTACCGTATCACTTACACAAATACCTTGGCGAGTGCGTCGGAGCCGGCACTGGCGATGAACGGTTTCGCCGGATGAAACGCAACGTCCAAGATGCTCTCATCGAATTTCTTGCGATGGGCCGTTATCTCCTGCACACACGTTTTGTTGTCCATATTCCATAAACGTATACTGCAGTCGTGACCTGATGAAAATAAAACGAGCGACTCTTATAAGACTTGGAGAAGAAAAAAAAGAGGCAAGTATCGAGTTTTATACAGCTGTATAATGAAAATTCTTTCTACGCACTGCCTGAGAGCAAGTAAAGTCCATGAGGATCCACAGCGAGACTAGTTACGGCGTCCAAATGAGCGACCATTGCATGAGCGAGAGTCGCCGAGCGATGATCGTAGAAACGAATATGTCGATCCTCGTGTGCCGCGACGACCAACGGCACGGTCGGATGAGCTACGACGCGATTAACACCTCGCGTACCGGTGCCATCGAGCCGAGCGACTACAGAGGCTGTCTCGGCATCGAAAACGATACACGCACCTTCGTAAGCTACGACAAGCTTGTGAGGCTCGTCCCTAACAAAATCCACGGAAGTCGGAATTCCATCTGCAAACCGGAAATAAAGGACATTTTTAATTACACGGAAAAGAATAATTAAATCATTCGTATATTTGATAATAAAAAATAAAAAATAAAAAAAAAAGATGGGTTAGATTGTCGGTAACGAACCTTGCTCGGACGTATACGTATTGAGAAGTGGTACTTTACTCTGAGGACTCCATAGTTTGACCGTGCCATCGGCACTGACGGAGAGTAACTGCGATCTCGGATGATACATGCTGAGACCCCAAACAGCGTCGGTGTGACCAGTGAGAATTTGACTGAGAACGCTTGGCTCGTAAGAGTCGTAAGGGTCAATATTCGCAGATGGTAGCGTCCAGCCGTGTATAGTTCCGTCCAGACCACCGCTATAACAACGGCTACCGGTGCTACACATGGCCAGACAAAGCACCGGACCAGTGTGCGACCTGAATGTATAAAGAGGCTCGACGTCCAACGACGCTGACCTGACGAATGAATAATTATAAATTATTCAAAAACTTTTTTTCTTGCACGCGGAATCTATTTTTCATTGGTTTAAACTCACTTTTTGGCCGGTACGGTCTTCTGAAGATTCCAGAGCTTGAGTGTGTGATCATCGCTCGCGGTGATTAGAACGGGATCTGTCGGATGGAAGACGAGAGCTCGTACACTGTCGAAGTGCGAACGGAGTGTGTACTTCGCATTCCACGTCTTTCGAAACGTCTCCTTCGTAGTCGCTGCCATCTAGAATAAGAAAGGGATATTTAGGATTTTTCCAACGACGGTAGAATATTTTGTCGATTGATTATGAATTTATTTACATCGTATGCTACTTCGGCATCGTTATTGACTGTGAGTTGCGCTAATTCGCCCAATCCCAAGGTAGAATCGCCCTCTTCGCAAGGATCGGTCGATCGCCTCTCTGTGTCTGCTAAAATAGCACGGAAAATTTTGTAAATGAGGATATAGTAGTGGGAAAATTGCGATAATTTTTAAAACGACGAAAGCAGACACTCTACTAACTCCATTTTGGCGACTTGATGTCGAAATGAATAATGGAAGCTGCCAATGATTCATCGGTCTCGCTGAGAAAATTTAACTCATTTAGCACTGCCTCCGCCTCGGCATCGACCTCCTCGCTCAATGGATTAGATGTCTGGAAAATATGTAAAACACGAAAATTATCGTATTTTTTCAAAGTTCGTTCCATAGAAATTCATCGGCTTACTTTTCCTTTGTCCGAGTGCGTATCGTAAAGCTCGTCGATTTCTGGCTCCTCTTCCTCCATGTCGATGTCGGTATGAGCGAGAAATTCGAAATTTGCCATTACCGACGCCTCCGTATCGAGCATCATTTTTTCCGCGATAGATTTCGGCTGGTGCTGAAACAATAAAACACAAAACGCATTTGTTTGTTATGTGAGAAAAAGCCATTAGCGCCGCCGGCTAAAGTACACCTATGATTTTACTTCATTCACGGAGATAGTCATACTGTATGAAATATGCGAAAAATATAAATCATCGAATGAAGCGAAGGACGAAGGATGATATCATTATTTCTATTTACTGCTTTGGAGTAAGATGCCTTTTTAGCTGATGGTGTTTGATTCTCGATGCGCCGCTTGTTCGAGGATTCATTGCCATTCAAAGCCGGAGTATTCATATCGTCCGAGTCCGTGTTGTTGTTTAAACCAAGCAGAGAACGTACTCGGTTCGATCTTACGTCTATGATTGTATCGGTATAGCCTATTTCTTGCAAGTACCTGAAATATAGATTGCGCCGTTAATGTTAATAAATTCACGAGACAACGTTTCTTCTTTTATCTTGCAATTTTTCAATTAAAATCACTCACTGTCTGAGAAGCTGGCGACCCTGTCTCCAGCTGATATTGCTAACGGAAGTGAACGGCGCCTCTCCATCTCCGCCACCTCCGTCCGAACCTCCGCACGTGCTACCTTCTTCGTACAGAGGTGGTTTACCGTCGCCTTCGATCACTAGGTCTGTTCCATACTTTAATATGTGATACTTGGCTCTGAGAGATCGAAATGAAAACATCAGTACCAATTGATCATAAATCTTTGTCAAAATTAAAATTGACATTAGCTGACCTTTCTTGTTTAAGTGCATATTCCAACATTTTTATCCGTCTAACAAGATCATTCTTAAGATTTTCCTGGGCTTTTCTCTCGCCTTGAAGAAAAGCTACTCTCGCCTAAAAGAGAGAATCATCTTTATTATCGTTCGTATATCGTTGGACACGTTAAATTTCTTCTCAAAAGAATGCGCCGACGTAATTTATCGTTGGCGATGTCAATAAACCTTCGGTGATAACAATTCTTTGAGCAGGGGGGTGGGAGTTGCTGGCAATTACGAAATGGCCATTTGCATTATACTAAATAAAGGACTTTTGGTAATCAGCCACATTACAAAGCTATAATAATCCAAAATCATACTAATCGCAATTTCTTCCTGCTGTAGGATTAAGAAAAATTGCTTTTCTTATTGTATAAGAATTTTTCATTTCACAACTGTTATGCATTCCTGCGCAACCTTATCTCGTTTCATAAATAGATTATACAGCGGGAATATGACACACAATGGCTTATATACCAGGATAAATAGTGTGTAATAGAAGAGAGAATGCAACACGAACGAATAAATGAGGATATTGACGAATGGATTTTGAGCAATTGTTGAATAATTTGAGAGTATATTCTCTGTGCACTATACATTATTGATATATTACAAATAAACTTTTTATTTTCGTGACGAATGAATAGCATTAACGAGATTGAAATTGGACGAATTTACAAAAAATATTCCAGAAGCCGGGAGATAGATAATTTACGAGGAAATCGCGTATTTGTAAGAAATAATTAATCAAATGAACAAAATACTGTGAATATTGGGATAGAACCGACAAAATTTTCGTTTGTATATAAAACGAGTAACACGAGGACAATGATACAAAAAATGCATCGAGGATGGAGACATTATTAGTAAGACGATTCTGACATATTTCGGAGCAATGAGATACCTGAAATTCGGCTCTGTCCAGTTCCCACTGAGATCTGTCAAGTTCGAAACGAGCCCACTCATGTTGAAGAAAGTGTAAAATTCCAGGCATAGAGTATTGTGGTCCCTCATCCTTGGCTCCTTCACTAAGAACGTTGTCACTGTTCTGATGCTTGTTATTCGCGACTGATACGTTAGCACCGCCGGACAATGGACCGTTGTGATTTTGCGAGGGCGAACTGGAGTTATCCTCCATTATGGAACCGCAACACTGGCTCGGTACCTTCATTTCATGACACGGCGGCCATTACAGCAAAACTGCTTTCTTTCGTGCTGCGAGCCCCGAGAGTGCTCTCCCGTCGCGAATAATGCGCCGTTTCGATCGTCGGTCTCCGAGTGAGACACCGAACAAGAATATATCCCCGAAGTCGATAGGCAACCTTTATCACGCATGCGGCCGTACGCACGAACGAAAAAATAGCCCGAAACAGAACACAGCCTTTTAACTAACGTGAGACTTTTCGCACTCGTACCACAGTTGTGACAAAATCCTTGCTATTTACTGCCATTAAATGTTAATTCGATCGACTGACGAGCAATTAACAGCGGGTTCTCGGAACGTCCACCATACACTCTCTAGGAAGAAAAAACAGACTCGCAATCGAGACTCGGCGCAAGCAACACCGTGAACTCAGCCACTTCCGGTACAGCTAATACCTGCGATTCACCGTTAGGCAGCGCTTCAATCGTTTTTCGATACCGCGAAGAGCAGAATCTCTGAACGAATTCTATAACCCGCGGTTTTCGACATGCTCGCTCGCTGATTTATTCAGAGACCGATACATCTTTTCATTTCCTATGAACGACAATTTTGATCCAACATTTTGATTCATCTTATGTCATCACGGCTACGATCGTACAAAGTTCCAAATCCATTAATCGCTTGAATAAATTTGCTTAGGGAACAGTGGCTCCCGACGAGAGCCGCAAATTTGTCACGAAAAACCTTCGTCTAAGAATACAGCGCGTAAACTCTTATTGAATGGAATAAATTTATCTTATAGTTTATCGATCAGTTAGCAAAGAATTCTTAGAACGTACGACGACTGTAACAAACCTCTGCTAACTATACTGTCATTAAATAATAATCAATTCGAGTATAAACAACAGCCAATTCTCAGATCATTCACCATACAATGTGGATAAAAACACTCCAAGAAGAATAAAACACACTCACGGACGGGAGGCAGCGCAAGTAGCGCTCTGAACTCAGCCACTTCCGGTGTGGTTCAATCTCTGTACTTTGCTGCTAAGTGTCGCTTCGTTCGTTTTCAAATACCTGGGCGAGTAATATCTACATATAAATCATATGATCCGCATTTTTCGATTCACATGTGCTCTTGTGGGAATTTATTCCGGTGTCGAGCGATTTGTTCCCTCCCGGTGGACGAATAATTAGATTGTATCGTTTGTTACATAGATTTTCATCATGGCAACGCTTCTGCGATCTTCCAAATATATCCGTTGCCTGAATGGATTCGCTCAAAGAATAATAGTCTCCCACGCGAACACTAATTTCGTCACCAAAAGTCTCGCTTTACAAGTACAGAGAGCCAATGCATATTTAACCAAGTAAGTTTATCGTTCGTTCGATCGGTCAATGGTATCCGATCGAATCGTTAATAGCCAAAGCTACTTTTTGTGCCGCAGGAGTTACGCAACTATCCCGGTACTACAGCGGAAAGAGGGTAGCGCGTATGACGATGGAGGCTTCGCGAAATTGGACGACAGTGTTCGGCGTCTTGGGCGCGTATTTAAATCCGATGTTGAATCTACTTTGGCCAATGTTCGCAGTACAGGTATTTTTTTCATCGACCATTTACCCTATAAACAACATTTTCAACGGAATAAAAATAAATATTATCTCGTATTAAACGGACAAATCGCAATAAACACGAAAGACATAGTTAGTATTATCCGTGCACTTTTTATTATCAAACTAGTCTTTTTCACATAATTTCCGATCTTAGGATACATAAGCAGTCTAGATGCATTGCTCCTGATTCGTTGTTGCGGAGACTTCATGGCGGATGCGTCGTTAGAAGAAAGAATCAAACTCACCCACGATATATGGAACACGTTCGACGCATTGAGTACGTACGCTAAACATTTTTTTTACTCACTTTGCATAGAATTCGGATGAATCGAGTAATTCTCGAATACTACAATCGTTTCTCAGGTGTTCAGTTGGATGTGTCCCACTTTAACGTCCTATTGAAGGTTTATCTCGAAAACAATTGTGAATTTTCACCGATTGATTTTTTGACCACAATGAAGGACAAGCATATACATCCAAACAGAATTACTTACGAAAGATTAATGCTGTTTTATTGCAAGAAAGGCGATATAGAAGGCGCAACGAAGATATTGGAGGTTTTAAAGGAAAAAGACATACCGTTGAGCGCGGGCGTTTTCGACGCTCTTATAATAGGACACTCCGAAGCAAAGTATACGAATCATAGTATTTCCTACCGTTAAATATTTCCAGCTATTTCTACAGACTCTGTTTTCTTCAAATGTTCGTAGCGATATGACGAGCGCAGAGCAAGTTATAAAGGTCATGAAAGATGCCGGGGTTCAGCCTGGTTCGAATACGTACACGGCGCTTCTTTGCGCTCGTGCGAAACGAGGAGACGTCGAATCGATAAAGAATATTCTGAACGAATTGGAAACAACGAATATCTTTCTTCAGCACACCAGCTTTTTCGAAATCGTTCAGACCTTTGCTACCAACGGTCACGAACATCACGTTGATAGTATTCTCAGCATAATTCCGCAAGGACCAAATTACAACGTTGACGCGGTAATAGCGATATTGAAACTTCTCGATACCGGACACTTGGACATCGGCCTGAAAATATTATCGACGTTGAAGAAACGTCGCGGTATGGACGAACATATACTAGAAAATGAAAGCGGATCGTTTTTGATAAAAAAAATGGTCAATGCCAAATATCCGCTGGAAAAAATTGTCGAGACTTGCAAAAAGTTGGAGGAGGAAGGTACGAATGTCAGAGCTTTTGCAATAGCGACCGGGCGTTGTCTCGAGAATGGAGACGTGGAGCGTAGCTTAGCATTGTTGAAAGCTTGGATGGAAAACGGAGGTGAGCTAAGAGAACACTACTTCTGGCCGCTTTTGGTCGCCAATGCAAGAGCGGCAAATTATCAAGGTATCCTTGATATCATAAAACAAATGGTTTCGCTCGAAATCACACCGACTGTTGAGACGATAAAGGAATTTGTCGTACCATATGCGGTCGGTACATGGAACGACGTTATAACGTCTCTGGAAGAAATCAATGTATCTCGATCCGTCACCGTATCCGGGATTGCGTGTAAAATGCTGAGTGAACACAAAATTCACAATACCCTCAGGTTTTTATCGAGTAATGAAGTAGCGTACGAGATTGAACATTTTTATGCACCGCTCACAGAGGCTGTGAAGAATACAAACGATGCACTATCGTTTGTGGCGATACTCCGACTTTTACAGAACTCGTTGCCCGAAATGAGCCAAAACATCGTTGACACGGCTATGCGTACTCTGATCGACGACTTATCAAACACCGCTCAAGGACGTTCCAAGCACATGCTGATGGAAAAGGTACGACGAAGCTTGCGCGAATGAAAAGAATCTCACGACGCACGAAATTGCGCGACGATCATTTGCTTTTTCTCTATCATTCGAAAATCCGACGTAATATTTAGACCGTCTTGTTCTTTTTGTACAAATAATCATTGCTGTATGCACAGGTTCTTAAATTCATGGAAGAATTTGGATTGAATATCTCGACGGAAGTGGGCGTAGAGATTCGTCAGTATTTCCAAAATTACACGAGTCCAACGTTGGATGAGAGAATCGAGAAGCTCACTTCTAGTGTTCTCACACCTATACCCATGTCCGAACTAGTTTCTAAGGCGATACCCGATAGTGTGAGTATCATATCCGCAATAGACAGTCAAATTATTGATACGAATATACAAATTTTGCGATACAATCGATATTTTAGATGAATTCCACGGATTCTAACGAAGGCCTTAGCAGACAAAGCGTGTTGGAGTTCGCACACAAACGACGTCTTACCACAGAAGCCATGAAGGAGAAAAATATCGCGGACGTAGATAGGCTTTCAGAGGTACGTAAATTATTGTCAATCGAGCGCAAAGGAGTACAAGAGAAAGATTTGATTTTCAACAGGAAATTGAGTCGCTGAATATCCCATTGTCGGGCGCATTTCTAGCTCAGCTAGTCGAGTTTTATTGTTCGATGCAAAACATAGAAAAAGCTGAAAAATGGGTGAACAAATGCAAAGTCCATGACGGCAGACCCATGTTGGATTTACACAAGTCGATGATGTGGACCGAATTGCTCATAAAAAATGATCGTTTTGATGGTAATTTGACGAGAAAAATATTCAATATTTATTAATAATATACACACAATTATTACCTTTCCATGGTTCGTTTCAATAGACGCGATACAATTCATAAAGAACGCGTCAAAAATGGAGAAAACGTACGAGTCAAATCGCCACAGATGGTTGGTGAGATCGTTACTAAATACTGCGGCTAATACTGGCAACGTCGAGAAAACTAATGAATTGTTCGAAGCTCTCGTTAAGAACAATTGGTTCACGATTGAGAAATACTTTCTCTCGCCGCTGGTTAAAGTTCGTCTAGTTCGGTTCGTTCTTCCTCTTATCGCTCACCAAAGTATTCAACCTCCTGATCAATTACCATCGAAACGTCTACAACCTTTTTAATATTTCAAGGGGCGACGTACAAGGAGCTATCGATGTTTTTGATAATGCTTGCAAAGAGTACAAGTGTACACCGTGCAAGGGCGAATTGTTCAAAAAACTCATCGAAATAGAAGACGCGCCATCCCTTCAACGATTAACCGATCTGAACAGCGAGGTGCACGGAGAGAGCAATTCACTCCTTGATCTTGTACTGTCTTTCATCGAGTGCGGACGTTTGCGCCAAGCGAGAAAAATCTTGGAGGTTCGATTCGTTCCTGACAGGTTTCGCGTGGATTACGAATATTCGTGAAAAAATTTCCGTTTCTTTTTAGACCCCGGAACTGAGGCTCAAAGGTAGAAAACTCATATTAGCTACCGAACGATACATAGAGCAAGGAAATGTAGAGCTCCTGGAACAATTCATAGAAATATCAAAAGGACTACCGGTTATTAACAGATCACTGTTCTACGAGATTCTCTTGGAAGCTTACTGTAAGGACAATCAATGACTCGAGTGTCTTGTAGCGATAATCATCTGGAAAAAATATTACATTTTTTCATGACTTTTACAGGTAAAAATAACTATTGGCAACGAGGTTTGGTGCTATGGACCAATATGCAAGATGAGAATTTACAACCGACCGAGAAGTTCTTGGCGACTCTCGGTCACCTCTTGAAGATAAATAAACAAGCTGTTCCGTTTGAATTCGAAAGCTACTCACCTACAGAAAACTCTACAAGGACACGCACTCTGGGAGGATCGACGGAGACTTCGGCAACATTCAAAGAGATTTCTGCAGCCTTGAAGGAAGGAGACCTAGACTCGGCGAATAATCTAATGCAAAGGTAATACGATTCGCAGCTATTCCAATTAAAGAATACCGTTAACTCATATTTTTTTACCTCCAGATGGAAAGCTCCCAATCAGAGAGAATTTCGCTTCGCGTTGGGTTCATTGATCGAAACGACGGTGAATCGCGGCAAACTGGAGGAAGGTACGAAACTTCTCGAGGATATGATAATGTTGTATAATGTAACGCCAACTGCTTTCACCTACAAGACCATTTGGAATGCTTTGATCCGAGAAAACCAATACGAGAGATTGGTAGAGCATGGCAAATTACTAAACAAGGTTCGTATTATTTACATACGACTATAAATTAAACGTACCAAAATATTACGAGTATTCTCATTTTCTTCAGGAGACGAAACAGAGTTATCGTTTCAATAAGTATGTCGCTCGGGCTTATTTGAATAAAGTAGGATTGCCAACGTTCTTGGCAGAGTTCGAAGCAAAGCTTACAGAGTCGAAAAACGAAAATATGATAGTCTGCACCGACGGCTTGCATTTCTCGGCGATAATTACAGAGTTAAAGAAAGACCCGAGCATGATTAATAAATGTGAGTTGGTTTATCGCTTTGTAATTTACTCCCGCTCGGATAATGAAAATATTAATATGATTGTCGTTATAGTACACGAATTAGCGGAAAAACTGGCCCTTCAGAATATTTATTCACCGATAAATATGGTCTGGTGCTATTACTTCGAAAATAACGATCCCAAGTCTGATGAAATATGGGACAAATGGTTTGCCACTTCGTATAACGTTCTTGTCAACCACACGATCGATACGGCCATGAAAGCAAATAATGTTGAATTGATGAATCGACTGTATCAAAAAATTCAAACCAACAATCGTTTGACTCCCAGTATCAGAATTAACACATTGGCCCCTCTCATTGAACTATACTGTAAGTTTACCGTGTATTATATCGCAGTGTTATTTATGTACGTCCTCTATTTTCCAAATTATCACTCATTTTTATGTTTTGATCGTTTCATCGACATTTGTTTGCAGGTCGAAATGGACAGAGCGCAGAAGCGTTAAAAATCGCTAGGGAATCAGCCCCAGAAATTGTTGAATTGTGGAGGACAAAGTTTCCTACATATTTCGCTAATTTCGAGAAATATCTCGAAGCGGAGGGTAAATCTTTCGTATCCAAACGGTTTAATCGAAACGAGGTATTTATAGAATATAATAATTATCGAATCGTTGCAAATCCTAATGACAATAATATTATATCTGCAATTTTTTTTTTCTCTTTTTCAGCACAATAAAATTGACTCCCTAGCGTAATGCGATAATTCTATCATCTGTAGAAACAGTGTTTAGTTCGTCGGACTATGAGATTTCTCTATAACTATAAATATAACTATCACTTTGTAGTCCACGACTACCAATGAAAATGTCATACCGATTAAACACCGATATATCATACGAAGACTAAATTGTAATTGTGAATTTTATGGCACGGTTCACGAGCTTTGACCAGTTTTTTTTTTTTTTTTTTTTTTTTCTCTTTCTTTTTGAATAAAACCTTGTATACTTCCAAAGACTATATAACAATTTCTCTAGAAAAAGAACGCTCGGGACCCTGAAAAAAGAAGTTTTTATTAGACCGTCGAGGAAACGCTTTGATCCAATTGTATTTCCAAGTGTATAGAACTTTTACTACATAGAGACAATAAAAAATAAAGTAAAATCAAAGACGGAACTATCGATCGAAGACAAAAGAGAAACTGGAAAATTACTATTATTTAATCTGTCATTGTTAATTGATATAAAATATTTTGTTTATGATTTTCAGTGTCAAACATTATGAAACGAGATATAAAAATAGTATTACTACACCGACTCCTCTCTTTTCCTTTTGTTCTTTCATTTTGGTAAACCATTGCAAACGATCGTCGATGCTGGCTTTTTAGACATCCGTCTCTCCTCATCGAGAATATAAAATTTATAATAGCATATCGATCGTAGTAATAGAGTTCAATCGTCGTAACATACAAGCTACTTCACAAGAATTCTTCGCACCAATCGTTGAGACACTCGTAACAGTCGTTACTGTGCTTGGAACTAGCTTGGCAAACGTCTTTCATCCATTCTTGAAAGAGCTCACGATTTTTCTTTAGGACCAAGTATTGTCCAAGTACTACATACGCCTGAAAGAGTAAACATTATTTTTAACGTATTTATAACGTAGACCGGGAAAAATAGTGTTTATATAGTGTGAAAATGGATCAAGGTTGTTTCAAAATAATATATAAAAATACGCGTTTGGAAACAACGTTTTTCGTACTTTTTTCATTTCTGAACATTCGACTTATTTGATAGGCTACTTTCGTTAATGGTCCTTGTGCAAAAAAAATTCCAAATTTACCTTATCGAAACCGGCGTCTTGTAACCTTTTGCCCAAAACTTCGCCGATTCCAGCAAGGTTGGTCACCGGCTTCTCTCCCATAGGTTCGGCGACGAAATTTTTGTGCTTTTGCGATGTACTCGACATCTTGTTATTGTTTGCTTCGAAATGCTACAGAGCCACAACGACTAACCTCCTATCGGTATCGAACCAAGTCTAGACGGGTATCAAAATATATTTCTAGAGAGGGTACAAAAAATATAATACGAACGAAAAACTTAGTGTTTGGTTTTACCTGGATTTATATGATTTACGAATGATCAGTATTCGTTGTCGACGGACGTCCAAACTATGTACCCCACGCCTTCGGTTTTCTGTCGTAAGCCGCCAAACGTAGGTTAATCGTTGTTTCGGCGTTTCTATTTCGACCATGAACCACCATGAACTACACTCGTAATTTTATAATTCCAACGAATCTATCGACTATTGCCCCCTAGCGGGAGAATTTCATTGACCTGAATTATCGGCCGGGATGGATAACCGAGAAGTTGTGCATATAACCGTTAGATGGCTATGACAAAAAATAATAAATACAGATGCGCAAAAAATAAATACAACGTTCCTCACTCGACCGGTTATTCTTATCGCCGTAACTACCTAACCAATGTGTCAAACGCGACGAGATAAATAAAATAGAGGTGAAATTAAATGCCCGAAGTTTGCAAACATACGTACGAAGATTTCACCAGTTCAAATTCGATATTTTGTTTTGATACATTAGACGAGCAAAATTCACCGACCACAGCTATCAGTAACCACTTTGCACAGTGAGAATTTTTCAGCGATTCATACCTACATCAGGCGTGTAAAACGTACGAGACTAATAGTTGTTTTCTGCATTGTAGATGAGCTCGGGTTTTATTTCCGAGGCTGAAATAGCCGAGCAACGTAAAATACGCCAGGAGGAATGGGATCGTGTAAGGACGGCCGATCAACCTCAAGGTAAGTACATTCATCATAATCATAGTCGAGTACCGAAAATAACAAGAAACCTGGCACCCTGTTCTCGAATCAGAGGCTCCTGAAGAAAAATACGATCCAAGATCTCTTTACGATAGACTTCAGGAACAAAAGAACAAGAGGGACATAGAGTACGAAGAGGCTCACAAGCTCAGTAAGATTTTCGCCTATTAAATAAGAAATTAACAATTTTACGTCTTTACTTCTCTCAAACGTCGTTCATCGAATTTTTAACTTTTGAATACACCGGAAGAACGAGTAGTTATACGCTGTTCAATCGCGAATACTCATTCGTATTTCATCCTACAGAGAACATGATAAAAGGTCTGGATGACGACGAGGTAGAATTTCTCGATCTCGTCGATAGGACTAAATGGGAAGAAGAGCGAAAGAAAAATATCGAAGAGGAGAAAGAGATGAGAGACTTCAAGGCCGCCGTCGCTTCTTTGCAGGAGAAATCTATGGATGAAAAATTAAAACAAGAACTTAAAAAACCTCAGAATACCCTTAAAAATGCTTCTGGAACAAGGTGAGATTCTGAAATCATATTTTTAGAGCATCCGCTATGATATCGTAACGTTCGTTTACAGTGGAAAGAATTCCCAGCTCCGACTACTGGCTGGAGTGATCGTGAAAAAACAGGCAAAAAGTCCAGACGGTAAGCGGACAAATTCATGAACAGAACTCGTAAATATCGCGATATAATATCACAAACTTTGTCTTATATTCAGCGAATGAGACGAGGGGAACGAAGAGAAAACTGTCCGAAACGGAAGAGAATAAAAGTTGTGATAAAGAGGAAGAGACGGATGCAACGGGCGAAACAGATGAAAGGATAGAAAATATCAAGAGCAACTTTTGCGATGAAAAATCTATCGGTATCGCGGAGAAGCAAACAACGGGCATGAGATGCATTGGAATATTGCCAGGTCTCGGATCGTACGAAGACTCTAGCGATAGTGATTGCAGTAGTTCGGATTCAGATCACGAACACAGTTCTTGCAATATCAAGTATGATCTTTTAGGTAGAAAAATTGAGATCGAGACAAAAAATAAGAGCTAAATTTATGCGGTCGATGAGAAAAAAAAAACGTACACAATCACTAATTATTTGCAATTTAAAGAAAATGTAGAATAAATATGTCTCTGAATATCCGTAAATTGTGAAGAAAATTGCGTAAGAATATCTAACCGTAGTGTTGTACAATACCGCGGTGATAACAGTCCCATGATATTCCATGTTTTGTACACGCGAGACTATCTAACAACCGCTAGAATTAGCGGACAGGAACGAATGGATGTTTCTTTCTTTTTGTATCATCTTTCTAGCTTACCTTCGAAGCTGAGAGTCTCGGGATCAAAGACACTGTTTTTTTCTAAAGTATTCTTTTTTCTTTTCATTTGCAGCTCGAATCGTGAAAAAAATCCACCAAAATCTACCATCTGAACGTTGATGAGTCCTTTACTATCTGCACAAAGCGAAAAAGAGAGAATTTTTAGGAATTCACTAATGACGAAATTGATAGAACGAGTTGAAAAAAGAAAAAAGAAAAAGGAAATGCATTTCGATTTACCGTTTTTGCCCCTATTTCGTAAACCGTCCTCACTCACCGATTTATTCTCAATTTATCATTCCGTCGCACGCCTACAAGCTATCGATTGGAAATTCAACAGATGGCATCCCCTGCCGCGTATTTCATTTGTCTTAATAAATAATATACAAATAATGTTGGTCAAGGCAGTTTCGCTCGGCAAACGATGATGAAAATTCCTGCATAATACATCACGGGCCAAGCCCACCTACAAAGCTTGAGCCTTTTGTCCCAGATGAGACAGTTGCTTGAGAAACTGCCTGGCATTTACGAGGGTCGTCGACCCGTAAACGACTCTCTTGTTGGCACCGCTTCCGGTCTTTTGCTGCAATTACCAAATCGTATTGTTGCATAATACATTTTCAGCATGGTATAAGAATTTCTAAATACCGTTGTATATATATGCTATGAAATTATATCGCGTGTATGCCAAGAAAAAAAGAAAAGGCGGGCGATTACTCACCTTGACGTAATCCACCAGATTCTGATACTCTATGTAGTTACCACCGCCGACAATAAATACAATGACATCCTGGAATATTGTTCGATTCTTTGGAAGTTGCTCGATTTGCTTCAATTGCTTCGGATCGAGATAGTAATAATCGTCAACTTGCGAACTTTGTCTCATCTCCATCAGTTCGTCGACGATTTTCGTCACGGGCAAATTCTGTTTTCGAAACGTGTCTTTCATTCGTCAGAAAACTACCAGTGCGATAAGAAATTATTATCGTCGTTTACTCACATGCCTTTTAACGACCAAATTTTTAACGCCTTCCATGACGAAGGACGAGCCTTGATTCATCAATTTGGAAAACATACTAACTGTTTTCGTGCCCCCTCCCTCGTAACTATTCTGTATACCGGATATCCTTGTGTAACCCCTAGAGAGATAATCTCATTAATCTCGAATACTTTCCAAAATCATTGCGTTTCATTATAATTTAGAAAATTTCTACTCACCGCCATCTCTTTATGTATGACAATGGATTCAAGTCGCAGCCAGCGTTGGAAAGGGCAGCTTTATGTTTGTTGTAGTCAGCCTACGAAAAAAAAAACGCGATGTTGATACAATTTGCAAATAAACCATGGACAAAAAAGTGAAAACAAATGGTTGGCAATAATTTTGTACTAACCTCAGACATATTGGTGCACAGATAGTAAATGACAAACAGTCGCAGCTTGTCCTCTGGTGTTCCAGCATCAGAATCGTTTATGATATCGAGAATACTACGATCCAGAGTCTGTTTGCTCATGATTTTCTCTTCAATTTCGAAGAATGTGTCGAGACGTCGCGATTTTATACAATTGAGAATTCCCGTAGCAATTGTTGTGTGCATATCGATCAAACGCTTCATCTCTAAAAGTTGAGGCAGTGAATTCACGGCACTCGTCAAACGAGCTGTATTATTGGCCATGGAGTACGCTGCGTCGCTTTCACCATCGATACCCTGTAATATTTGTCAATATCACGTAAGAAAAGTTTTCTTCGATGTAATAGGGTTGAAATTTTATAATTTTTACGAAATTCCAATGTACCATAGAGGATTTTAGTTTTTTCACTTCATCCTCGAAGGTTCGATATTGTTCGAGTTCTTCCTGAATCGCCTCTGCCACTCTTGGGAATGGACTACCTTTGTGCTGGCACCAAAAGCGATCGGTATTATTCATTTCACAGGCACGGGTTTTTGAACGTGCACCACCAGCTGGCGATCTACCGACGCTCTCTTCGACGACTAATCTATTTAAGGACAAGTCTAGCACATCGTGCGCAAGAGCCTGATAAGTCCAGGTATGATGCAACGGCGTTGCCATATCTATGCTTCGATCGAGAACTATCAGTAGAGGCCTCTGAAAACTGTAAAACGTCTCGCGAGTTCAAGAAAATCAATAGCGTCGATACTTTATAAAAGAATTACCTAAAGTGTCCCGTTCCAGTCGCTTCCCCTTGGAATAAATTGTTCCTCGTGTCCCATACATTGTCGCGCAATTTCTTATCCAGTTTCTTCGCTACCATCTCAGCTGCGTTTCCACGTGGACAACGGATTATCGGAACGGTTCCCAATGTCACGAATACGGAAAAGAGACTATCGACTACGATATCCATTATAGACTCCATTTCTGTGTCCTTCATATCGCCCTTGTTGATAGCTAAAAGACGAATTTATGTCAAATCGTTAGATCTAACGAAAGATGAATATTTTTTTAAATCTCAATTACCATGATAGGATATAATATCGCTGTTTTGGTGTCTCAGAATGAATAAGTCGTCTTCCAGCGTTATAAAATTGAGATACTGATCAAAGACTTTGTGGATATTGGCGACTGCGCCGGAGAGCAATGCATCCGACGCGAGATCTTCCATCTTTTCTCTCGATATGGGTGATATAAAATTGAGATGATATATGTCATAGAGCCCATGCTGCAAATCCTGTCCTATACGTCCAAGATTCTCATCCGTCGGTGCACAAAAGTATATCGCTGGAACTTCCGGAATAGAATCTCGATCGGAATGTAATTGCCTAGGGAAAAAAATACTTTGAATTTCTGCTGATCGCGTTCTCTCGTAAAGATTGTAATAATTTAAGAAGAGAAACGTCTAGCGGATGGAAGAAAGGTGTAAGTGTAAATGCTGGTACGTTCGCTTAATTTAATGGACATACATGTGTAGGGTTATGCCAAGTTCTCTGAGCTCTTTGATGCATATCAGGGGTGATATTATATCCTGACCGACACGATCGTAAATCAAAATTTTCCATGTAGGCATAGCAGCATTAATCTTTGATTCGGGCTGATTGAGATTTAGCATTTGCTTGAGCGCATCTGAAATAAAAGTGTCTTAAACATTCCGTGGAGAAAGGGACGAACGAGGTGGATATTTTGTTAGTAAGACATAAGTAAGATATTGCAATTTTGCATATCGGAATGGCAAATAATTTGCGAACGAACAGCACACACTTACGTATCTGCTTGTCCCGTAGGCTCATCATATTTACAGGAGGAACGTTTAAAACTCGTTGAATTTCTAACAATTACAAAGTAACGTTCGTATTGATGACGTTGAAGGCGATTATGACCTGTCAACATCGCATATGGAAAAAGAAGTGCATTTGGAAGGTAAGATGGCGCAATGAATTTCTATATTATCTATGCAGCAAATTAACGCCATCTGTTTATTCTGGTAACATACGACTGATTCTTTATTCTTAGTTCACTGCAGAAAACGCTGGATAGCCTAGAGGGCGGAACTACGTACAAAAGACATAAAAGGCATTGCCTGATATTCTTCAATATTATCACATCGGTGTCATTGTTTCAGTGTCAATACCCAATGCCAGTGTATATTTTTCAAGCGTCTTCTCTACCTAACAAATTGTATTTCTCACTAATATTGCCATTATACGAGGTTCGTTTAAAAATCAACTCGACCTTAGCGAAAGTTGTAATGAATCGTTCACGAAGGATATAATATTGACCATGGCTAACCATTACGAAGTACCAAATTGGTGAGTAGCCGATTTCACTCGATAATAATTCCTCTTGATTCTCCTTGTTTTTCATCATTAATTATTGTAAATTCATGAGTGACAAATTATCAGATGAAAAGTGTACAATGTATTACTATTATCTGTCTACCGCTGAGATTGTACGAACATCATGTATTTTCAGGGCTGGTAAACCTCCAGTAGGTTTGCACCTTGATGTTTTGAAAGGCGATAAGTTGATACAGGTAAAATATTCATCTTTCAGTCACATTCCTCGTGGTTGTCGAGCAATTCATAGATTTTTCGTTACCAACATACGAATTTTTGCCACTAGCCGTTGTGGTAGTCGATTATGAAACTCTCCAAACATAATCAAAGATTTTACACGAAAAATACAAAATTCTTACAGAAATTGATGGTTGACGAGAAAAAATGTTACTTGTTCGGTCGTAATCAACAACTTAACGATTTTTGCATCGATCATGCATCCTGTTCAAGAGTTCATTCCGCTCTTGTTTATCACAAACATCTAAATAGAGCGTTTCTCGTCGATCTTGGCAGCAGTGAGTTTTGTAAAATATAAAAAACTTGCAATTTATCTATTTTCGTCAATTCGCACCAAGAAACTTATAAAAAACTTTTAAATTGCAGCCCATGGCACTTATATTGGAAACATGAGACTGGAGTCTCAAAAACCGACTCAGTTGCCTATAGATAGTACATTTCATTTTGGAGCTTCCACGAGATACTACATCATCAGAGAGAGACCTCAAAGCGGCGCAAGAACGATAATAGAAGAGATGGAAAAATCATCGGATGACGTAGACGCCGGTGGTCTCTTAGGGCTTCCAGAAACAGAGACAGAATTGGATGTAGGTGTCGAGCTTAAGAGAGAACATCGATGAGTTCCCTAGTAAATTTTAAATTATTCCTGAAAAAAAAAAAAAAAAAAAAAAAAAAACGCGATCTCATTTTACAGAATCTTACCGAATTCAACACGGCGCATAACAGGCGAATATCGATGCTCGGCATAAGCGACGATGACGTTCATAAGCCAACGAGAAAGCGGAAGAAAAAAGGTATCACGTTCAACGACGACGAGGAAGTAATCAATCCCGAAGACGTCGATCCGTCGGTCGGCCGATTTCGAAATCTCGTACAAACTACGGTTGTTCCTAGCAAGGTATTATTCATCGTTCCAATCGCTTTATCCCGTCGGCGGATATTTATGCACAAGTACGTGGAAAAATAGGAAATTATACGGAATTTTTAATTTCACAGAGAATGAGACTAGAGGGTGGTTTAATATCCCTGACGGAAGAGTCTCACAATCCCTTGAAGCACGTGCAACAAACGTCGGCGACGACGCAGCTCTATCACGATTTACCACCGGAGCAATTTAGTCCTGCCTCAATGCCGAGCAATCCATTTTCCACAGCTCTAACGTCTCTCACATCTCGTCTCGGTATAGCCCTCCCAAATCCAGCTCCAGAGGTCGAAATGACACCGAATCAGATACAGACAGAACCCTCGCACATACAAGAAATCTCGGGACCAACGGAATCCCATACGATGGAACCAAAAAAAAAGAAATATGCCAAGGAAGCATGGCCAGGAAAGAAACCCTTACCGACCCTCTTGGTATAAACGTAGCCATTATATATATATTATATGCATATTATATATGTTTCTTACCTGCTCCCGTGAATTCGAGAGATACACAGACACTCGTGTGTTATAAAAAGTTTCGTACAAACTCCGTCAGCGACAATGTAAATACAAAAAATCATAAATTTTACTTGATCTTTGATAATGGAGTCCGATCGTGGGTCACGAAATGAGAGAAGAACGAGCGATTATCGAAAAAATATACAAAAAAATACTATTTATTTTGGTACGGATAATTCAAACGATAGAACGTGTGTTCGCGGATCGTAATACGTGATTAAGGCATAGTTTTCGTGGCGACATCAATAGGCCAAGTTACCGGCCCTTTCATTATTACGTCGTTCAATGAGTTCTTGATCTTGATAAATCGTCGTTTAAACTCGAGACCACATCCCTTGGAAAGTCGAAAATCGACTAATATCTTTCCGTCCATATCGACGATAACCGCCTTAAAAACGAGTGGCACTTTTCTTCTGTCGACCGTCGAGACTGTGATCTATAAAACAAAAAACATTTATTATCGTTGATTACCTGTGTTAACATAAGACCCTGATTCACGATGGAGGATCAACGTGTTAGATAGTACGATGGAAAAATTATCGTTACTTACGATTCCAACGTCATTGATCCGATAATTATAATTTTCGTTCTCCAAACAATTGACGAGAATCGTAACGGTAGTTTCGCAATCCGTTCTGACAAAGAATCTCGTCATACGGCGAACGAGACGCTGGAAAGTATTCTGCGACGCAAATTGACGATAAGTTACGGCGCAAAGAGTATAATGTTGATGAAAAGAAAAAAAATTGTAGAAAACACGTACTTGACTCGGTTGGGTGTTCTGCATAGCTTGAAACTGTGTGCAAAGTAGCAAATCTTCAACGTGAGCCGGCTGTGAGAACGAGAAAGCCGGCCGATCGTCAAGATTTATCCGAACCGGACCGGTTTTCTCCATTCCCGGTAATTCAGGCTGCGAGAGACAAAGTCTCGTCAAATCTTCCTCGTCATCAGAGCGCATGCATTTCGCTATCGAACCGTCGATATGATCTCTTTCGTCTTCGTTATAATCTGTAAGTTACATAAAACTTGTAACGCGTGTAATAATCGGTCTAGCGGTTTAAAATTCTTGGTGATCGAAGCTCCCAGCGACCGAAATGTGTACTGTCGTCCTCACTTCGGTATTCTAGCTTTATGAAGTAATACTATCATACAGCTAGATAACCAAAGAGAGGACGGCAGAAATGATGCGTGGTTCGTTGTTTACGTTGTAACTCGTTCTTTAATATCTTCTCGATGAGCAAGCCGATGTTCTTTGCTTTGGTTATCTAGCTTTATGAACGTTTAAAGAAATCATAGAGCTGTATTACCAAAGTAAAGACAAAGGCTTTTTGGATATCCTCGTGATCTCTGGATCCTTTCGGTACTGCGATTTCATACGATCGATGTATTCGATGACCTCACGGTTGGGTACCGAGTTGCCTTGAGTAATCATTCTCATATACTCAGAGTCACTCAGTACCTGACCAAGAAGACAACTTTTTTTCTTATATATCGTGCATTCGTTGGAACGCGCAAGGTCATTATTTTTCGACAAAAATGATAACAAGAGATTGCGATCGATAGGAAAAAATTGAGAACGGATGTCGTACCTCTGCGGAAAGGCTTGAGGTACCAACGGTGTTGTTTGATATCCTTTATTGTATATCTCGCGGACGGTACGTGAACGAGAATTTTACGAATTAGTCCAAGTGCTGTATTATCCAATTTCTTCCACGGTGTCAACGACGTGTATTTCCCCTCCCGCCATGCAACATACTCCGGACAGTCTGCCAAGGATTGATCCCAAGGCAGTTCTATATATTTCACATACGGACCAGTTAGAAACTAAAGGATGTAAGTTTATCATTAGAATAAAAATATAGCTCTACAACGATATTATGAGGATTTTTAAACTTTGTCGCATCGTCCAATAAATATGCGATGATACATAAAGCGCGAAAGAATGTAATTTACCTCCCGCGAGGAGAGCGACGAATATTATTCCGCACGACCAGACGTCCGCGGGTTCGGCGTGATACGGTCTCATCAAAACTTCGGGCGCAACGTACGGTAGAGTACCGCATCTTTTATCCAGGCAGCGTTCTTTTCCTTGCAAACGATATACAGTAGCCAGACCGAAATCTGTTACTTTCAAATTATCTTTATCGTCTAACAACAAATTCTCTGGTTTGAGATCTCTGTGCGCTACGCCGCGACTGTGAAGATACTCTACCGCGGATATCAATTGTTTGAAGTACCTTTGAGCTTCCCAACAGGGCATTCCTATATCCGGCTCTGTCGATATTATCAAAAATATATATAATAGATTCTATCGATTATATTTTTATACTTTGCCTTTTCGTCATAATTCTATCTTCGATAATACTACGTACCTATTCTATCGAATAGCTCACCGCCGGACGCATATTCCAAAAAGATGTACTCCATTTTCGGCTCGCTACGTTGTCCAAAATACTGTATGATGTGGGGATTAGATAACATTCTGTGTATCGTAGTTTCCTTGCGAACGCTCTGACGAGCATCCGGATGTTTCTCAAGATCGACCATTTTCATCGCTACAGCCTCGCCGGTCGATTTGTTTATTACGAGTTTCACCCTGACGAAAAATTAATGAGTATTTTCCTAGCTGAACGAAGATTCGTTCTACTACATCGCGCTTTTATCGAGAATGTTAACGTCGGATATGGAACTACGGATATATTTTGACGACGTATGTACGGAAATTTATGATATATATATATGAATTTGATAGTTTCGATTCGTCGCATCGAATATATTTATTTTTGGGGAGGGAATAAGACCGGGTTCGAAGTATCGAGCTATAAATGTTCCGATTCGGAAAAAAACGACGACCAACAATAGAATCTGGTAATTAAAGAAAAAGACAGAATATCGGAAGGAGACGGCTCTACCTTGGGCCAAAACGAGGGGGTTGGAGATACGCGTGCATTTTTTTTCAGGAATCTGCGAATTTGTGATTTTCGTCGACGTAACCCTTCTGAGTAGAATAGAGCGGAGGAGAAAATAAAAAAAATTTTAACATTTTGAGATTTGAGCCGTTGCGGCGCATTTAGGAAGCAGCTATACGGGTATACTCTCAAAGTTTTTGGAGGACCGAAACGGAAAAAAAACGATTATCATCATTCGAGAAATGATAAGTTCGTACTTACTCTCCATAAGCACCTTCTCCCAATGTGTGACCGAGGATCCAACCATCTACGAACTCCGTCATTCTGTATCAGCATGCCTTCCCCTTTGAACAAAGAATCGATATCTCTAGAACGCGTTTTATATGTTCGCGCGAAATGAAATATAATTGTCTCGTGATAAACGACAGATGGAAGCGAGGCACGACGAAGAATATTATCTGGATTATCGTAGAGGCTTGTCGTGATTATGAAATTATCTTGGTAACAACGTGGAATTCCAAATGCAAAAAGCCGATCGGCGAAATACGCGAATGCGCCGGACATAGGTACATACCTGTGAAAGTTCAAAATGTCAGAAACCGAGGAACACGTGGCTTTGGTTATGAAGCAGCAAAATTCAACGAATTGACTTGGCTCGAGGAGATCCCGAGGAGTGAATTCACAAAAATTTCGATATTTTTCCCGTTGCCCACGTTAATCGCGGTTAAAACTTTCAAAGGTACCATATTTTAACACGAGGATAGTGTGAATCGATCGGAAAACGGCATAGCCGTTGCCGTTGACAATGAGGAAAGGACAGAAGGCCCCATCGCAATGTAAAATAACACTAGGAGCACGCCAGCTGAAATACCGACTATTTAGGGAATAACGAGCAAAAATGACCACAGAGATGCGCAACGAACGGGCAAAAGTTGAAGCGTTGAGCGTCGTTCCAGCGGGGCGACATCTGAACGGTCAGTTGGTGAACTGTATACATTTTTGATAAATCCGAAACGAAGTTGGCTCCGCTAGCGCAGTCGTATATACGTTGAGAAGAAATATACATAACTGTGCGTGTGCGTTTACCGGCTGACCGCTCAAATGCCGCTCCACTGGACCAACTGTAGAGGTTTCTATTTTTTCCCAACATCGCGGATCTCTCTGCTCATCTCTGCTCGGCCTCCGTAAGGAGTTTTCTCTGCCGCCATTTTGTCTAGGGGCATCGAATCGAGGATCGATATTTCATAGCGGCTTACTTCAGACCAACTTCGCATGAGCTCCTTTTTATTATTTATTATCAAAGTGAGTCTATGAAAAGTGTATGCGAACGTTACTCGTTAATCGAGGACCAGTTATGGACGAGGAAACTTTAAACAGGTATATTAGTTATAAATAATCCGGTCGAATCGTTAATAAGGATTATAAGCCGGAATGATTTTATACTACTCTTCGACTCAGACTGGCAGCCGAGGCTTTGATGGAAGAGGCAAAGGTGGGGGCAAGAAGAGCAGAGATTATGGGTCCGAGTGGCTGGGTCAAACCTAGAGAAACGATAAATAAAAGATTTCTCCACTCGACGATACGAAACGTCGTTCTGTCCAACAGACAGAAACAACGCACGCGCGACAAGACAGCCGAGAGTCGTTCGAACAAGGGCTGTAATCGTAAGGTAGAGAAGGTAAGAAAGATAAAACTATTCAATTCCAAAATTCGTGTATTCTTCTCGAGCCGAACATGGTACAAATTACAACCGCTGGCCTTCATGAGGGCGTTGCAGTCGTGCGGCAATAGTAGACTTTATTAAACTTCGTTCGTACCGCCGTCAAATTTTCACGTTACGACAAAATATACGTCCGGCAATCAAACGAATGAAACATTTATTCATCAAATTGATGCAATTTTAATTGTCTTTCTCGCGTAAGGGCTAACAACGCTCGTGTCTTGCAAAACGGTAAGACACCAGCCGACATCCTAATTCAATACAATCTCTTCTTTCCATCGATCTTCCATAGACCGATATTTATCTAATAATTATATTAAACGATACCCAAAAAAAAAGACGTTAATTGGTTTGAAAAGCACCAATACCACTAAAATTATTTATATATGCATATACTGTCAACAAGTGTATATCATATTACAACAATATAGAATGTGTTCACGCAAAATCCCGTGTATAAAATAACTATTCTATAATAGTATATATATATATATATATATTTAGTATGTTAAAATAATTTGCATTGATAGGTTGCACACGTACGGTTCATGGCATCGCTTTGCAGTTATATTATTAATTATTACTTACACCTAAAGTTTTTCAACGACGAAAATTCGTACTTTTGGGCCTATGTTTCATTGGAGATGTAAAAAAAAAGAGTTCCGTCAAAATTCAACGAAAAATCTACGTGTTTCTTCGATAAACGAACGGGTCTTAGAGAAAAAAAAAAAAAAAAAAAAAAAAAAAATCGTCTATAAGTATTAGCGGCAGCGTTAATACTTTCAGAATTATCGTTCTCGATCTTCGACAGGACACCAAGTCCCAAGTCGTTAACTCAGTGAAATATGTTGTTTGTTGTTGTTTTTTTTTACAAAAGAAAGATTATCACCTTCGGTTAATATAGAATTCCATAGGTATTGAGCTACCGATTGTGAAAATAAGCCAGGATCGATTTATCAGCGAGTGCGCAAAACGACGAATTTTTCGCTAAACACGCGTCAAAAACATTGGTGGCGTTATAACTAGTATATATTTACAATGATCTATATCACTTTCATTCCTGCCCCATAATTAAGAAGGTTCGAGAGCGTGTTTAGGATATCCTTTCAAATTTGCAACGATCGATACGCGTGAAACATAATTCACTCGCGTCATTGCGCGATGCTATTTTTCTTCCTTTCACTGTTGTTTCGACTTTTTCTGGGCTAGGTGAAGCGATCGCATATCCGTGAGAGCCTCTTCTATTCGAATCGCGAATCTCGAGGCGCTCTGACAAAAGAAAGGAACGAAAAAAAAAGTGTCAATGTTTACGGTACCATTTGCATGGTAAATTAAATATAATATTGGACCGTGCAAGAGTCGTGCATGAATAATGAATATGAATAAGAATAATCGACGCGTGACGAACTAACCGTTTTGGAAGAGCTTTGTTTGCTAGATATGTGAAAGAAAAGAAGATCTTCTCCAGCTATTATGTATGAGACGCCGTAACCATCATCGGCAACCGGACCAAAGCCACCGCCCGCTGATATGCAGTTTGGGTACTTTTTTAAATCTAGTCTCGAGGTCTGTCCGTGAGGCGTCTGGGACGTTGAGAGCCTCCACGGCTCGCTCAACACCTCCTGAAAATTTCACACGATTTATCAATGAATTATCCGCGGCACGATTAGTAAAGGAAAATCTCGAAAGTTACCCTCAAAAATGGCGAATCGACTTCCAAATATTTGGATACTACGTAAAGACAGAAGAGATGTCTGTCTATACCCTCGCCGCACATAGCAGCTTGATAACCCCTTTGATGCTGCACCGCTGCGGCTTGCAGCAATTTCAGCCTTTCTTCGAACTGAAAAAAAATTGTTGAATAATTATAGAAGAATATTTTTCACTATTGAATAATTTGCCAACATTTTCGTTCGTACGGTTTTAGTCGGATCGTCCATAGACTTGACCCAGGCGGCAGATTCGATGGTGCACGGTCTCACAGTCTCGGTTCTTCCTTCCCTAAAAAGTCTCGTCATCGACGCCTCGTACGTAAGACTGAATCTTCCGGCGTCGCGATAATAGGCGAGTTGAAGCGCCATCTGTATATAAGCGTCTGGTGACATTTTACACGATTTCATGAAACCCTTGCCATAATTGTCGTGGACGTAGATACGAAGTTTAACATCGTTCAACAATTGATTCGCCGTTTGGTAAGAATTTTCGATAGCCTCGATACACGGCGTCCTCAGATCCCATTGCAAGCGCGACGGTACCGGTGGATCGAACTCAGGCGTTCCTTTCGTGTGTCCGTCCTCCTTATATCTGCATATTTTTTTTTTTTTTAGTAAATATATTAAAATCGATGATCGTTGAAACTTGAAAGATACTTGTGAAAAATAGCCGAAATTATGAAATATGGGAGCATACGTGTAGAAAGAAAAGAAAAATGTGAAAATATTCTCGAGGATTGAGAACGCTAAGGCGAGAAAAGCAAAATTATGAAATAGAATAACTTCACCATCGGTTTGTGACAAGAGTTACAATTGCGAAAGCTCGAGTCATCTTTACAGCATTCTACGATTACGTGCGATTATTTTTACAAGAACAGAAATGGAAAGAGCGGCTTGCGATCGTACTCGTGAACTTAAATACGGTATTGCTAAAGTGGGTGAAAAGAAAATGGAAAATTTACACGGAATCGAATTGTATACTTTTGCAGACCGCCGAGAGAATAATTACTAGGAAGCTTATAATATGAGTATAATGTTATTTACGAACGACGGTGATGTGAATCCAAGGAGTCGTGACGACGAGACATTTATAACATTCGGTTAGATGGAAGAGCGCGTGTACGTGTTTTTGCTTTTTCTTTTTTTCTTTTTTTTTGTGATTATTTTTTCGTTATCGCGGAAGTTAGGATACAGCAAGAGAAGGAATTACCCAGTATCCACGTCAGTACCAATAGCGTATTCCCACATGGCTCCCATCACAGGTGCATCCGCCCTAACAATGCAAAGACAAAGAGGGCACATTTGAGACGGATAATCGAAAAAAAAGGAGCATGTTTCGTGTAAAACATTGTCGAAAATATCGTATACTCGAGAACACATCGACGACAAGTAGTACGAAGCTCACCAGCAACCCTGTACTTAAGACACAAGATATTATAAGAGAAGAACCGGTTTGACTTTTTGACGCCAATGATGAGAAGAAACGAGAACGTCGAGGATCGAGTAACACCTCGATGTTCTCGATCTTTCTCTTCTTTTTCCTGTTCCTGATATAAAAGGGGCGCATAAGCACGTTTTCGAAGCATCGATAGTATATAGAATAGGATTTACAAGAACAATAAAGTCGTATTGGCGTATAGATATAAAGTTATCGCTTGAACTGATCGATTTCTCGATTTTGGATTTCTTACTCGGAAAACATGGCCTCTTCGGACTGGACATACTCCCACAAGTGCGACATCACTGCAGCATCTGCCCTGCTCAGTTAGTTATCGCTTCGATTGAGAATTTAAATATACCATATAATACGTGATTTGCTAGCCTACCAGCGGACATTTCTAGGCTTCTCGATTAAACTTCTACGAGTCAAGACGAATCGATACGAAAAATAGCGTATCCCGTTACATTTACAATTAATTCGTCATCTTGGTAGAACGACTTTGCGAAATTAGCCAAGAAAACTCCGCTGATAATCTTGCTGACGAGTCTCGCGGTTAAACGAAAGAAGAAAAAAAAACAATTTTCCATTATTTTCTTCCGTTCTCGACGAACGTTTAAGAGACACGAGCGAAGCGTTTACTCACCACGAATGTTCGGCATTGAATCCGATCTGTAACAGAAATACGAAATTTTCGATTAGACAACGGGTCTCTCGTAATCTCCAGTAATACAGAACGGATGGAATCGTTATTCGTTCAAATATTCGATGTATTATAATATTTTCTCACCCGTCCATTAGTGCCAAAGCAGAGGGTGAACGACTTATCGAACCATCTGTCGTATCCCTTCCCGTGCAAAAGTATACGTCCGTATTCGTCCAATTTTTGTGGATGCGCTGGGTCGTACTCGTACGGAACGTCGTCCAGAGCAACGACGAATGCCGATTTTTCGATAAGATCCAAAGAATTTTTATTCATACCCTTTGAGAAGAAATCCGTTCGTGTCTTGGCCCAAACGGTTCTCTCGCTCGCCGTTAGAGCTGCGAGTTTCTCCTCGCCCGGTGATGGACTCGAGGTGTCTCTCAATATATATTCCATCTGTATCTCGATCTCGCAAGGTTGTAGAATTCTGTTCTTATGATATATGAGAACCTTGTAATAACGTCCCTTGTGATAAACAACAATGTGTTTCGCATCGTTGAAATGTACAATTTTGTCAGTCTCCGGTCCTGGAATTCTCGTCGTATTGAAGAGTCTCTCGTACTGCCACGAGCAAAGAGGCACTAGATTTTGTAGTAAAATCTACCCGATCCAGCGGAAATAAAAAAGAAAAATCAACATTATCGATCGAGTCTGCGGAGACTGAGATTATTCATAAATAAAATAATGCAACGAGTTGCGGTTCACCGACCGGTTCCAGTTGCTGTCGCTCGATGAGACGTCTGTACTGCAGACAAGAGTGAATAATGCTGGCTGCACGAGCGCTCTGGACCTTGGTCGGATACATGAGAATAGCGTCGATTCCGTAAAAATTCGAATTGACCATTATCGGTGATCTGCTACGTAAATATACGTACTCCTCCCACCAGTCCGAGACATAGTTGCTCGACCACCATGACTTTAATATCAAATAGCGCTGAAGCTTCGAGCCTATTCCCGTCTGAAATTCATTCGCCAGCTTCTCCATACGCGCGTAATTCTCGTCGTCCAAAAGAGGACGTACGCTTCTCAAATACTGCGAACATTATTAATAAGATAAAATAATCGAAAGTTTCGAAAAAGAAAAGGAGATGGTCGCGAACTCCTTGTGCCTCGCGTTCGTTAAAAAAAATTTACAATCCGCACTAACTCTCTTCATAGTGTCCTCTACAGTTGGTAACGGTAGTCTTGGCAAAGAACCCTGAAAGCTGTAAAGCATCGGTTTGTTCCATCCCGAGAGTACTTTCACCAGTACAAGCCATACTTTGGTCGCCAACGAAGGAACTTTTCCTGGTCCTCGAGCTTCGTACATCCATCCTTTGTATATTAATAATAATTTCAGGGCGTAACGCAGCGTGTGGATGGTAACGAGCCAGAGCAACAGTCCAACGACGATTGAACCAGCGAGATGAGCAGGAACCGATGATCTTGGGAAGATGGAACGAACGTAACAACATCGACACGAACCAGAGAGTACTTATGTCGACGATGAGAAATTATTCATGAATACAACTCCGTTCTGATATCTTACCCGGAAAGATAAGGAGCGACTTTTCCTACGAGATCGTAGGGGACTTTGTATCCAGCGAAGTGTATCGCCGTTACTATTCCAATGGTGAGCCATAAACTTCCCAACGACGCGGGATAAACTCCGCTCTTCAAGTTGTTCTTAAAAAATATATACGAAAAGAAAAATCATAAAACGTTAATCTCCGTTTGTCTCTTTGTTTTTCTTTTTCTTTTCCAGTATTTCATTATCTTCGTAAAACTCACGTGAAATCTGAAGAATCTCTTTTTCCACGATCTAACGCCAGATTGCCAGATGAGATGGAGGACCTCGCGATCGAAATTTACATCCCATCCCTCGTGGGTTATCGAAAAACTGAAAGCAACTGCAGAATGGGCTTCCGCCATGGCTCAGGCGCTACGGGAACTCGCTGCTTCGAGATAACAAACAAAAAAGAGAACGGCACAATGCGTTATCGAACTTTGATCCGAGCCAGAGATTACGAATATTTGCCACGAAGTCTAAATCCAAACGACAAAGGTATCACGGACTTTGTCACATTTCGTCGGATCAAACTTCAAAGTCTTCGTAGGATTAGCTCGATTCACCAGAATGTTTTTTCTTCTTTAATTAACGTACCGAAAATGGCTTCTAGGAGATAAACTATCGGATCGCACGAGACGCTCATAGGGACGTAAAACGAACATCGGACGACCGATTGACCTTACGCCAAGTCGTGTTATTTTTTGCTAAAAAGATAAATCAACGAGCGCGAACAAAGCTCCTGTACAATGTTCGATTTATCCGTCGGTTAGCCTGGGCCGGCGTGTCGCGAACTTCTCCTCGAGTCTCGTACTCCGTGAGTATGTGTTTTTCATCGTTAATTACGGGTACGTCTCGCGGCTCGAGCACAACAAGCCAAAGTCCAAGATTATCGACGTCACGTACTAGATACATTAGATTAAAGATAGGACGTTTTCCTTGTGGTACGAAAGATATCGCCAAAGGAATTTCGATGTACATAATTCCATTTTTTTCTTCTTCTTCCAGTAACATTATTTTTCCTATTCGAAGCCAGCGAATCGTTCGTTCGTCACGTTCGAGGATTTTTTATGAAATTAATGATAGAGAAAAGAAAAAACGAAAAAAAAAAATCTTGGAATTCTCCAAACTTGATGAGAATCTTTTCTCGTGCCACGGAGAACATTTTTTTGTACTCGATATCCGACTCTACGTGTTAAGGTAGCTATCTCGCGGAGAAAGCGGTAACGGTTTGCTCGATCCAAGTATCTCACGGGCGTGTGTTCGTCTCTGTGTGTATGTGTGTCGATAGTGTCGAGAGCGGTACTTTTGCCAGCGAGTGTGGTGAACGTACGTTCCGACCAGTGGACTTTGAACTCCCGTTCACTCTGTATGGAAGCTATCCGGATACGCCATGAACGAGGGCTCGTCACAGTCCTACCTCTCTTTATGTCTCTCTCTCTCTCTCTCTATAAACCTCTGAATAAATACGAGAGAAAGAAAGAAAAAAAACAATTTCATAACGAGTACACGAAAATCGATGATTTAGCGATCGATACCGATGAACGCCGACGATAAATGTCTGGTCGAACGTCTCATTGGGTTTATCGCACCAGAAATAAGATGTAATCGAAAAAACAGTTCCATTGATGACGAGTTACTCTTACGAGAGCGTTACACGCATCTGGCGCTATAACTGGGACAATGCGAAACGACTCGCCGACCGATAAAATATCAACCATACGTATATGTATATATAGCCAAAGTATGTGATAGATATCAGAATGAGAAGGAAGAATTCAGTATGACCGGCCTTGAGGAAAATTGTGCCAGATAACGCTTATCCACAAATTAATAAATCATGATCGATCGTCGCCACGTTTCGCTAAATACTCGAGTTTGTAACGAGTATAAAGTATGAAAATAGCGACGCTCGATAAAAAAGAATTTTAATTGATTTTTCATTCGCCATTGCCGGGCGAGATTACATTTCCGATCAATATTTCATATTTTTTAATGTTTTTTTTTTAGGAATTGCGATGCACCAGAGTGCCAAGTCGTTGCTTCATGTTTACCTGGAGGAATTTTATGGTTTTTGTTCCGTGCACGGTCGCAATGTGCAGCAACGCGCAGCTTTAACGTTTCGCATCCACGTGCTGGACCTTGACCACAAATGGTGGACGGTTTGACGTACACGACAAAGCCCGAGGATAGCGACACACGAGACACGATTAGATCCTCCCGACGGCCTTCAATCAATCATCACTTTGCGAGACATTTACCGCGTGAGGTTTTGTCGCGTTAGCGACAAACTATTTCGTCGTTAGGTCGTTCGGGCGTTTTTTTACCTGTTTGCAATTTTTTTTGGTCGAACAATTTTTGGATCAAAACGGGAATTGCTAAAAACAATAATGAATACGTTCTCGACGAGGATAATTATTTATTTTTCTTGCGGACGATTATTATATAATCGTAATCGGGATAAATTCAACGAGCGGAAAGATCGGATCCGAAACTGTGTCCAATTTCCAAAGTTTAGTCACGTATAGTCAATACGACGCGTTTTCGTTGCGGTATTTGATTTTGCAATGAAAACATCGCCCGTGTGTATCGACTTGTCTCGGGAACTCATGGCTTTCGGTAAATAATACGCAACGTTTTGTTATCGAGAAATCGAAGGAGGATCGGTGAGGGAAATTTGACAACGGACGAAGACGGTTTTGAGAAATATCGAAATAAATTACCGTATGATATTTTTAACGAGCCTATGAGCATTAATAACGTCCCTGTGGAAGATTGAGTAATTTTTCATCCTAATTCGAGTATCCTATGTTTAACGAGATATTGCAAAACGAGGAAAAACTTCTTCATTGTTCTTAAGCCATTAAGGATTATTTTATATATTATACAGACGCCGCGATAGCGAGACAACGATGTGTTCTTATCGCTCTAGTGTCTCTTCGAAAGAACCTTGAATAATCGCCGATAAACACACTCCGCTACCGTTTGAATTATGCGCGAAAAAAAAAAAAAAAGAAAAAAGAAAGAAAGACGCATCGAGTGCGATTTCCATTTCATGCCAGTCACAACGCATATTCATCGTGAATTAACCGATATTTGTTTTACGTTTCGATCGTTCTCTACGTAAATATACGTGTCTCTTGTAAAAAGTGAAAAGCGCAAAATACGCATTCTTGGGTCAGACTTATAAAGTCGTGAAAACAATGGCCGACATTCCACAGATCGAAGTGCATTTCCTCATATCCGTCTCGTTTCGTCATTTAGGGTCAAATTGTCAGGTCACAGCTCGATACAACGCATAAAGGTAATACAACAATATATATATATATATATATATAATAATATATAAATGTTTATATAAATATCAGATGTACGAGCCTATAATCATTACGAAAAATATATTCCATAGTCTCGCGGCTCGAGGAAAATACGCGAAACGTATTATAGTGACTGTGCATGTGTGACAAGGCTGAAAATTCCTCTCTCGTTCTCGTTTAGCTGAATCAAATATATATATACGTATATAGATTCGTCACAGTCAGTGGCGTGGACTGAACGAGCTCGACTGATGACACTAACTAGAGCTCTTCCATTTCAATTACACTTATATATATATATATATAACCTATTATATTCTAGCTCATACAGTACTCAATATTCTGGTATATACACGTATGCACATGGGCATTAAGGCTCGGTATAAATGTTTTTTTGTTCTAGATTGACAGTGCAATTGATATCGAAGAAAAAAAAACGTTCATGGCTCGTCGGTATCATCGTTATGTACCGCAGTATTACACCCGGGAATATCGTATGTAGGTACACATCGACACGTGATAATCCATTACGTATCATAGTACAGAAAAACGCCGGGTATCCGTTTCCGGCGCTCGCAGTCTTCCGGGACAAATAAACTTTGTTTTCTAATGCGCAGCTAGAGTTCTTACGTAATATTTAGCATCCGTGTTTAAAAAAAACGCGTTCAATATGCTTTGGGATATTTAGATAGAGCGTTATGTCTACCTAGTTGCACTTTGAACCGAATACGACGTTATTATTTAAGTTGCGTACTCATCCTAGGTTATACACGAATAATGGTGATATTAATTTTATTGGCGGATACCCTGCAGTCACATGTCATTTGTTTTGAGAATGCCGAAGCGATGGAATGCTATTGTCGACCTCGAATTTGATTATTGCGGACGTTGCATTGATTTCGCAAAGCTATCCGGTTGATAAAGCTCATTTTTTTTATGTCATAGAAAGTTTCGTGCTCGGTACTGGTGTTCCCACGCACTTTCTCCTTACGTGTGCAAAAAAAGAAGCAACGGTAGATGATAGGAAGGTGGTGAGTTAAAATACAGTTGAAATTCTACAAGATTGCTTTTTAATTCTATCGGTTTTCGTAATTTTAAGATGAATCGTTTTTATTTCACGTAAATTTGTCAAGGCGCGTTAACAGAGTACAAGTACACGTGTACACCTGTTGCACACTCCCTAGGGCGGGGGGTCTTCCGCGAGAACGCCAATGTTTTTTCTAAGACTCGTATATTTAAGGGAAAGAGAGAGAGAGAGAAAGAAATAAGAATGCGTCCTTGGGATCTCGTAACTCCTCGTGGGCAACGCTCTTGATCGTGTTGCTTATTATAGGCCCTAGAAGCATTCCCGAACGTTTCTCGTTCGTTCTTCTCGCGAGAGGAGGGGAAAGTGAAAACGTGCCAGAAGGTTGGTCAGGAACGGAGGGTGTGTTAGCCGTGCCCCCATGCCAAGGGACACCTTTTATTAGAGCGCCCAAACATCTGCTAGCTATTTAATAAACCCATGAGAAACATAAGCAAACAAGATAAAATAGACAACATTGCGTCTCTCAATCTAACGATACGTGGAACATCGTACATTATGCTGTCGAGCATTCTTCTTTCTTTTCAGTCGCAAATAAACGATTAGAGGAATATTCGACTCACCGATAAAACGTAGACAGTTGTTTTTTGCACGAATCAAGATCCACACTTCGTTATGTTATGTATCGATGAACTGTTCGATTTTTTTAACGTATCTGAAAACACTCGCGGAGGTGCGCGACTCTCGCGCATCGAGACTGAATTTACTACTTCGTAGAACACACGAGCGTGGCAAACTTTACGAAATAGCGTAGCGTCCACGGTCAGAGAGGCTCGCTGGCAATTGTGACACACTTTTCGATGTGACCGTGTGCGAGTAGCAGCGACGAGAGCCGGCGTTCACGAGCAACAACCGCGCACCTCCGAACCAAGCTGCGAACTGACGAGTCAAACTCTCACCACCCCATCTACTCCTACTATACGCTTGTGCTTATTGTATATAGTAATATAGTACTATTGGCTATATAGATGTACTGTATATATAATGAGAAAGAGAATGGTTTGGTCTGTCTCGCGGGCAAGATGCAGACAGTGGTTTCGTGGCGACGTTTGAGGACATTAACCTCGTTACATTCGTTGCTGCCTGTCCTACGTGCGACACAGCCGTTACTGAAAACACTACCAACTTTTGTTGCGGGGGTGAAAGAGGGTGATCAAGGGGATTAATTCTTTTTCATGTTGCCACAAGCGCATGCGCTGGTGGATACAGAGGGCGCCGCGATCTACTTGAGAAAAATCTAACCTCAATCTTCAGTCAGATCGTCGAAATACTTCGAAATTTCGAACGCTGAAAGCCCCAATATCAATCGTTACAATAATTTATTAGAGACGACAAAAAATTGCATCGTTTGTTTTTATTGTTTTGGTGGTAAGAATACGTCATACTCAATGACACCACGACTGTTGGAAATTTAAGAAAGAATTAGAGGCAAAAATTGAAGTCGATTATAGATGATTTGTTTACAACCCATTGTATCGACGAGATTTTCAATTTTTACGCGTTTAAAAAATATTTTCAAACGTTTTTAGATCTTTGAGCCTCTGCATTAACAATCATGCCAAAGGTAAGTTAACAATCGTGAAAAGTTTTTCGATAAATATTCCTGAATTCAATTTCAATTTCAGATGGAAGTGATAGAATTTGACGAGGATCGGGGTGGTTGGGCAGACGAAATGAACCGAGGGGGTGATGATCCAGGCGGAGAAGATGCCTTGGACAATCCTCAGGAAGTTCTCAATCAGTGCTTAGAAAAGTTCAAAACTGCCGATTATATAATGGAGCCAGGGATATTCACCCAGTTAAAAAGGCAATAAAAAGTTATTCATAATTCTTATTTTTCAACGGAAAAATCTTAAAAAATTTAACTTTCTCTTATAAGATCGTTTCTTCAAGCAGATATTTTCAGGCCGGTGGCAATCCGGAACAAGTCATAGAGTTACTATCGAAGAATTATACGGCGTGCGCTCAAATGGCGAATCTCTTAGCCGAATGGCTGATTTTAGCCGGCGTCAAAGTAACCGACGTTCAAGCGATGGTTGAGAACAATCTCAAGGACATGATTCTCAAGACTTTCGATCCGAAAAAGGCGGACAAAATTTTCAGCGAGGAGGGAGAAGTACGTTTTATCCATTTATTCAAAATCCGTATGAAAACAGTCAGAATTTTGTATTATTTTTTCGTAGACACCCGCGTGGTTGACAGAAATGATACAACATCCAACTTGGAGATCACTGATTTACAGGCTTGCCGAAGAGTATCCGGATTGTTTGATGCTTAATTTTACGATAAAGGTAAGCGTACGTTGTTCAAATTCTAAACGGAACGATGTATTAACTTTTTATTCTTCGCAGTTAATATCAGATGCAGGATTTCAAGGAGAAATCACTAGTATATCGACGGCGGCTCAACAGATCGAGGTATTCTCCCGAGTGCTGAAAACTGCTATCGCCGGTTTCCTCCAGAATACGGAGGACTGGCAATCGAGTATTCAGGAGTGCGCGGTTAGTACGAATTGAGACAAACAATCCTTAATATTTGCGGAATAATAAAAATATATATTGTTTTTTTTTGTTATACAGAAAATGGTGTGTCATGGTCAGCACACGTACGTCTATAGTCAAGTATTACTGCAGATTCTCGCCCAGGAACCACGTGGGGGTTTCATGATGAAGAGACTCTCGCAGGAAATTACAAAATGTGCTCAACAAAAGTAAGTAGAGCACGAAAACTTGGGGATATCACAGTTTAAGGAAAAAAAGTTTAGATTTTTTGGAAAATCGTATGTAGCTCAGAAAATAATGTCAACACGATTATAGCCGTCACGACGTTACCCCGATAACGATGGCGCTTAACGGCGCAGCAGGAAATCCAGCCGCTTGCCTCGCTCTGGCGTCGATGCTATCTCGCAATACCTTGAATCCTGCGGATATCGCTGTTTTGTTTCGTCACTATTCAGCCCCGGAACCTCCGCCGATCGAACTCGTCAGAAATCCACAATTTCTAGGTACGCTTCTCGACCTTTCGACTTTGCTCAAGTCGTAGACAATTTTGACAAATTTCTCGATCTCATTTTTCAGAACTTTTGGTCGACGCGCTCTTTAAGCCTGGTGTTAAATTGAACCCCGAACACAAGTCAAAGTATATTTATTTACTGGCATACGCGTCGAGCGTTTGTGAAACGATGCCTAAAAAGTCGAACAATCGTAAGATAAATAAAGATGAATTAAAGACGACGATCCAGGCAATCGAGAAAGTACACAACATATGCAACGTCAATAAAGGCTCGACCGAACTAATAGCCGAGCTGAACACCCTCTATCAGTGCATACGGTATGATAAAAGTAACTCCGCAAATTTTAGAAATATTACAAAAAATCTAAATATTTAAAAATATTCGATTATGAACACAAATTTAAAAAAATCTGTCTCATCGGCAGATTTCCCGTCGTAAGTTTCGGAATAATACGCTGGGTCGAATGTACCGTCACTGAGCCATCGTATTTCAAACTTTCCACGGAACACTGTCCCGTGCATCTTGCGCTTCTAGACGAGGTTGTCGGTTGTCATCATCTTCTTCACCCAAAAGTTTTGCAACTTCTCGTACAGTTATTCGAGAGCAAGCAAGACGAGCTTGAAATTCTCGTTCAGGTATATAAAAAAGTCACGTCTAAACGCACGTAAAGTGTATTAATGATGAAATTTTCGTTTCAGCTCGAAATGAAAAAGATGTTGATCGATAGAATGGTCAATCTTCTTAGTAGGGGTTGCGTTGTGCCAGTTGTTTGTTACATAAAGCAATGTTGGCAACGCGGCGATACCGATGTTTCTCTAATTAGATACTTCGTCACCGAGGTACTCGAGGCAATCGCGCCTCCTTACACTACGGAATTTGTACAACTCTTTCTACCTATGGTCGAGAATGAGGAGATCACCGGTACGATGCGAGGCGATAGTGACAATGATCTTGTTTCCGAGTTCATTGGTGAGTCAAAGAGAAAATATTCTTTTATTACAATTATTAACGCAGTTCTATCGTTTATTGATAACGTCAAAAACCATGCTGTGTTTTTTCTTTTCTTTTTTCCAGTACATTGTAAAGCGCACTGTCCAGTCGGTAGATGACGATACAAGGACGTGAACTCGGATGGGCAACATTGAATTACGACAGGAAATCTTTAAAAAAAAAAATAAGAAACCTGCTTGATAAAAATTCCTTTCTTTCCGATACTTTTATTATTTTACATTATGAGATAAACAATCGTACATAGGCGATTAACACGTTGATCGAGTGTACATAACAGATGAGGATTTGAAGATTCTACCAAACTGCTGGTTACCGGACGATTTAGTTGGCCTCTGAAACAAAAATAACATTTTTAATTCTGCCCGCGACACGTTTATCGCAGGATTCAATTCCACATGGATCGGGTGTAAAATTCAATGGATTATCGTGTCACACACAGACGGCGAGTGTTATCTCGGGGAACTTGGGAAGCCTGGTTCACCCGGTGAGTAATATGGAGACTGAAACGAACGGATCGATTAATAAATGTTAAAATTACGGAAATTAAGAGTTTGTTACGATAGTACGGGTGCGACGAATTATTTTTTAATTTTCCTGAAAATCCATGCGCGTTAAATATTTTCACTGCAATCTCTAAATGCTGTATTAATATTGCAAAAAAATTGCAATGACGCACGCACGAGATTTTGAACTTACTTCATCGTGTATTTTACAGCTTATCGGCTGTGAAAGAAACGGGTATGTACGATTTTTGATAAAATATGATCTTGGAGTATGAATCGAAGAGCGATATGGTTTTAAATTAAAAATGAATCGAAGCTATTTGATTTCAACAAAAGTCTCGTGTACTTACTGATAGGCTTGCCATCCTTCCATTGAGTGAACTTAACGTTGGAGTCGTCTCTCTTTGCTGCCTCGGCCCGAAGTTCTGGCTTCAGGGCTTGACGAAGTAATCGCGCTGCGATCTGAGAGTAGTTGACATAGCTGGGGAACGAAAAAACTTTTATACGCTTATCCGGAAAAATACTCGATCTTTTGAACGATCGTAAAAATTATAATCGTCAACGACTTCAATTCTTCACGGAAATTCATAGGTTACATAATTTTTCGCCAACGAAAGAATAAACATTTATGAAGGAACCGATGGAGAATTTACAGTGTATCGTAAGCGGATGAATAATTGCGGATGTTGGGAAGAACTTACTTTAAACCGGCTTGTCTCCACGCTGACATTTTCGCGATTTTATTTGGTCCTCGGATGAACTTGACTCGATCAATTCTGATGGGGAATGTTTCGTCAGTAGACGATTCTCATACGCATGTTCGGCACTTGCGAGACGGACCGAAAAGAATGTAAGTACTGCCATCTGTCGACTTTTGTCGGCATCTCGGCGCCACGTAGTTGCAGGTTTCGTCGATAGAGGTAGCACTACTTGGGGATCACGTGACGTATCCGGTAGTCGCTTGTTTTCGAGCCGCCGTTCGGCGCCATATTGTTTCCCCGGACGCGTATGAAGAGGAACACGCAGCAGTTGCAGCCGTTTTATTTTGCCCAAATGTATTATCCCAATACTCAATTCTGGTTGATTGTAATGAAAAACATGAAGCTGACCCATTGGCGAAGGCTTGGAACCTCTAGGCGTAAGATAAATCCACTTTTATATACATGTTTTTCCTACTGGAAAAAGAGGCGGGATACGATGCTGCCCCTCGGTGTAATCGCTCCGAAAATCCGTAAATAATGAGCGGTATTTTTACGCTCAATCTTGATCGAAACTCTACCATCTGCCTAATCTCGATAATGACGGCAATTGGTGTTCGAATAGAGTTTGACTAAACGCAGATGCAATACAATTGTTACTATGACGTCATTTCCTCACAACACATAAACAAAATGGCGGCCAGTTGTTGCGGCTACGCTAGTTCGATCTTTGCCAAGAGATTTCGGCAGTTGTTTTCAGTTAGACTACGATCGAAAGAACGTCTGGATCGTGTTTATATCGCGTATAACCTTGACTGTTGTCCGGATATCTTAACGAAAACAACGAGCTTCGGCACGTTGGCAAAAAGAAGTTTGCCACTTCGAATCGAGACACTGCTGCGTGTCCGTCGCGAACCGTCAAAACGTCTTTTTTTACTCGTACGCGCCGTTGTATCGTGAAAAGTATTTCTTTTAACTCGTGAGTCCTTAAGTTTCGTGAAAAGTATTTTTTTCGTACGTGCGCGAGTTTGTTTGACAGTGATTTTCGGTCGATAATTCTTTCGGTAAATACTTTGAACCGTAAGTGTTAAAAGTGCGTGAAGATATGAACACTATTATACCTCGTCGTCGCCACAGTCACCTCGATACACTTTCCTATCACCGTCAAAAGTGAGTACGTTACAAAGTATTTTTCATCCGCCTGAATTTCTCACTGAGCAACCTCTGAGCTTGTTGATTGTATTTTTGTCGAGAATGCGTCTCACCCTAGACCTCGGGGGAACATTGAACACGAGCATTTTGACAAAAATCTTACGTCAACCTCGACTTTTATAAAATAGTATTAAAAAATCCTTACAAACATGACTACCTGAAACATTTGTTGCAATCGTACGGCACTGTATAAAGTCCCAACGAATTTTCTAGCTTAGGCGCATGGGTTCGCGGTTTGCGACGTTCGTTGGTTTTTATGTACGTTACGTGTTTGATAACAAGCCGAGAGGTAACGATTTTTATGCGTGCATCGAAGCTCGTCGAGCGAGCGAGTGAGCTCGTGGACGTGTCGGTGTAAAAACTTCACAAGCATTATAGTTTATTTTCATGCCGAGAGGGAAGAACGAATGATCGCGAGCTTGGAAGGAAAAATTGGGGGGAACTAGTGGCATCCTGTCGAAGCGTATAATGACGAGGAGACGAAATATCGCGGATTATCTTTCTGCCTCGTCAGGCAGGCCAACTCATACGTACGAATTTTCTTTATCCTTTTTCTCTCTCTCTCTCTGTCGCTGTTTCACGCTCGTTGATAAAAATCAAGTTTTCTCGAGACTTCGACGATCGTACTTGCGTAATAGAGTTTTTGCCCGAGCGGATTGGGGGAGCTCTCATTTAGCTACGCGAATTCGATGCCGAGTATGTGACGTCGTGCTTCGTTTTTTTTTTCATCGTGCATAGAAAAACCTCGGATAATCGTTACTCTTTGGAGATCGCGCGCAAGCGGAAATGGCTAAACAATTGCTCGGGGACACAATACATCTGTGTTTTACGCATATTCGAAGAAACGAAATAATAGTCGCTCGCGAAAATTAGAGTTTCCTTCGATCGACGGGGAAATCTTCCGATTTCTTCTTTTTTTTTCTTCTTCCTATTTATTTCCGACCTAAGACCGACCAACGTGTACACAGATTATTTCTCAAGCGCAATTTTATCGATCCGTTTAAATTCAATTAGCCCAATATAATTATCGTTATTAAAATCCGATATTATTGATTTTTTTTTAAATATTTTCTTTTAATACACGTTTTTTCTTTCGTTCGTTCATCCTCAGCAGACGATCCTTTCGTAGAAAAAACAACCACGTGTTTTTTAAAGTCTGGTTTTGCCAAAGCACGTTTCCCTCGTGTCTGCGTCAAGTTTTAATTTCGATTTATTCCCCACTCGTCCCGGAGATGTTTACATGCCATATGGAATATTGAGATATCTCGAACACGCATTCACGCGCCACTTGACGTTCATAGGACACGCGGGCTCGCTGCTTCGTGTCCGTGTTTCAGCCAATTTGGAATATATAATGAGCGTACGTAAACGTATGTATGTAATTTTTCTTTTCTTTTTTTTTCTCTCTTATATACCTATATACTTACGTATGTGTTGGGGCGTCGCGCAGAAAGGTGGTTTCACCCTTGAAATCAGCCAATCAGGATTTTATATCGTCGCGTCGAAGCTGCTTCTCGAGGCAGAGAGATAATGCAAATATTTGAACGTCTATATAATAATATATTGACTCTCCTCTTCTCTCTCTCTCCCTCTCTCTCTCTCTCTCTCGCGATAAGGCCAATATTTGCCATATATGTATTAAGGTGATTTCTAAAGAATTTTTTTTTCTTTCTCATTTTTTCTTCGTCTTTGAGATATTTCACAGAAAAAAAAATTGCATCAAAAATTCATAGCGTGAAATAATTTGTTTCTACTCTCTCTCCCTCTCGACGTACTTTAAATTTCGATGAGCCGATAGAACTAAAAATTCGTATTTCTTTTTTTCTTCTTTTTCTCTTCGCGAAGCACATTAATACGAATATTATATACTCACGTTTATATATCTGTGACACGGTTGAACAAATAATACACAGCAAATGGACGCTTGCGCGCGTACTTTCGAGAATGAGATGGAGCGTCGTGTTGAGAAGTAATGGGAGGGGTGTGGGGTTGGGGGAGGGGGGGATGGTCGAGGGAGAAATTCTCTTACGCAACATTTGACGAAGTTGACGACGTATTCGTCGTCGTCGGCAATCACAGCTTATTCGACAAAACGAACAAGAAATAAAAAGTAATTATTATGGAAAAAAAATCTTTGGGAATAAATTAACGCGATTAAAAAAGTCCGATTGATATTAAAATTTCGTAATTCGTTGAATAATCAATCGAATAAACGATTCGAAATTGATAACGACCGTGTATAACGCCACGTCGATAATTAGCAAATAATTACGAAGAATATATATACATTCATATATATAAATTTTCATTACGAATTCGATTTTCAACGTTCGATTGTCGATTTAGGTTCGTTCATTTTTGTTTTCTCGTCTATCGAGACTATCGTTGGTGAATCGATAAGAACAAAGATGGGAGGGCTAGGTAGAAGAGGGAGATCGACGAACGAATTTTGCCATGAGAAGAAAAAGAAAACAAAACGAAAGATATTTGCCCAAGTAGGCCATGGTTTCCCTCGGCCCCACGTCGATCAGCCGGTGTGTCGATTCCTCGGATCTCTTCGCGACGCGTCGCCCCGATCGGTTTCTCGTTCGTGTCGATCGCTCGGTCAATCGTCCACATGTCCGCGAGCTTCTCTTAGAGAGAGAGAGAGACAGAGAGGGAGGGAGGCAAAGGGAGAGAGAGAGAGAGAGAGAGAGAGAAATTATATAGCAGGCAACACATGTAAGGACGCGAACGATCTTACGCAATGAAAAAAAAGAAAAGAAATAAAATAAAAAAAAAGACAAAACGAAGCAAAGGAAAAAAATCGCGTGCCCCACACGAGTCGTCTCTGGGGCAGCGGGGCACGCTAACCCGCGGCAGATATACCAAACTCGGCTCAATATTCATGATACGCCCTCGCGCGTGCGCGCGCGCGCCAACGGCTATCCCTAGAATCGATTGTGCGATCGCGAACACGCGCTCGGCGAAACCTCCGAAAAATGTATTTCGGTTAAAAGTTCCTCGGGGTCGTTACCTTCCGCGATAATAGATAATTATCATTATATTAAAATTAAAAAAACAATATATATATATTATATAATCGAACAAGGATAAAGAAAAAATAATAAAAATTGTATTATTATTATTATTATTATTATTATTATTATTATTATTATTATTATTATTAAGGACGTCCTTGCCGCGATAATATTCTCGCGAATAATCTAGGCGACGATAAATTAGGAGTTTACTAAAATTTGGTCAAAAAAAGAAATGAACAAATTTGAAGAAAAAAAAGGCGCGCGATAAATCATTATCGATCGGGAAGGACGATCGCGGCTCGTCCCCGAATATTTATAAAACCCCCTTCGATTATACGCGGCCATTAGGTACGTTCTTTCCATTCGACGATTTATTTCCTTTCGTGACGCAACGTCGTGCACGTGGGAAACTCCCCGGGAGAATTCGAGATACGAAAAAAACACAGTAAAAATAAAAATAAAAAAAACGAAAAGGAACTCCGAAACACACGAAACTCCGATCGCCTCGTAATCGACGTAAATTTGCCAATACACCGTGAATCGAATTTCGCAATGGCAAATATCGGTCCGAGGCGTGATAAAAACACGGGTTCCCGGTTATTCAACGCTTTTTTTTAAATCGCGACTCCTCCAAGAAATCCGATATTTTTTACGTTCGTTTTTTCGCGCGTTGCAATTTTTCCCGTTATTTTTTTTTCTTATTTTTATTCATTTTATTCCCAAGAGACAAAATTTTTTTTATTCCACCTACGAACAACTTTTCACGTCGTCGAAATTTACTCACGCTGCTCTCTTCCGCCGGTCGATTTAATTTCGTCGTCGTCGTCACCGACGGAGCGACAACGAGCGTTTTTTTTATTATCCGGCATGAAATCGGGCTACCGGGGGAGAGGAGGGGGAGGGGGTGGGCGAAGAATTAGAGTGCCCGAATCAGAAAAAAAGAAACAGCGAACACACGGGAGGGAGAGAGAGAGAGAGAGATAAGAGGGATAAACGCGCGCCCGACGTGTCGCGTCGTTTTTATTTTTTTTTAGTTTTGTTTTCTTTTTTTTACGGTTCATTACTTGATTCTTTTAATGTCGACGGCGTTGGAAGAGAGCGACAATGATTAATTATATATTACGCGAGCTTCATACATAAATATACGTATAAATATGCGTATATAACAATCGCACGCTCGAGAACGAGCGAATCTTCGTTCTCAGACTTTTAAGGCACGCGTTTAATTTATAATCACTTTTTTTTCTCTCTTTCTAGAACGTTTTTAAGCCTCTCGGAGCATTTATCGTTTTATTTTTATTTTCGTTTATTGTTTTCTTTTTCTTCTTTTTTCTCGTCTTCTTCTTCTTCTTCTTCTTCTTCTTCTTTTTGATACACAGACCTCACCCGACCATCTGAATATCATTCGGCCTCAGCTAGTCGCGAAACGTGATGGAGTTGTTTATGATCCCACGCGTGTAATCGCGAATAAAAAATAAAACACCAACGCTCACATGTACGCGTATATTGGGTTAAATTCTTCGCAATGTCTGTAATATTATACACGAGCCCCCACCCCCTCGCCACTATCGAACGGTCGCTCAAACGTGCTCGCCCTCGGCACGGATTTCACGCGTTACGCGTCGCGGCATCAAATTTGTGATGATAGGCGCGTCAACGCGCGACAAACCCTGGATTGAGAAACAAACAACGAAAATTTGCGTTTCGATCAAGATTTTTGTGGGTTAATTTATTTTCACGAGGGTGGGGATTTCGTAGGGGAAGGATGAAGAATCTTCACGGTTTTTAATTTTTTTTTAGGTTTTTATTAATCAATTTTCTATTTATATAGAAAAGAAATATTAATGAAAAACCTCAAAAATAGGCGTAAATTTATGTATATTGGCTTGGCCAAAAAGTAACTGCCTTTTTTTCCTATAGGTGAACGTAAGCGTATGTGAGTTAAGAACGCAGTGACTTTTTGGCCAGCTTTCGACGATTTAGTTGAAAAAAAAATTGTTTTCAAGAGGGAAGGGTTAATCGTGGCGGGAACAACTTCGACGTCGCGATATGCATATCGTCGCGATTGTTAAAGTTGAACGAGGCGAACTCTTGCTTACGCCTAAATAGAGTAGTCGGTCAAGTGTATTCAGGTTTACGACTCAACCCGAGGATACGAAAACTCTCCTCTCTCTCTCTCTATCTTGCCCCTTCGAGCTATCGCACGGTACTCTGGTAAAATCGTATAACTATACGGCCGGTAGTCGAGTGAGAAAGGTGCGAGAAACAATCGAGAGTCCCGAGGTACATAATACCCTTGAGCTTCTCGCTTATCGAAGAGACGAGGGGAGGGCGAGAAAACGATTGTCGCTTCGGCGTGTACCTCGAGGCGAAACGTCCTCGTGGGCAGCACAATTTTCCATAAAACAAAGAAAAATACGATAAATTATTGTTATTTTTGGTGTTTTTTTTACGTAAACTTTAATTTCACTTATTAATTTGATTAACAGTAATTCGCTAATTCGTGCGTGAGGGAAGGAGAGGAAGAGAGAGAGAGAGAGTGACGAATCATTTGAATTTCGAGAAAAACTGATGAATAAAATATTATCGATATATCACCGAGTCGATCGTGTTGGAGATAACAAAATTTATCGTACGGGTTAAATTTCGCTAATAGGAAAGAAAGAGCTAGCGAGAAAGATAGAGATAGAGAGGGTCGTTTCCCAAATATCCTCGAAAAATTAATTCTGTAGGTCATTTAAAAAAAAATCATCCGAGCTACCTTGACGTTCGCGCGTACACACACGCACGTGTGAAAGATTTTACAGGCAGTTTCGGTGGGTACAAGGGACAGCCGAAGGAATCGAGTTTCCTGAAAAAGCAATATAAATATTGTACGAAACAAATATCGTATAAGTGTGTATGGAGAGAAAACGAATAAAAAAAAGGAAGAAAAAAACTACGTTTCTTCGTCGATTGCGGTCAAGGTCTCGGCTCGTTCTCGGTCGTTTACTGATTATGCACGCCGGCGAAGAAGATTCGCGACGGCGTTACCTCGTCACCCTCTCGATATCCCCGACCCGACCTGTTCAACGTAATGAGAGTCCGACATTAACAATTTATTTGTTTACTTTTATCTCGTGTTTCAGTAATTTTTTTACCTTTCGATAAAAACAACAATAAAGGTTGCGTTAGACTATACGGCAACGGCACGTACCGGCACCAGTATGGCAAAGCTTTGTAGCATGGATTTGAGTGGAAGTGTGGATATCTACTGGGCAACAACGACCTGCGCGTTCCGGCAACGAAGAGGAACGACTTGGGCCGGGCACTCTCGCAAAGGTTTTGCCGATCTGTGACAGATGGTTGCTGTCGATCCTAAATTTCTCGTACAACGAGAAAATCACGATAGCTTTTTCGATTTTTCAGTATTTATTGATCTTAAGTGGGTAAATCGTTATTTACGGTTTTTCGCGATTTTCTCCTAGAGTTTTTGAGATATTGAGAAAATTAACGCCCGAATCTTCATCAGCGAGCAATTTCCGATCGATTAGGACTGTTTGGAATCATTTTTCAGAAAAAAAATGATCCCTCCCCGTGGGGCTCATTTTTTCCGACCTTTTACCCTCCAAAAAACCGCGATTTTCGACCTTTGGGAATGGCCACAAAAATTGAGCTGTCGGGATGTTCCTGGACTCATTCTTCTCGTCTCGGCGAGCTCTTCAAAAAGTTACTCGTGTAATTTTCTGTCGGACGAGTCAGAACGGAGATACAGCATTGTGAAAAGTCGATTTTTCGAGGTTTCGCGATACCCATAAAAATCGGCGATATATTGAATTCCAGTGAATTTTGATCGTCTCTCAACCCCGAGGGGTCTATGACGATCGTAAATTTCCTGTCGAATAGACGCGTTATCTCTTTCGCAAATTTGCGAAATAAATTTGCACGTAGTGTCAAATTAAAATCGCCACCGACCTTCTCACTAAACAGAACTTGACAAAAACGTTCAAGCATTATTTCGTAATTCGTCAAATATCGAGTCATCGATCCTGGAAGCGTGCCATCGTATTTCCCAGACGAATCATAGCCCCGAGGTCTGTCGGAACACCTGTGGACATTGGAAATTTGATTCATCAATCCACGTGTTACATTGAATTTTTCCATGTTTTCATGACTCTTAGTAACTTTTCTAAAGTATGGAATATTTTGTATACCTACATTGAAAAAAATTGTGATCTTTCGTCTCTCCTCTTAGTGTTTACATTTTTAGTGTGTATATTTTTTTCCCCCAAATTTTGTATAACGTCACAGGAAATATTGTGTCTCCTTTGTTAACCTTCCGTAACGATCGCGATTACGAATTACTCTCGGGTATCACATTGTTTTTATTTAATTTTTTCATTTTCCATTATTGTTGGACGAAAAACAAAAAAATGCGAACGACTTCCTACGTCGATCCAGTTTCGCATAATTTTGTGGGCAGCGCTACGGTTCGCCATCCGGATTTAATATCGCGGATACGAATGAATTATTACGCAATGCGATGTTGAACACCTGTCCGACGAAATATACGACTTCCTACCATATCCGTGAAATACGAGAAACGACAAATAATCGCGTGGACATTGTTCGAAAAATTCGCACGACCTAAAACCAATAATACAAAATCAAAAATAAGAAAATTCGTCAAAATACATTTTTTTTACATAAAAAAAAATGATAAAATCACGGGTTTTTCGTGAAATTATGAAAATTACGTTGAGACAATCGGCTAGATCTTTCGATAACGCGCGCATACAAGAGGCTGTGACGACGCGGTGGCGCGTGCGAGTCTCGTTAGCAGTAGGGTTAACGCCATCGCGATAATAAGCCGGCGGACTCAGACGTGCGTCGAGAGAGAGATAGAGAGGGAGAAAGAAAAAAGAAAGAAAAAGAAAAAGAAGAGCTACGCCGAGTGGTAGTTGTCGCCGTCAGACCCGGCTAGTGCCCCGCTACCTGCCTATCAAATATTTGATCATTCGACGCGATGATGGACGATTTACGTGCACTTACGAAAACCGAACACGTGTTCGTTATTTCCTTTCCCTCGTTTTTTGGATTTTTGTTATTTTATGCTTATTATTATTATTATTATTATTGTTGTTATATTATTATTATTATTATATTTTAATATCTCTTTCGACGTTGCATACGTTTTGATCACGACGGAAAACCCCGAATGGAAAAAAAGAATAATTTGTGAATACGAAAAACAATTCGTTAGACATCGTAGGGAATACGAGAATAATATTAGCTCGGCAAACAATGAGTCGCGACGACTAGTATATGGTATAATTATTATGTATTTTTCTGTTTCTTCTATCGCGCATAGGTTCTTAGGGAGTAATGAATAATAACGTCTCGACACAGTTGTTACGTAGAATACGTTTCGATACGTTCAAGCGTTTGAGAATCATTGAATATATTTAAAACAAATTTGCTTTTTTTTTTGAAATCTTGAATTTTTTTCCGTATAATTCCGTTTTGTTTCTCTCCATTTAATTCTCATGATCTCGTCACGCGTGTCGTAGTATCAAGCCCGCGAGGCACATCGTCGCGATCCCGTGAAACGTAATAAATAACTCTCGGGCGAATCTCGTGAAACCAAAAAAAAAGAAAAAAAAAGAAAACAAATATCCCGTCGTATCTCGACAATGGTACGAGCCGAGTAAGTTAGCTGATGTGTTATACGGCTCTGTTGACGATGAGCCGCCTTTCGCCTCGCAATTTTGCGCGCGCGTCTCGAATTTTTCCCTGAAAAAGACACGTGGAAAAAAAAACAAAAAAAACAGACAAAAGGAGAACAGAAAAAAAATTGAGACGAGGCGCAAACACGAAACTCTCGTGCCCCGTGGCTTCGCGACATTGAACCAGTTACCCCATTAAACTCGTTAATTTCGATAAAAGAACAATATTTTACAATGCGCGTCAACAAAATTCCAATCTCGAATAGTTGGAAAAACGTGGGAAAGAAAGTTTTTTTTTCTTTTCTCCGTAGTAGTGTTATTTGATATATTAGACGCGATTATCAAATGGGGAAATTTCAAGGGGTCGTACCGGCTAACGCCGGTCGAATCCGCATGCTTTTTTTCTTCTTAACATTCGCGCTATTAAAAAATTGTCTCCTTGGCTAATTCGCGCGCGCCTTTCGTTCGCTCGTACGGCGACAAGTATATCTCGTCTTTTATTCTCTCGTTCCCCTTTACTTCTCTCGTTCGAGACGCTACATCATTATAAATATATATATATATAGGCGCATATGTGGTCGGTGACTTTAATCCAGTTTAATCGAGACGCGACCATGCGCTTCAATAAAGCTCGACAGACAAGCAGACGCTAACCGGATATTTAATTTCTCGAAGGAAAACCACGGCGAGAGACGCGAACTCGTAGCTACCACCATACTCGCGTCATCGCGTTATTTTTATCGACTCGTTATCTCTCGATTAACGATATTGAAGGAAAGAAACAAACGGGAAGACAGAAAAAACAAAATTAATCGATAGCAAAAAAAAAATTATAATAATAATAAACTAGGACCGAGAAAGATCAAGGTGGTACACGGGACGAGGAAAGACGAGACGCGCGCGTCTGTTGGTCGCTCTACCACTCGCGACGTTGTCATACCGATGACGAGCGCGAGCTGATAACGCACCTTGAGATAGGACCGTAAACTCGTGGAAAATCCGAATTAGACGCGACCTCGTCGGCGTGGAATTTGAAGAAGACGACACAAAAAAAAATGGAAAAAAACGAAGAAATTAGTTCAAGGGAAGATGATTTCTGTGCTCTTCCTCCTCGCGTTAATTCGAAACGCGAGCTGACGCAGCGACGAGCCTCGCGTCTTCGTTTCGTCGATCGGCCGATTTTCTCATCTCGAGCCCGCGACGATTGTAATTCATAACGGCCGACGGTGACATAAAAGACATTCGTATTTCGCGTCTCATCGAAATACTTTTCTCGTCGAGTGTCGAAGAGGATGGGGAAAGAGGTAGCGCGAATCACGATTTCATATCGTTCGTAATTTTTTAATTCTTTTATCACGATCTCTCTTTCGTATCGCTGTTCTTTCTGCGAGCTCGAAGAATCTCGGGTCGCGTTCGCCTCTTGGTCGCTTCTGTTGCGCGGGAGGGAGAAAATATAACGGAGCGTCGACCGCGTCCTCGTCCTCCGCGTCTCCTCATCGAGAATCATCGGTATATTCGAAAACTGGAACGTCCGAACCGAGGGAGTGACGTTACCTTGATATTCGTGACCTTGTACGAATGCCGCGAGAGAAAGAGCGAGAGGGAAGAACGATCGAAACGATCTTTCTCGTCTTCTTTCCTCTCCTCCCTCCCCACCCCCCACACCCTTTATTCCTCCTCTTCGATTATCGCGATGGATAAAAAAAACCGGTATACCGTTATCACAGTCTCTTCTCGTTCTCTCTGTCTCTCTCTTTCTCTCTCTGGCCTCCCACGGATTTTCCGGAATCGCATAACATACCACCTTTTTTTTTATCGCCGTTACGCCAATCTTGGTGGCGAGTTTATACGATTCGCGGAAGAAAAAACGAATGAAATTATTCCCAATTATCTCAATTACGATAAAATATATTGTACGTTCTTTACGCGTGCCATAAACACCTGGAATAGTATTTACGAAAGAAAAAAGACAATTTTTAAGAATGTTTTTATTTTGTATATAATTATTTATTATTTATATTATTCGTTTATTTTATTTTATTATTATTATTTTTTTTCATTAAAGTTTCGATTTTTTTTGCGTCGCGATTTTGAAAATATCCCAAACAATTCTTATTGTATGCCTCCTTTTATTCGCGACGGTTGCAAAACGTTAATGAGAAAAATTGCCACCGTATAGTAGGAAGAGGGTTTATCGAGGCATTCAAAATTCGCGATAATACGTCGCGACGTTGCTGATAACGTTGATTATCGCGATATTTCCCTCATGATTATTACGTTTCTGTTTGATCTCGTGACTCGGTGTCTCAGGCTCCTGGGAATTATGACGTTTTACGAGACGGAAAACAAACGAGGAATGAAAAAAAAGGAGAGGAAAAAAAACCCCTTAAGGGTGTTAGGGCAGGGAAGTCGAAGGGGGGAGGAGGTCGCGAGCGATACACTTTACTGTCTCTCTCGTTTCGCGAAAACACGCGAGGATCGCGAGAGGAGAATGACGTGAAAAAAAAATCTCGAGAATGAAGAACGTCCGGGCTAGAGGGTAGGGGGTGAGGTCGAGGAGGGTGGGGGAGAGAGCTCATTATCGCACGAGGAAACGTGTACACAGCTTCCCCGTTGCACCTTCCTCGCGAACCACTCATCGAATCTCTCGCTCTCGATTACAAGCGAACGCCGTAAACACCGAAGATCCGAGCAAATCGCTCGACTGACGTCACTGACGAGACTCTCCTCAAGTACTGTGGCACAGGAGCGATCGACGAGAGTCTTCGTACGGACGCGATACGCTCCTCAACTCACTTTTCATTCGGCTTGCATAATAATAATAATAATAATAATAACGTAACCGATAATAATAATAATTGGAGCCCTCGCGCAAATTCATCACCATCGGGATTCCGATCGTTTAACCGCGCGAAATCTCGATTTTCTTTCAAAGTGAGCCAACCATTCAAATAAAAAGGATCGTCGAAGAACGAGGATTGGAAACGAAAGAGGACGAAATTTTCTTTCGCTGATTGGTAAATATTTTGTTGATAATTAATCAATGTAATTAAATCAATCAAGCGAATAATCTTTTTCTATCTTTTATTCGATTGGAGCTAGGACATTAATTTGATCGTGGCGATCGCGATTTTGATCGGTTACAATCTTTTTTATTAAATTTTTTTTTTTTTTAAGAATTCGTTGACGTCACGAGGTTTCGTGTCGCGATGCGTCGAGTGCAACGATACATTATATCAAACTCTTCCCCACTTCCGGTTCATTTCACTACCGTTTTTCTTTCATCTTTTCGTTAATTCACATACGTTTGCGCAATTTCTCTCAATGTTTGACGAACGACGAATACGCTCAACGTTCCGTTCGCTCTCGTCACCGCGGCCCGATTGTTTTCTTTCGTCGTTATCAAGGACAATGTCATCATAACGATATTCGGTTGGCAAACAAAAAAAATGAACGACGCGAGAGCGAACCGTCGATCTGCATAAAATCGAATCGTCACGATCGACGGTCGTCCCCATTTTTTAAATAACTTCGCACGCAAAACCCCGTCGAGTCATCGACGAAACTTCACTTCTGCTCGAACGAACGAAATGACATTGTCGCTTCCCTATCGTTTCACGTTTTCTCGCCGGTTTCGTCGAGATCATCCGATCGGATAATTTATTCGATACGAGATTCCTTATCGCTCTCGTATCGAAGCGTACGAACGAGGACGCATACGTGTGTATAATGTAAAACAGTCGGCGCGTTTCGCGTCGTTAAACCAACGATGCGAACGCACGAAAAAAAATTATCCAACAATTAATTTTTACGTGTATTTTGTAATTATACGGCTGACGTCGTACCTGCTAAACGGTAGAAAATTGGAAATTAGGGTGGCGCCTACGGCGTCGTCGCTTTATTACGTCGTTGTCTCGACGACGCTTCGCAACCAAATCATTGTCTGTTCCGTCTGTTCAAACACTCGACCTTATTCGGCCTTCGAGTTTCATTTCTACCGCGACAAATTCCTATTCCTTCCTTGTTTTCATTTCTAACAAAAAAAAAAAACACAAAAAAATCATCTCACGTGACAGTCACGTTTGATAAATTCTCAAAGTTATTTTTCCATCCGACAAATTAACAGGCTTATCAAATTTTCCATTATTTTCCCTCGATGAGATGAAAATCGTGTTGCAGTCGAGGTTTGAGATAAATCCGAGGTGTCTCGTATCACAGTGGCAGTAGGAATAAAAAAAAGGATAAAAAATTGTTAAACGAGAGTCCGGAGAGCTTCGACACTCTTTGTGCGTTACGGTCGTTGGAAGAACGTTGGAGGTCTCGTCGACGACGAGTGTGTCGTGTACCACGAGAGACGGTTACTCTTGGGGATCTCGGTTGGTCTCTCTGGTACACGAGAGTCACTTACGGCTTACGATACGGTACACGACGAGAGTGGAAGGCCTCTGGGCTGCGCTACCAACCGATGCGGGCGAGTAGTCGCGCGTCGTCTCGAGTAAACGATCGCGGGGCGCGAAGCGAAGTAAGCGAGCGAAGCAAAACCGAGTGAGCCTAGCAGCAAAACCAGTACGCACCTCTCGTAGCCGGCGAACACACAACTCGATCGAGAGAGAACCGATCCAAAGTCCGTTGGGAGTTCAGTTGTCTCCGAACCCCCGAACCGGTCGGACGTTGTTCAGACGAGTGTCTCTCCGCGCCCTCACTCTCTCCCCCTTCCCCGGTTACAAGTGCAAACTCAAGCACAAATCGTTCGTTAATAAATTCGCGAAGAACGAACGTAATTGAAACGATTACGATTTTTGTCATTGCCGATTTTTCTTTCGTTTTTGATTTTTTGATTTTTTTTTTTAATCTTTTGTTTTCAACCCCCTTCCTGTAACGATTTAACAAAAAATTAAGAAGAAAAAAAGAAGAACGATTGGACGCGATAAAGAAGATAAATATCGTTGAAACGAAACGAGTGCCGCGACGTTTTTTCTTTTCTCTTCTTAAAAAAAAACGATCGAGGGCTCGTGACAAGCGCGCGCACGAGCGCCGTAAAGGACGAGAAAAATTAAAAAAACGAGGAGGACGATGGCTTCTCGCGATTGCCTTGTTCGACAAGACTGAATTATAATCGCTGTTTTTATTTATTTTTTGTTTTTTTTTTGTCTTTTTCTTCTTCTTCTTCTTCTTGTGTCGACACGAATACGAGCGTACGAAAAAAAAGAAGATAACGCGGGGTGTTTTCGGTTTTTTTTACCGTTTTCTTCCTCTGTGAGAGAAGAAATAATTTCGAGCTACGAGGTGGTTGGAAAAAACTTGTCGAATTTCGCGAGAGTCGACGCGAGCTGCGGTGTTCTCTAATCATCATTTAAAACGTGAGTAATTTATAAACTCTTTCACACACACACACACACACACAACGAATTAAACAATAAGATTCTCCGCATCGCCCAATTTTCTTTTTTCTTCCTTCCACCCCCCCCCCCCCCTTTTTCTCTTTCGAATATTTTATGCGTACCTTGTATATTTTGTTGTTTTACTTTTCTTCTCTCCTCGTTCTCGTTCGTTAACAAAATATTGTTTCTCGAGTGAAAAATACGTGCGTAGAGGTTTCTTTTTTTATTTTTCGTTTCCTTTTATCTCACGATTTGTGTAACGAGTCGAGAATAAATTCGTCGCGACGAACACTCGCGTTGTAACGCAACGAGTAAGATCTTTTTAATCGGCCTGTGATGAATCGAACGATAAAAATATATGGAAGATAAATTTATAAATTATTTTCGAAATTTTCTGTCCGTCTCTCGCACGTCGTTCTAAATTTTCCGTTCGTTGCCCGTTATTGTGGAGCAACGTCGATAATTCTCTATATCCCACACCCCTCCTCCCCCTCCCTTGCAACATCTACTCGTTGCACGACACGAAAACAGAGTAATTCGAACACCGTCGTAACGCGATAACGCGGAACGTATCGAATCGTCGCGTTACGCACCTGTCGTTATTATTATTATTTATCGTTTTTTTTCGTACGGTTCGTTACGAGCTCAAATTTTCCAATTTTCTTCGATTCGAGACGAAGTTCGATAAAGAACGTTCGTCGATTTTAATTCGTCGAATTTTTAATCACCAGTTGATTTTTTAAAAATTAATTTGTCATTTTTTTTTTTTTTTCGATTAAAAAATTAACGAAATAAATTGCAAACAGAAAATTGCTACTGGCAAGATCGACAAATTGTCGCGACAATTTAATCCGTTCCGCGTGTCAAGTTTCGGGAAAAATTTCCGGATTCCACCTGTGCACGAGCGCCGCGCGCGGCGACAACATGCCGCGAGTGCTTTCACTCGGCACACGGGTGTTTTGTCGCTTCTCCCTCCTTAACGCGCGTACACGTATCTTTCGCGTGTCTTCGTAAACGAAGATTCGTGCGTGCGAGAAAATGATCGCGGCTTCTCTCGCTCGCGTTTGATTAAGTTTGTTCGTTATTAAGAACGAAGAAAAATAAAGAGAGACGTATCGTCATTAGGAGGAAGAAAGAGCGAGAGGGAGATAGGAAGGAAAAGGATGGGAGGAGATCGGACTTTCTAACGATCGAGAAGCGTCGTTGACCCTTTTCCCTCGCCACGTGCTCGAGCTCGATGTCGACGCTCGCAGCAAATTGTGCGAAAATGAAAACGAGATGAGAGAGTAAAAAATCCCGCTGAATCAATCGATTTTTTCATTCCCTCTTCTCCGTTCTCATCAAATTTCATAATAAATTGTTGCCCCCTCAAACAAACAAAAAATCTAAAAAAATTGAAAAAAATTCGATATCTCGAAAATTAAATTTGATATCGTCGATTTTTCCAAATTGGAGCTTCGATAAAATTGATTGAAAGAAGAAAAAGAAGACCTAATCATTAAAATTCTCGTTGATTTCACACGGGACGGCGCGTCTCGGCTATACTTAGAAAACAGCTCCGTCGTGCAAAAGGTGTGCAACGAATGTTGAATACGCGAGCGCCGAGATTCGAGATCTCTCATTATAGTCTCGGGAGTGATCGAACCTCGCGTCATCGCGCGTCTCCGTGGTCGATCGAAAACCTCCTGTCTCTCTCTCTCTCTCTCTCTCTCTCTCACTCTCTTTTAAACAGTCTGTGACACACTTCCCCCGATGGCGATCGCGATGCGTTACACGCGAGCGAACGAACGAACGAGACGTTGTCCTCGCACCTTCGCGTACGGGACAATCGATCGAACGAAGTGAAAGAAAAAAAAGAGAAAGAATCGAGACAAAAAGAAAAAAAAACGAATCATATTCCTCAACACGATAATGCGCGCCATTGCGATGAAAATGTATTCGGTTTTTAATTGTCACGAAGATGGGGTCGTCCATCGTGTAATATATATATCTATACGTATATATATATATATATATAGTGGCTGGGGCACACACGAGGCGAGAGAGTCGTTTTAGAGTCAAGGACGAGGACACAAATTAATTTGCAATTCCACGATGATAAAACATTCGTGATAAATAAAACGATCCTCGATTATATTTTTTACATCTCTTTTATTTTATTCCTCGTCTCTTCTTAACCAAACGACTCGTATCCCTCGCCCTTGATACTTTACCGCAGAATTTCGTCGAAGAAAAAAATCAATAGACGAATAAAAAAAAAAAAAGAAACAATTCTAGAGTCAACAATGAAAATATTCACTTTTTTTTGTTATTCGTGATCCGTTGCTTTTTGCTAAGTGAGCAATAATTCATATTTTATTTTATCCTACAACGTCATATCCTTTTTATGACGTTGTAAAGAAAAAAAAAGAAAAAGAATTATATATATATATATATAAATATCCGCTCGATCGCTCTTCTTAAGCGGCGGGTCGTGCTTGTTTTTTCTTCTTTTTTTTGCGATTTCTTAAACGTTTTATGAATTATTCACGCTACCCGGAGTGTGAATCTTCCAGTCGGGTTTTACGAGGTAAGCCCCCCCCCTCTCCACCCCTTCTCCATCCCCCCAAACTAATAGCACTCTTATGCCTTTTTTCCATTCACGGTTAATTGCCGTGGCGCCGCGGGTGGTTGGAGGAATTCCCCTCGATACCACAGTCGCGAAAAATAATAAAAAAAAAAGCAAAAAAGATTTCCTCAAGATAATCCAAAACACATTCACGCGAGATTCATCTAATCCTGATTGATCGACGCTCGAGCGACCAGCGAGTGACGCGTCAAACGTCATTCTTTTTTTTTTAATCTACAAATTTTACTCCCCTGTATTATTATCGTTAACGAAAAAAAAAAAATTATTTTTAGACTCCGTCGATCCAAATCTCACGTCCGATGAAATTTCTGCTCGTGCATGCGATCTCGTTTACCTCGACGACTACCGAGTGTGAGTGAGAGAGAGAGAGAGAGAGAGAGAGAGAGAGAGAGAGAGAGAGAGAGAGAGAGAGACGAAGCTAGATCGACCGCAACCTGTTGATTCTAGTCGGACGTTGCACCGTCTCCATTCTAGCTTCGCTCCTCGTTCACCATCTCTCTCGATCTTTCTACTCATTCGTGGCAGCTTTGTCTCGAAATTGTAAGTTACACGTTGCATTGCAGATACGATAAATTCTGCGTTAAGTTGTGAAACGTACTTGTAAGTGACCACGTGCGGGCTCGCCTCGTACACCTTCTCCGTACGGTGCTACAATCCTTTCCAGAGACTTTCTAAATCGACCGAGCGATCGGTAATGGCGACTCGGTCTACCTCCCATTTATATATATAGATTTACAAGTCGGAATACAAGCGTATGTTCATAGTACAACATATTGTCGAGCATGAGAACGTGACTACGTAGCTACGAGTAGGTACAGTCCGCTCGTCTATTATCGTATTCAGCGACACGTACGAGATAGCTCGACGACATATTCGCGAGGGGGGAGGTATAGCGTCGAGAAGAATAACGAGAGGTTTGCGACAAAACGATCTAGTTCTTTTTTTTTTAATTTTCTTTTTCATTCTTTTTTTTCAACGGTTAATTCACACCCCTTAGGGATGTTTTTTTATTCGCTGGGAGAATATTGAAAATAATTTTTATTTTCAGTCCGTAAGAAGGAAATGAAGCAAAAAAAAACAATAATTACTCGAGACGTTGGTCATTACGTCGATTGAGTAATTATTTGAAGAAAAAAGAGTAGAAGAAGAAAGACAAAGTAGAAACGAGTATTTTCATCGAAGATCGATATCATTCTTGTTTTCAACGGTTAATTCACAGCCCTTAGGGATGTTTTTTTTATTCGCTGGAAGGATATTGAAAATAATTTTTATTTTCAGTCCGTAAGAAGGAAATGAAATTTTAAAAAAACAATAATTACTCGAGGCGTTGCTTATTACGTCGATTGATTAATTATTTGAAGAAAAAAGAGTAGAAGAAAAAGAAGTAGAAACGAGTATTTTCATCGAAGATCGATATCCGGTTAATCACCGAACTCATTGTTAATCATCAGTTATTCCGCTCGGATAACAGTTCCCGGGCGTGACGGATTATTTAAATTGAGCAAAAAGAAAAAAAAAGATAGACAGAGAGAGGGAGAATCTAGGAATAATTATTACTGTTTATCTTCGAAGCCGTCGCCGCGAGTTTTTGCGTTCGTACGTTCCCCCTCGCGTCAATGAGCAGATTACGAGAAACATTGTGTCCGCGGGTCGTTACGCGTAAATAGGCAAATGAATAAACCAACAATTCGTAGCGGGAAATCGCGTTGTCGTCGCGAATATTAAAATCTCGCGTTTTCTCGAACGCGAACGTTTCGAAATTCGCGGTAAAACGATAAATCGTGAAAACAGACTCGTCTCGCTCTCGCACGAGCGAGACGAGTAAATAATCGGTAAATGATTTTCACGCGGAAGCGAATTAGTACTTTTTTTTTTTTTTTTTTTTTTTTTTTAACGAACGGCTTCCAGTTGCTTCCTGTCTCGTTCTCCTCGCGATCCGAGATGCATGGCAACCGCCGCGAGAACCTTGCAAAGTACATATGTAACGCGTATAAAAGTCGGCAAAAAAATGAAAGAAAAAAAAACGATCAGGTACGATCTTTGACTCGAGATACACGGACAAACGCACCAAAGGTCGATCCTGCGTGTCGCCTCGATGGCAAAAAGGAAAAGAAAGAAACCGAACGTTTCCTTTTTATTTCTTTGTTTTTTTTATTTTTTTTATTTTTATTTTTTTATTTTCCTTAGATAAAAGGCGCTCTCGCTCACCTCGACGAGCTCTCGCGGCTAATTACTCTCGTTGACTGCGGTGCGTCACTCGCGCCAAACTTTACCGATACGCGCAAAATGCATTTACAAAATAATAATATTACGCTCTAGTCTCTGTGTGTGTGTGTGAGTGAATGAGAGAGAAAGAGAGAGAGAGAGAGAGAGAGAGACGCAGCTACACGCATATATCGTACGTTGGACTCGCGTCTAATGTCCTTTTTTTTTCTTTCCTTTCCTTCTCTTTTATCGCGACCACGTTTTAACAGCGAGTTCGCAATCGTCGACTTTTGTCATTCATATTCATGTCGCTTCCGAGATAATTGTTTTACAATATTTTTCGCTGTTTCGACACGGTTTACGACTCTCGAGAAAGACCGAAACGAATAATCCCGTACAACGTGTAGAAAATAATTTGTGTGTGTATGTTCTTTCTCGTTTCTTTTATTTCACAAACAATTTTTTTTTGCAACGATATTTTATGCCTATCCTCGATTAAAGCGATCGCGAAGAAGGGGGATTTAAAATGCGGAACGATCGGAATCTATGACATAATTATTATGCAGACCTGATTCGAGATGACGATGAGGCCACGAGAGAGTCTCGGCTCGGTGCAATGCGCTGACTCGCCTTCTACTGTGTCGAGCGAGGTGGCGAAGGGGGAGGGGGTGCACTGCACAAGAGTGCAGAATCGTCATTCTTGTATTGTGTACTATACTGCCAGTTATAAATTGTACACTTATGTACACACGCAGATATATATTACATACATACATACATACATACATGTGTATATATATATATGTGTGTGTGTGTGTGTGTGTGTGTGTGTGTATGTGTTTTTATATATCGATGTGACTGGTCACATTCAATTTGTAACAGTAGGCGCGCGCACTCGCCGCTCGAGAGAGCGACCACGATCGGCTCGCACGTACAATATATATCTGTACACGTGTAACTCACCTCCGAGCACGAGAGTCGCGAGCGGAATTATTAAACTAGGACTCGGAATTATGCGCGAGCTCACTCCGACGTCGGACGATTTTCTCGCTTCGCGTTTGCAATTTTGTCTCTTTTTCTTTTTCCTTCGTTTTTCTGCTTGTTTTCTTTTTTTTTTCAATTTTTTTTTTTCGCTTTTGGCAAATTTGTTCAACGACGCGAGGAAAATCGCTCGAGAGTTTACACGATCGTCGATAAATCGATGCGATACGATTTTATCGACGCTTATTACTCGCGCGATAAGAAGTCGAGACTTTGTAAAGATTAAAATGGAATTATAATTATCCTTATGTACAAATTAGGAATATTTATTTACATATTTATGGGCAACGGGTAGATACCGATAATTATAGAAATATCGTAAACATAGACGATGGTCCGTGTGTACGTTTATACAAGCTCGTCTCGTACCAGCATTTTTCATCAATTCCGAGAAATTTATTATTCAAAACCTCCGCAAATATTCGATTTCCGAAGTCCTCGACCCTCTCTCTTTCTTTCTTCCCCCCTCCCTCCCAGCCCTCCTCGCGGAGATGAACCGGTATTCACCGTTAATGGCCTCACGCAGTCCGGTGTGCGAAAGCGGTCGCCTACCGGCTAGCTCGGGTTATTTATAAATCGCTGATAAACACGAATGTTTATCAGTTCGAGTATAGCTCCATACCGTATAATCGCATAATTCTTCTTTGTTCAAACGAGGAAATATCGATCGTCGTCTCATTAATTAGCGCGAAAATCGATAAATCGTTGATCAATGCGATTTTCTAAGATAGATTCTTCGTACGTGAATCTCGTACTAATGAACAATAATAAATGAGAAAAGAAAATGATATGTTCGTTAAAAGGCTGTCTCGATGATAAATTTCACGGAAAGGTGTGATTTCCGGGTTCATTGAATTTTTGCTGGTACACGAGGAAACAAAGAAGGAAAGAAACAGAGAGAGAGAGAGAGAAATGAAAGAAGGAAACAAATCACGTCTCGATCCCGTTCTAATTAATTCATAGGCGCCGTTGATTGGCATAATTGGAACGTGTTCACTAAGGAAGAATCGTGGACGAGAGAATACCTTGCAAAACTTGGCTGAACGACGAACACACATAAATATATATATATATATCGCCTCGGGTAAAAATAAGCGACGTAAATAAAAGTCCATCGACTCGATCACGGTCGATCGGTCCACGATAAAAATCATCTCGCGAAGAGCGCGAGCCGAAGATTCGAAATAGCCAACGGGCAACCCGTTGACGCAATCGATAGATACAAAATATTTAATCTCTCGCCGATACAAATAACTTCCAAGAGCTCGAAATATTTTCATAATCGTTCGAACACGCGTAGTACGACAAATAATTAAAACAAGCCGATCGATCATTAATCGAATTACGACGTCGCGTTAAACACGCGTGTCTCGCGTTCACTCATCGTCAGCCTCAAAACATTCTCGATTAATTATCGTCGTATGTCGAAGTAGCGATCGTCGCGATAGAAATAAACGAAGAACATTAATTAAAGAGAATAAAATAATTTTTTTATTACGTACGAAAAAGAAAAAACAATCGCGTCCCTGGCTCGAGAATGTGAAGAAGCTCGATCGTTTTATTGTTTTTACTGGAAAAGGAGTGAGATGAAAAAAAAACAGAACAATATCGCGAGTTATATCGACGATAAAAAAAAAGGAGGACGAAAGTGGCAATGAGACGAATCATCTTTATTCCATCGAGTTACGTTACTCGACGACTGAAACATAGTTTTCATAAAATTCTCATCTTTTTTTTTCTACCGATGTTTACGATATTTTATATATATATAACTTTCGCGATATCGATAATGTCACTTATATATCGACGGGTTTCGCGAGAGAATCCTCAAGGATTAACAGTCTCTCTCTCTCTCTTTCTCTGGCGCGTTTTGTGCCTACGTATCCTTCGTTCGCGGAATCTTCGCGGTCGTCCTTCACCCGATCTCCTCGTACACGGACTCCGGCGTCGCAGACTCTCGAGGAATCCTCGCCGGTTTTTCGAACAATTCGTTTAATTATAGTCGCGCGTTCGTAACTCGAGAATCTCCTCGATAATTGATTATTCTTCACGGGGTGCAAAGAAAAAAGAAAATTAAAAAATCAACGATTAATCGTCGAAACGCTTCAATCCCGTTTAAAACACGATGGAAGATTTATTTAATTATTTATTTATTTATTTGCCATTAAAATCGCTTCGCAATGTCAACAAAATCCGATTTTCTCGTGGTAACGCCACTTTGCATAATCGACTGAGGGGGGGGGGGGCATACGTCGTCGCGCATATGCGCGAGAGTGTATCGAAACGAAACTCGCGTACGCAGAGAGAAAATCGAATGGTTTCTCGAGTGACTCCGGCTCACCTTGTGTTCGCGAGCGGAACAGGTATATCGCCGAGACTGATCGTATAGAGTCGTAAAGGATCCTGTCGATCGATCGATTCGCCGCGGGCCCGAGGCAGACCTTCCGTTTTGCCCCTTTACAACTCTTTCTGCTCTATGAATTCCGATCGAATCGACGATTTCAATAAAATCATCGATTTATCGATAAATGATTTTTATTGGAAAATAATAATACGAATAATAATAATAAGAAATATATAAATAAGTAAATAAATAGAAGGATCGATGATCGGATTTGTTTATAAAATTTAGTATCGATTTGTTATCGTTTTATCGTTCGATCGGTGAATTTTTTGGGGAGATGCGAATTTTGTGCCGCGGGAATTTTAAAGCGCCCGGTTTCTCGGCAACGCGCGGTTGCATTATAATTTCATCGAAATGAAATCCAAGTAAGCCAAGGCTAAAACGACGAGACTTTTGGGCTCTTCGCATAGGTGGGCTTTCACCCGTGAAAAATCTTATTCCGTGAATAATCGATTCTCCGATGGCAAATGATAAAAACAAAAAAACTTTCGTGTCGATATTAAATGAATGAAATAAAATTTGCTTAATTTTTATTAGAACTAATCAATGGTTTTATCGATCGATCGATCAGTTTTGCTTCGAACTACGTCGATACGTAAATCGTCATTTCTATTTTCATTTTTCGTTCGATGACGTCGAACCGTCGTCGTAATTCGCGAAGACACTCTGCGCCGCAAATGCTAATGGCCCTGTCAACGGTGATCGAGCTGAACGACTCAATACAATCATTACCCTTCTGTCGAAAGATTCACCGCTCTCCCTCTAACTCATGTTTCATACGTTTGCGTGATAATTTGCCATTTTTCTCGACAATAAATCATGAAGACACTTTCGAGCGTGAAAGACCCGTTGAAGCGAATAATAATAATAAAAATTGGCGTGGTCTTCGCGACGAGACTATGCGTTTTCATCGACTCGCGTAATAATCTTCGTGATACTTTGGAAAAGATCTTTTCGTCATCACGTAGAAAAATTTGAGCCAAAACGTTGATCTATGAATTATTTTATAATTAAAACAAAATATATTCTTTTTGTAAAAAAGCGTTTGAAAAAAATCACCCGATAGGAGCGAGGCGATATCGGGTATAATAACGAACACGCGCAATCGCGTTAATAATCGTTCGATAAGCGTGCTGGAGACCGAGTTTGATGACTCAGCGGACCCAGAACACCAGGCCGATGTGCTAATGTGTACGGGGCTCTTTCGTGCGCTATATATCTCGTACGATATGTATACTCGTGTATATATATATATACGAGTATGTATGTACATATGTATGCAAAATATATGAGCATGCAGTTTGTTGCACGCCGGCCGCATCGGGTTAAACTCGCCGCGGGCTAATGGTGACTGGCGCGGAGAGTCACACGTGCATCGGCAAAACCGAACCAGGACCCGGTCTCGCGCATGCGCAAAAGGCATCGCAACGTTTTTTTTTTCTTCTTTTTTCATTTTCTTGTCCCGGGGACTCGGTCAATCTCCGGTGAGTTGAAGCTGAACAAAAATCGATCGGACACGTACGATCTTTAAAATAGTATTTTCTCACTGGGGTATCTCATACCCTACAGGTTATTCTTTATTTCTTCGGTCGTTTTTTTTTAATTTTCAAGAGACGATGAGCTTTGTTGGCGAGGAAATACAATTTTGGACAATGGACGCTTTTTGCCGAGTCAAAAAAGAGAACAATTATTTTTTATGTTTTTAACGCATTAGTCATCCCGTTAAGTGTTCTCTTTCCTGATATTCTCTCTCTTTCTTTCTCTGGTTAGTTCTTCTTCACTCGTTTAAAAAGTAACAAAAGAGAAGAAAAAAATAAGCTCGTTAATTCTTCTCCAAATTGATTTTGTGACAGTCAAGCCCGTAACTCAAAATCGTCGTCGTTACAATGCCCCTCGACAATATTTTCACTTCTCCCGACACTCGTCGTGCCCGCCCCCTCCCTCTACTTCGTTGATTCATCGTTTCGCTCAATTTGTAAACGTTGGTGTGTTTTTAACGTATCAATCGTTATAACTCACCCGCACGATAAAACTTGTTCTCGTGTCAATAATAATAACCCATTTTTATCTCATTCCAACCCCCACGATAAAAAATTTTCAACCACCTGGAAACATGCGATTTCCTGTGTGTTCGAAAATTCCTTTGTTTATTTTATTCGTCATAGTTCCATCGAACTCGTGAAATATCGTACAAATAGACTTTGAGATATTTTCATGTCCTCTCTCTCTCTCTCTCTCTCTCTGTCTTTTCCCCCGTTTTCCCTCGAAAGATTCATAGCACAAATTCCAAGCTAGCAAAGTCCAAAAATTGTCGGTGTCTCTACGTTACCAATACGAGAGACGAAACAAAGACTCGCTATCTTCGTAAACGAACGAGAACCGTTCGATCGACGGTCATTGTTCTGGAAATCGACGACAATGTATCGTTTGAAAATAAAATTTAATATCAAGTTTCTCGCCTATTTCCACCTAACGCGCGCTCATATGTTTATATATATATATATATATATATACACACACGTATCAACAAACCGAGAATGTAACAGTAACAGCATCAGCATCGAGATCCTCGAGATTTCATCTTATGCAACTGGCGACCAGCCCCCCCCCCCCCCTCCCCGTTCGTATATAGTTTCGAATATCCATACACAAACAAACATATGCGCGCGCACGTCCGAGAATGTTGGCCTTCTCTCGTACACACTTAACCCTCTCTCGTTCTCTCGCTTCCGTCCGCCTTCGCCGACTCTCTTTCCGTCTTTATAACGCCGCGCCACGTCTCCGATTAAGATTATTAATTTATCGCAACGATAAATTTGCCAACGACTCATAAATTACATCTACGAATTTTGTTTCTTCTTTCTTCTCAAAAAAACGAAAATTTTATTAAACAAATGATGAAATGATTTTATCTCGTAGAGGGAAATCTTTCGTAATTTTTCATGCCATTTTAGCTTTCCGATGATTCCAAGATTTTAAATTAAGGACTTTGAGAGAGAAAATAGAAAAAGAAATCGTAGGTACGAGTATATTTAGCCGGACGATTCGGGGAACACGTGTCCGATATCAATGCGTCGCGTTACCTTACAACCAAGCGATATGTCCACAGTCTCTCTCGCTCGAATCGACTCTCGTTTAAAACACGAGAGAAAAAGAGAGAGAGAGAGAGAGAGAAAGAGGATCTCCGTGTGCCAGGTACGCCGAGCGGAGCGATAGACGATAGCCGACGAGGAGAAACGACGATACAGGGCATATCGAGCCACTACTACGACATTCAATTTCGCAAATGTCAGACGTAATTGGACGCGCCACATTACTGCACGGTAGCACACACACACACACACAAACACAAACACACAAACACACATCTAATGCACAGAGCGTATATCAAGTCTTTGTATCGTATGTGAGAGATTAGACGTAGTTTTTCATTCGATTCGTACGGACGACGGACGAAGAAAATTTTTTTTTCTTTTTCTTTTTTTACCCGACGTGTCTTTTCATGCCTACTTACGAGTTACGTGGAATCTACGGTACAATCGTGTATTCCTAGATCGTAATTAGCTTTTGCCTACTCGTGGCTTGATCATAATTGACCATCGCTCGAACAATTCTCGCGCGTCATTATATATATATATATTGTTCTATGATATATGAGTTACGGTGTCTACTAGAAACACTTTGTACTCTCATGTGTATAGGAGTATTTGTTTGTGTACTTTGACGAGATTTAGTGGTGGGGATTGATCGTAGAAAAATAATCTCATCTCGGTGGCTGAGAGTCGACGGTCCCTCGATGTCAGTGGCCAGCGCACGAGCGGCCGCAGAATATACTTCTTTTATTTCTACGTAGTGCGCCTCTTTTACGTTACTTTGCGCGAACCGCAAAGAAGAAGGCTGTTGGCAAGGACGACCGCATTAACTTCTCCCTGGTGCGTTCTCCCGCTATCGTCGTTTCTTCATATATTTCTTTTTTTTTACTCTCGCCTCTTTCGCCTCGTTTTATTTATTTTGTTATTTATTTTCTAATTAATCAATTAATTTATTTATCTCGCGCTATTTATTGTCTCTCGCACGCGAGTGTGTATAATTCTTTGTGTCTTAGAAACGATTAACGAACCGACGGGAAAAATTTTATACAAAATTTGATTTTGATGAAAATCTTGGAAAATTGATTTTTTTTTCAAATTCATTTCTCGGTTCTTCGATTCGTCGAGTCTCGATGCTATACGACGCGATAGCTCGTAACGTCGCTCGTCATTTAGACTTTTAACCACGCTCTTGCCTCGAGGCCATTGTTTTCGTTTCGCGAGGCCCATGACGAGTGACGACGGTCATAATCGCGATCGAACATCGCGAAACGGTGATGCACAATTATTATTCTCCCATATCTATCTATATATATATAAATGTGCACGTGTTAAGTGCGTATACGGATGTACGGACCAAACTGTGACTGTGGGTACCGTGAGCCAGGAGTATTCTTTCTCGTATAACGATGCAAAGTGTATCCGTGTGTCGAACATCGATGTGTAGGAAGCGCGACGAAAAGGCAAGCAGACCTTGGCATCGAAGATAGGCCGAATGCCCGTTCAGTGACGGACTCGAATCGCAACGTACCCTGTGTACACGCGTGCATTCACGTCTTGCGATATTTAATAAAAGAACAAAAATTGAAAAAAGAGTTTTTAAAAAATTGACAGAAAAAAAATTCGTCGAATTTTGATTTTTCAATTCGTCGTACATTGATAATAATCGAATTACGATTGAATTTATCGTTTCAATTCTCTTGCGTTTTATCTGCTTTGAACTTTGAAACGAGGTTTTATTAACTTTTGTCATTGGGGCGAGAGGAGATCTTGGCGTGATGAGAATGCGTGATACGTAATCGCTTTTAACGAGATATCCGTTTGATCGTTCGAGGGGTCCCTTAACTCGATTGACCCCCTCCCTCAGTCCTTCCTCGTGCCACTGTACCATAAGATCAATCGTTGCCGACAATTTATGAAAACGAAAAAGAACGCGTTTTTTTCCAATTAATTAAAACAAAAGTTAAAGAAGAAGAAAAAATATCGACTGTATAAATTCGTATAACTTTTTGTAATTTTCCGTCGGGACTCGAGCGTGGGGTAAGGAACTTTAAATACGAGACGATATCGACGATACGATGATTCAATTATTATTGCGCCAATTTTTTGTATATTTGTACGATGACGAATCGATAAATCGATTGTGTTTTCGTTTTTTGGAAAGGGGTAGAAGTGTTCGAATTAACGATGGTAAAATATATAGGAAGCGCGTCGTCTCGTAACGATAAACGATTAATTTGTAGATCGTTTTATTAATTTTTTTTTGTTTTCCTTCAGAGCAACGTGAGTCACTTTCCTCGATTTCGAAGTTTGTCTCATATTCTCTTTGTACCCTTACCTCTCGTAAAATTGCATTTGTAATCCGGGCAATAAATTTCTTATCAATTTTAATCACGCCTGCATCGTCGGCTCTCAAGACTTTCGAGCGATTCAAGCTGCAAATTGACTCTCGTGTGTTTCTCGCTCGTCTCAATAAAGTTCTCCCTCTCTCTCTCTCCCTCTCTATCTCTCCCTACCGAGAACATTTGAACACCCGCCAGTTTTAATCGGTTCGTAAATATAAAGTGGCGCAACGTCCGCGCGCCAAAGTAAATTGGACGCGTCTATCATTATCATTATTATTATTAATTTATATGTTTTTTTCTTCTTCTTTTTTTCTTCATCCTCTCGTTACGTTTTATTTATTTCCGCGTATTTTTGTCACCGCGCGCCTTTCAATTTCCGCGGAAATTACTTCAAAGACAGTCTCGTCGTGACGACAATAATCATTGACGATTGGCGAGTACGCGGAATCGGCATTACCGAGCACGAAACCGGCATTGCTACGACGAGAATTCAGTTCGATACGCATTAAAATCGTTTCAGCGAAGAATTATCATCGCGCGAGAGTAATTTTCCACTCTCGCGTCTAGTAATCGTGTCCGTTTGACCCGTTTGGTTAAAAATCAAAAGACACGTTTTCTATTTTGATCGAAAACAATTTCGAAAGAATTTTCTTTAATTCGATTTTATTGCAATATTTCCGTCTCGATTAAAGTTTGATCGGATCGATCGTTAATCGCATCGGGAAATAAGATATTAAAAGAGAGAGAGAGAGAGAGAGAAAACGATCTTTCCTACTTTATAATCAGTCGCGAAAAATTGTTTCGGCGACGAGTGAAAGGACTTGTCCTCTTTCCGTTACGGGCTAAAAACACGTTGCGTCAATACTCGAGGTATTCGACGCCAAAGTATCACGGTTCCCCGTGACAGACCATTAATGCGATATATTTTTCATTCAATAATCAACGCGAAGAATGTTGTACGAATGTAAATGGCAAATCGTATTTTCCTAGTCGGAGAAAGGCGTTGCAAATTATAATTATAAACACATCATCTCGTATCTATCGCACTTTCATTATTTCTACAACGCCACCTGTCGAGCCCTTGCGTAACGCTCGAGGCAAAAAAATCAAAAAAACAAAAGAAAACAATAAAAAGAAGAGAGAAAAAACAGAACGGAAACTAATTTTTTCCTCTTTGTTGTGTTTACAGGTAGACGATACGTGAAAAATGGTTGCGTCACAGAACGATGGGGGAAGAAGCGGCGGTGGTGACGCCACGCCGGTAACCGGAAACGACGGTGACGCCGCCGTTTACACGGTATCGGTAAGCGGAGTCGGTTATCGTAACGAGGGTTACAAAGAAGATGGTACCGATGGAATTCCGCCGGAACCGATGAAACCACCTCAATTACCATTGGCCGAGGACGACACCCAGTCGAGAAAATTTCGTTTGTCAAGGGGTGAAAAATGGCGCATATTGAAAAATATCGGTACGGTGTCGATCGCTTTTATGGTACAGTTCACCGCTTTTCAAGGAACCGCCAATTTACAATCTTCGATCAACGCTCACGACGGCCTCGGAACAGTTTCACTCTCCGCCATTTACGCCGCTCTCGTACTTTCCTGCATCTTCGTACCGACCTTTCTCATCAAACGACTCACCGTTAAATGGACCCTTTGCGTATCGATGCTTTGTTACGCCCCCTACATCGGCGCACAATTTTATCCACGATTTTATACACTCGTACCTGCCGGTGTCCTGCTCGGTCTTGGTGCCGCACCCATGTGGGCTGCGAAAGCAACTTATCTGACTCAAGTCGGTGGCGTTTATGCCAAACTTACCGATCAACCAGCCGACGCGATTGTCGTAAGATTCTTCGGTTTCTTCTTTCTCGCTTGGCAAACCGCCGAACTCTGGGGAAATCTCATCAGTTCTTCGGGTAAGTGCAATATAAAAAGAAATTTATTTTAATAGCAAAAATTTAAGAATTATTAAGACGCACGATAAAGTATTTAAAAATTTCGTAACATTTACAAATATCGGGATGCGTTGGTTCAGACTTGTTCGTTTTCAAACTACGATAGAGTATGTAACTAGCGGAGTGTTATGAATACCGTTAAACAATTTTCCTCGCGTCTAGTTTCTTCTATTTCAATGTAATTCCGGTATACTCGCGCACGCACCTTGGCTAAGAGTTTTTTTTTTAATTTTTTTTAATTTTTTTTATACTTGGACGCGTCCTCGACTGTGTATAAATATATGTACACGGACATTTCCATTATCGTCGTCAAATAATAAATACGTACGATCACGAGGGAGAGAGAAAATAAAAATAAAATAGTTTTCACGATACTCTTGGACGCGCGTTCTCATTCGCATCAAGTGGAGCGAGTCAATGCTGTCGGATCCGTCGGCGAGTGATTCGACTCGACGAGTAGCTGGACCGGTCGCGTCTGAGCGAACAACGGACCCTTCTACTTGGCAGACGTTCTCTCCTTCTCTCCGTCGCTTCTACCCACGATTCTTATCGGCCGAGCTTTGCGTATTTTTGCATTCGAGGAGATTCATACATCTGTCGATAGCAACAGTTACGATCAATCGTTTGGAACGTCAACTTTGTACCTTTTTCGTTGAATGAAAAATTTCGAAAAATTCCAGATAATTCAGACTATCGAAACGATTTTTAAAAAAATCATTTAATATTCATATTTTACTCCCAATAATAGGGAGAATTTTCCAATCCGTGAGTTACAATTAAATTCGTCCCGATTTTCCTAGTTTCTTGACAAAAATTTGAAGAAAAAAGTCTCAAATTTTGTTTTTCTTTACACTTTCTTCGTTTTCTATTACGAATCCTCGATATAAAATATAATCCTGGTAAAAGAGCGTACGTCCCGAGTGTAACTGCGCCTGGTATATAGCGAGGTATGTGTGCACGAGAGAGTCCATACAGGCTGACCGAGCGAAAGATCGCCTCGGGGGAATCGTCGAACGAGATTTAACCGGTATAAACCCGTCATAGTTGCTTTCCGTACCAAGCAGCGCGGCATTCTCCCTCTCTACACTACAGAGCCAATGTCTCTCTCCGTACATGCGTTTTCGCACATACGCAGGATCAGATCTTTCTCTCTCTCTCTCTCTTTCATCCCCTCCGTTTATCGTTGACACACGAACGATAAATGAATGGAAGAAAGAGAAGAAAGAAAACACGTACGTGAGTCATACTTGGAAAAATCAAACGGCGATAAAACGATCGAATTTATTTTCTACCTAGCAACCTGCTTTTTTCTCCAAGACGAATTTATTTCGAAAAAAACATTTTTTCTTTTTTTTTCTTTTAAATTTCAATTCTGACGAAACGATCGGTGCGTTATCGAGATAAAATAAAAAACAAAATCGAATTATCGAGATTCTAAAAATTCTTCGTGAACGTATGACCGGTTTTTGATAATTGGGCAACGATATTTCGAAATTATTTGATATTCATTCTCTCTTTTTCTTCGGCGTTGCTTTTGAGAGGAGTCTCGAATAAACACGTGACGAAAATCGTCGCGATCGCTCGGGTTCGTTATACCCCGGCGTCGTTCTCTCTTACTCTCTCTCTCTATCTTTCTCAAACCCTCGAAGAAGTATTGTCTCGGCGACAGTCCCGTTACATCACACGACGATATCTTCTCGCTTCGATCGCCTCGATTTTTTTAATACGCGACCTTTAAAGAAACGCGAGTATCCTCGAGCGCTAGAATATCGTTTAATCTCCTCAATATGCATTTGCTTATCTGTGTAAATATAATGACGCATGCGCGTGTGCGTTACCCGCACCAACTTTACTTTGCCGTAAGGTCAAGATCGTTCTCGAGTCCTTGACGCGAATAAATTTCACCCCGAAATTTAGAAATAAAAATAAGACCTCTTTTTTTTATTATTTATGATTCTATTTTAATTCAAAATTAAGTAGCGCGTGTATTTTTGGTATTAAAAAAGAAATCCAAATTTTCTTCATGTGAAATATTAATTGACTGATGATAAAAACTCGTGTGCCAGACGAAACGAGACGAATTATCAGACATGCGCGTTCTTTTACGCGTGATGGAAATTTGTCTACACACAGACACGTAAAATTGCGTCAATGAACACAGATGGGACTCAACACTCGCGTACACCTCTCTATCCGCGTTTGGTCTCGTTTGAAAACATCTAAGCCACGATAATCTCGAGGCCGCAAAATATTTTGACAGTCTTTTTAGTTTTTTTTTTGCTTTTTCTTCTTTTTTTTAAATTTTATTCTTCTTCTTCTTTTTTTCTCTTCGCCTCTTCGTCTCATCGACATATGTCTCTCGGTCGCGCGTTTGCCCTCGACAACGCGTTACTCGGGCGACCGCGTGGAAAAAAACCTACAACCCTGTCACTTGTGCAAACTCGACGAAAAACGCTCGTTGCCCGAGCGATAATGTACGTCAATAAAAAAACGAGATACGAGGTTTAAGACTTCGGATCAAATCGAGATGAGCAACGTTGATATACGAACGATTATTTTCATTAGAGAAATTTGTTTGAAAAAAAAAAACTAAAAAAATACGAATACTCGCGGTTACCTAAAAATAAAATATCGTGCAAATAGATTTTTCGTATTATTTTTGAAATAGTCGTTTTCAAATATTCTTGGAAATTCGAGACGATTTTGAACTTTGTTGAAATATGCAAAAATAGCGAAAGAGAAAAAAAATGAAAAAATTGAAGATGAAAAAAAGATCAAAGACGGAATCCCCGATGAATGGGTCAGTCGTGTCGAATCGTTCTCTCGCCCACGGACCGTGGTGAGAACGAAGCGAGGCGAGAGAATCTCTCGCACCTGAGCAAACCTCGCACCGATTCTAGAAACGAGCGAAGAAAACGGAATTTTGTTTTCTCTCTCTCTCTCTCTTAAACGCAAGTTTGTCGTATCAAAATTACGGCTCGTTTCTATATTATAATTTTGTGCAAATATATATTTTGCAAAAAAAAAAAAAGAAGAAATAAGAAAGAAAGAAAAATGTTATCGCGTCTGCGGTGACGTCAGGACATCAGCAGTGAGGAAAGAAAAAAAAAGCTTTTCGGAGATTTAAAAGCCTCGTCGTAATAAGCTTGAGCCAAACGAGACTGGCGATAAGAAAACGATGTAAAAGTGCAAAATTTTTCTTCGTCAAATCACGATTTTTAGGACGAATTTATTCGTTTAAGTTTCAATTCGTCGGACATTATTCTTGATTCCTTCGTATAAATCGTAGATTTATTTATTTCTCTTCTTTCTTGCTGCGAGACGATTAAAAATTTGAAAATCTAATTACCAGGCTTGATTTATCACGGTGTAATAATTTTAATTCGCGATATCGAACGTCGATAATAACGACTGGCTCCAATCACGATGACAGAATTCTCCCGAGAGATCGTATCCCCCCCCTCGAGCTCGTCTCGCACATAATTCATTATCGTTTCGTACGATTCTCTCCTCGTCTTTCATTATATCGGAAACTCGAGAGATTTACGACGAATTCTAAGAGACAAACGATAAAAGCGCGAGATATATAGAATGATGTTTGACTCGAGCCACGACTCGTTAAACGCCCGTTAAACAATGATTAATGTCGTACCCATGAGAAAAATAAGAGTGAAGTACGAAAATAAAAATAAAAAAGAAGAAAAAAAGAAAAAGACCATAATCGAACAATGTTAAGGGGAAGAAGTCTCGATCACTTTTCGTTTTCTTCCTAAAGAATGAAACGATCCTGCGCCAAAAAGCGACGGAAAATTGGATAAATATAATTTATGAAAATATATATTTTTTCTTCTTTTGATTTTGTGATTATTATCGTGTAATTAATAATGTTGAATTTTGAATGTTTCAGTATTGAGCGAGGGTAAGATCGATGGTGAGAACGGCGCGAACGCGACGAATCTGTTGAACAAGCTGAAGAGATGCGGCGCTAATTTTTGCGTTATCGGAAACGGAGCTCACGACAATCTTCACCGTCCGCCGGATTCCGAGATCTACGAGATTTCGGCGATCTATCTCACCTGCGTCATCGTCGCTGTGATAATAGTCGCTCTCTTCGTCGATCCTCTGTCCAGGTTGGTACAAGTCTTAAAACGTCTCTTCGTTTTTTTTTGTTTTTTTCTTTTCTTATTTCTTTCTTGTTTCTCTCGTCGTTATCTAGTACAAACCATTAATACGAAAAGCGATAAGACTTCTCGTTATTCCGGCATTAATTTACGATCGCATAATTCAACGCTAATTCGTCATTAGGCTCGTTAAACCGACGAGAGAAAAAGAAAGATAACGCGACAAATAAAAATGAAATAAGAGGGAAACAAAAAAAATAATACTCTCGCTCGATGAATAACTGCGACTGTGACGCGTTTGGAGGATTTCCTATAAAAATTATCACGCGTACTGTCGATTAAAAAAGAGAAAAAGAAAAAAAAAGATAAAGGAAGAATCGTGCCAGGACGAGTCCCTCGTAACTTTCCTGATATTCTCGAACAAGTCCTGACGCATTCGGGAATTTCATCTCGAGAAACTATTTCGAAAACGTGCTTAATCTTGACTCATTGGTGATTTTATATTAATTATAATATTTTCCGCGAATCGATCGTGTCCCGTTGTTTTTCTATTATCGTACGGACGTCATCGATCGGAATGAATTACGAAGTTAAACATAAACATTCCAAGGAATCCGTACGATGTTTTTTTCTTCTTTTTTTTTTCTTTTCTTCTTTTGAATTTCGCTCGACGAAGCGCGCCCTCGCTATGATTTTTTTTTCTTCTCTACCGCGACGGTTTTATTACGAAACAAACGATCACATGGAGGACGGACCGCGCGAGCTAATAAGCTAGTATCACGGGAGGATGTGCGGCTATGTGACTAGTCCTCCTCCTCCTCCTCCTCCTCCTCCTCCTCCTCCTCCTCCTCCGCCATCTCCTCGCCTCTCGTTTTCGCTCTCGGTATATTCTCTCCTCGCGAACGTATCTCCGGCAGCCGCGAATCTGCGCGCCGCGAGTTATTCGCCATAAACATTGCTCTCTCTCTCTCTCGTTCGTGATTGCAAAATAGCGTACATCCGACTTGGGACGCATCGATGCACAACGCGCGAGTATCTTTTTTTCTCTCTTTTTTTTATATCTTTCTTCTTTTTTTATTATTACGCAACGTACACCAGAGGAGAAGGAATCACGGGATTCTGTATTTATATAAAAACAAAATAACTACGCCCACGCGCGCTTTTTTTTCATCCACTCTTCTCCCCGTCGACCTCTCCGTTTTTTTTTTAATTCGGAAATCATTTTCTTTTTTAATTCAGGATTTTTCGCTGTTTTTTTTTGTTTGTTTAATTTTATTCTCGAAATTTTGTTGTTCGTTGCACTTTGCGCATCTCGTGGAAATTTTCCAGGGAAGCATGACGCAACGCACGAATCCGGAGAGCGATCGTCTTGGTCGTCTTCGTTGTCGAATTCGGAATTTCTCAAACAGTCGTGGCGGCAATTTATCGCGCGAGAACGAGTGTCGAACGAGTAAACGAGCGAACCTCGCGTTAATTTCAAATATTTATTGCGACATTGGATATCGCGTTTCTCTCTCTCTCTCTCTGTCGCCGGAGCGAAGTACACGCGGTAGCGAATTTATAACGCTCTCGTGCCCCTTGGATTATTAATGCCGAATTCCAATCGCGTCGAGCACGAGAGAGGAAAATTTTTTGCCACCGCCCTCTCCTCTCGTTCTTTCTCCTTTAACGCTCCGTTAAATCGATCAAATAATTGTTTCGCGAATTATCGAACTGTGCATACTCGCGATCTCTTTAAATTTCTGTCTCTACCCTCTGTTTCTTTCATTATTTTTCCTCGTATCGTCTTTCGACTTTTTTTCTATTTCTTCGTTTTTTTTTCTCTTTTTTTTCTGGTGAATAATTTGCATACGCGATTTGAAAGACACGCGCGCCTCGAACGAGCCTAATGTACACGGGTAGAAATATCGGCGTGACCTACTGACGAGATAAAGCCCGTCGAGGAAACGAGGACTGGCGCGAAGAAGGATCGCGTCGAGAAACGAAAGCAAGCATTTTTTTTCAACCGTATTCACCGTTCCAAGAAGAACAAGAAGAAGATGAAATAAATAACAATATGACCGAGTAAAATAGAGGGATAAGGTAGCGAGAATAAATATAACGCACATGTGTAGGTATGTGTGTGTTTGTATTTGCGATAAGAAAACGAGGGAGAAAAATTGACGCTCTCGCGCTCGGTACGATTCGTCATTGTTTCTTCGAGATTCTTCTCGATCTTTTATTTTTTATTTTTTGTTTTCCAAACGTTTGGTCTCTTATCGACAAAACTCTGAGGAAATTTCTTATCGCTCACGTGCAAATCTACGGTAGTCACCTCGTTTCTGGAAAATCTGTCTCCGTTATCGTCATTCTTTTTTTTTCTCTTTATTTTTTGTTTTTTTGTTTTTCCTCGAGAAGAAAAAAAATCGAGACGAAGGATTGTTCTTTGGTCTCTTTATTTTTTTTTTTTTTTTTTTTTTGTAAGTTTCACTACGACGAAACGAGTCGACGAGACTGGAGAGAAAAAAAAAGACGCTGTTCTCTCGCGTGGTTCTCTCGTACCCACGCGTGCGCTTACGCCCTCTCGCTTCGTCCTGACCCGCGCAACTCGTTCGCTACTGCAACTCTCTCGCTTCTCGGGATGGCCCACGCGGTATTTCGTAATATCGCGTGTCCCTGTTTCGTAAGACACGATTTTGGCCTCGTATAAAAGCATCGACGTTCTCCAATTTTCATCCAATTAATTAATATGCATTATTATCGATTAATTTCTTTTCATTATCGATAACGTATCGTTATAATATAATATCGAATTTCGATCTATCGAAACGTTGTCTGCCGACTGCGACGTATGGCTGCTGAGCACAGCACGTGCTCGCTCATGCTCGAAGAGCGAGACAGAAGGACGGGGTTGGATGAGGGGGGAGTCATAGCTAATAAGTCAATATGGCTAGAATCGCGCAGGCACGTGATTGTGCTCAATCCTCTGCGAAATAATTCGACAATTATCAATTCTCTCTCATCGCTGATAACGAGATCGATTCCCCCCCCCCCCCCGATCGAACGATATTCGTCATTCACCGCAATAAAGTTTAAAGAAAATTTGTTGATTTTTTTCTTTCAATATAACAAGGATAAATAATTAATAACGATGATAAATAATTGATCGTTTATTTATCGTTATTATAGGAATGAGTAGGCTTTGAATTCCCAGCGATAACTTTACAAGTCCTTCGCGACCGGTTCTCCATCTCTCTCTCTATTTCTCTCTCTTTTTCTCGTTGTCACAGCCACAGAGAAAGATATAAGGCATGTAGGGTATATATAGGTATCATGATCATCGTCCGTTTGGCCAGAGGCTACGACGTGTGCTCGAAGCTCTCGCTAAGAGAGAGAGAGAGAGAGAGAGAGAGAGAGAGAGGCCGTTCATCGAACTCCTCTTTACACGCCGCGAAAGAGCAAGAACAGGAAACTGGTACCGGGCTTCTCTCCTCTCCGGGTCTTATTGCGCACACGCGCGTACACGTACACATCTCGCAGCCTCTCCGCTAAAGATATTCTCGACATCGGCGTGAGTTAACTGCTATGTTGCAGGTTTAAAAATAGAATTTCTCTCCTCGCCTCGCTTCGTTTTCTCTCCACGAGTTCTTCGACTCCTTCTTCTTATTCGTTCCTCTTCTTGTTCGAGGTGGAAGTACCCCCTCTCATCCCTTACCTATCCCTCTTTCCTCCTCGTATTCGCTCCTTCTTTTGCCAATTAACCGTGTTCGAAGCACACGAAGCGCGATATAACGATCCGAAAATATTTCTCGGATTATTATTTCTTCCCTCGATTCTCGGATTTAATCGGCGCGGCGCTCACTCGATTACGCCGTGTAAATGAGGAAGAGGGTTCTTTTTATTTTTTATTTTTGTTTTTTACCTGAAAAATTTATCCGCGTAATCAATTATTCGCGTAATCATTGGGAGATTGGTGCGGGTATATTTTTTTTCTTCTCATTTTTACTTTTTATATTCATATATTAAGGTTTTTTTTTAAGACGAGAAAATTCGCGGCTAGATTATTATCGTTGGTCTATTATTCGGGAAAAATTTGCGATTATTTCGAGTATGGGAAAAACTCAGGTATCGTTAATTTGTACATTGGGGAAATAATTTAATCGAATTGTGGACGGAAACGTTGCCACTTGCCAGGCGTTCGTATCTTCGATGGCGAATCGAACGTCGAGGGTGTTCCCTTCTCTTGGCGCGCGTTACGCAAGCTTCTCCCTCTCTCTCTCTCTCTCTCTCTCTCTCATTTTCTCTCTCTCTTTCTCTTGCCATAGATCGCATACTGTTTTCGCGTATCGCTACTTGCATTACGTGCGTTTCAACGTGTTTACGTGTGTACGACCACTTTGATTTTACATATAACGTGGCATAATTCTCGTATCTCGGTCTCTTACGGAGTCCGCGCAAGGCTAAATAAAGCGTTATGCGAGAGTGTCGAGCAGCAACCACGGTAAACCTCGACATAGGCGCGTCATAACGGTTTATTAACGAGACACTCTCTCTCTCTCTCTATCTATTTATCTATCTCTATCACTATTTTCCTCTCGACAGTTCTTTGTCACAAATCTCCTCGCAATTGTTTTTTTCTTCTCCCTTGATTTATAATTTTTATTTATTTTTCTTTATTTTCTAATGTTTATTTAATATTCATGGGCGTTCACGTACGAGCAAAGATTTCTCGTTATCTGCGATACGTCTCGTTTTTCAAACGAGTCTCTCCGGGTAATTATACTCGCCACTGTATTTTAACCCATTAATATGCCTTATACATACACATATATATATATATATATACCGGAGTATATAACTATGTAAAACAGCTAACCGCTTGTAAATGCTTCTCGTCGAGATGACCTTGCAAGGCTGATTCTCTTTCTCTCGCATCAGTCACGCTCAATGTTCGCTCTCGCGACGATCGTCGCGCCCCGTTCGCCTCTTTTATACCCACCCCTCCCTCACTACCCTCCTCACGTGTCTCACCGGCCAGGAATTATTTTTCTTTTGGTCCCCACGTAGCAAGGAACAAAGTTTCCTTTCGCTCTCGTGAAATATAAACGCGCTCTGGAAAATCTTAGCAACGTATCGAGAAAGAGAGCGAGGGGGTGGAGAGGCTGGGAGAGGGATGTGAGTCAGAGAGTCGTTCATGATTAGTCCAACAGACTCGATTCTCTCGTACACGTAATTCGTTAATGATAGACACACTGCGCATTTTTCTTTCGTTTTCTTGCGTTCGTTCGTTATAGGCGGCGAAACGAAAACGAGTAAGTAAACAAAAATACGTGCTTTTTGTACATTAATTTAGTCTCGGAAAGCGAACGATATCTCCGGTATTTCGTTTCCTTCGGCGATTAGGATTTATTCCGCGAGGAAAGAAAGAGATAACAACAACGACAAAAATGTAAAAAATAAAAAACGAGGAATTTTGTTTTTCACGATATCGTCGTCGTCGTCGTCGTCGAAAATTTATCGAAATTTCTCGTCTCGACGGCACGAAAGCTTCGAAAGAATTTTCAGCGGACGCGACGATCGCGACAAATAAAAGCGAAGCGTAAGAAGAAGAAAAAAACGAAAAAATAAGCAAAAAGAAAAAGAGTCGCGTCGGTGACGAGAAATTACTGGGCTCTCTAGCACCGAGGAACAAACGCAAACGCGCCTACCTCTACATGCGTTTGCGTAGCGAATTTTGCATTCACGATCGAGGCTGCTTTCACGTTTCTTTCGCGCGAGCGAGCGAGACGAGTCCTGGAAATCACCGAAGCCCCCGTTCTCGAACTGTACTAATTTGCAATCCGTTCTCATACACGCGGAGAGGGGGTGGGCGGGGGTTGAATAAAAAAAAATACAACAAAGACAGAAAGAAGAAAAAAAGGAGGCAAGACGAGGAAGAAGCAGAAGAAGAAGAAAAAAACGTACGTGGCGTCGTCGATAAGTCGCGCGCCTTCGTTTCGAAGAGCGGCGAACGTCCGTAGTTTCGTTCGTCTCTCTTCTCGCGTCAAATTGCAATTGCAATAGCAACGAGAATAGCGTCGGGGATCGAAGGAGGAGGAAGAGGGAGCTCCGAGCGAGCACGTGACTCGATTGAGAATTCAACAAACTAATGTCCCTTTGTACATATTTATCTATTAAACGCGTCAAAAAAGAAAAAAAAGGGGTTGAAAAAAAACGCGCTCAACATTCTCGTCGCGCGACAACGCTGCTGACAAATCGGACGGCATTCTTCGAGTTCGCTCGTGTTTATTTTCGTAACAGGACGAGAACGAGGTTTAAATCCTAGCAACGGTAATTTTCGAACGACGCTCGAAAATTTGACATTTGATCAAAATTTGCATTTCTTTTCTGGTTTTTTTTTCGTTTTGAAAAATAAAATAAAAATTTGTCGTCGGGTAAAATATATCGACGATCGTATTAAATCGTGGATATGTATACGACACGATTTCGTTACGTCCATCTGGTCATTTTGTGCGTCTGGGTCTCGTAGAATCGATTAAGAAACCACGTCAGGAAACGAACGGGGAGAGAGAGAGAGAGAGAGATGGCGAAGGAGGGGGGGAACGGATCAAGAAGTCTGGACGAGGACGCGGATGACCACAGAATTACACAATTAGCCGAGTTAACGACCGGATCAAATTGAATCGTGCCGTGTTGCTGCTTCGCGATATGCCCCGCGTCGCCATTGATTGTCATAACCGCCTCGTCATTATCGATCGTTCCCGGATCTTCGACAACGGAATTCCATAACGGCGTCATTGTCGTCACCTAGAATTAACGAAATTATTATAATTTTTTTCATTTTTAATATATTTTTTATCTTATTTTTATTATTTCCATTTCAAAGGAAATAATTTTTAAAAAAAGTTCTCGATTGTCGTCAGCGATGATAATAATCGATCGAAAAATCTCGATTCCATTCTCCGATCGTGAAATTTACGGCGACACTCGGGGGTTTTAATGATTTGCCTACTTTTTTTGTTTTCTGTATTATTCGTCTTGTTTTTTCCCCCATCTTTCCGCGAAAGTCTCCCTCGTGTCCCAACGGGGAAACAGTCGCGAGGAAAAATAATTTACAAATTATGATGCCGGTTATTAAATTAAATAATTGGCGCGCAAAGTGCCGCCTCGTGTATTACGTCCAGGCGGTCGTAAAGATATATCCGCGTTATATTCTCGACGTTCCTTCGGTATACGTATCGAAAACGTGGAGAATACGAGACAATAATTACATCGTGAAAAAGAAAAACAATAAAAAAAGGACAAGGACGATAGTCCTAGGATAATAAAAATTTATAAAGCGTGTTCTTTTTATTCCATCTTGGAAAATCCGCGACATAGAAAAAAGAACAGAAACAAGAAGAAGAAGAAGAAGAAGAAGAAGAAGAAGAAGAAAGAAGTTAAAGGATCGGTATAAGCAAAAAAGAACGCCCACGCAGCTGGAAATCGTGACGAAGGTCCGGGGCTATCAGCATCGGGCGAATATGCAAAAGGCTAAGTCGAGAAGTAAAACTGCGGGTCGGGGGAAGGAGAAGCGATGGCGGGGCGGGGGGTATTATATATGTAGAAGAGTTCAGAAACTGAAACCTCAAACGTGTTCTGTGGAATGCTGCTCTCCGGCACAGTGAGAAAGAGAGAGACGGAGAGAGATCCTTAAGGCTGTTTGCGGTTCGTTCGTTGGCGTGTTCAGATCTCGCACAGCAACGAAGAAGAAGAAGAAGAAGAGGAGGAGGAGGAGGAAGAAGAAGAAGAAGAAGAAGAAGAGGAAGAAGAAGAAGAAGAAGGGCATGTAGACTCCCTCAACAAGGGACTCTCTCCTCCCCGAGTGAGAATATTAGCGACAAAATACTCGTTTCGATCTCGCCAGACTGTAAAGCAAAAACGCATCTCTCGTACATGGCAGCGCCATTTTCATTCGACAGGTTCAAGCTCCCGCGAGGCGGTAGGTCGGACGATAAAAAAAAAAGAAAGAAAATTCTTCCGATCGTTTAATCGAGCGGGAAAACCCTCGAGACCGTGTCTGCCCGGTTACTCGGCTAAATATAGGATAAGAGCCTGTCTGGGATTTAAAAAATGCTAAACTCGTCGCCAGTATTCTTGTTAATTTTATATTCGCGGTCAAGGGCCTCTCTATACCTTACGTGATTCAGGATCGTCTTCCTTACTTCTTCTTTTCTCACACACGCTCGCGATCGTTACGACCGGACACTCGATTATCGTATTGGAATACAACTTTTGCTCGGTTGTATCGCGGTTAACCTCTGTATAGATATAACGAATGTGATTCGCGAAACTTTTTTCCAACGATCGTCGAATTAAACTTTCGATCGAAACTTTTTGTAACGATTATCGGGCATAACGATTCGCGTCATCGACGACACAAGAGCCTGCAATTTTCGAGCAATCGAGTGTGCCACTGTGCCTCGGAGAGCGCAATTTATATTTCTTCATCTTCTTCTTCCTCTTCTTTGTTCGTTTTCTTTACAGTTTCTTATTTTTAATCCGATTCTTTGCTTCCTCGCCATCTGAAGCTACCTCGTTATATTCTCACCTCCCTTTTTTTCTGCCTTCGTGCGCCACGAGGGAGAGAGAGAGAGAGATTCATGCGCCCAAGGGCCAAGAGGCTCGAGAACAGGATTTAAATATAGCTTCCAAATAATATTCATCCTCAGGAGGGCAGTAAGTCTCCGAACTCCGCCTCTGCCCCATTGTCGCTTATTTCACACAGTGGTTCCCATTCCAGTACGCGAATTATTATTTTTTAACAATCATTTTTATACGTTAATTTATCAAATAATTATAAATCCCTCTATTTAATCTTACAAATTTCCAACATTTCTGTATACGCTATCTATAACCCCGCAGTTTTGACGTAATTGAAATTAAACTTAAACATTCATCATCGAGCATTATTTTTTTATCAACCACTAGCTTTTCGTCCCCAGTCACGTGACGAAGCTCTTCGATCTATGAATGAACGCGAGCGAGGCACGTTACATGCCTCGCGTATAATTTTAATGTCCCCCCTCTGAGCGCCGAGAGACTTCAACGAGTGAACAGAAGGCAACCGCGTACGATATACGACGTCATCGCGCGTGCTCGCTCATCACGCATTTCCAAATAATTGCGCAATTCCCCATTTCCGCGAGACGCAGGAAAAAAAATGTTGGAACGTGATGACTGACGAATAATATTGTTGTTGTTATTCTTTTTTTTACCCAGCTATCGCTACCGATATTAGTGCCGGGCTCAATAAGCGGTTGACGTATATCTCGTTGCGTGTTCGAGCCTCCAGTCCCATTATAATCGTCTTTCCCAATAATCTGTTCTTCCGTACTGTCGTACAATGTTGCACGAGATACGAACCGTTCGTAATTTCGTACCCCAACATTTTAATTTTAACATCCTGCAGAATCGAGTCTCAAGCTTTAATCTTTCGTTTTCCTTTGATGCTTCTAGGTACGGTGAAAAACAACGAAGAGCCGACAGCTCGGAACTCAGTGGAATACAATTGCTATCGGCAACTGCTTATCAACTGAAAAAACCGTATCAGCAATTACTCATACCGATTACAGTATGGATCGGTATGGAGCAGGCTTTCATCGGTGCCGATTTTACTCAGGTAAGAAAACATTTTGTTGTTGCTGTCGTTGTTAAATCTCGATTGAAAAAAAAACATTGATTATTCCTCGATTTTTTTCGCTATATAAATAAATAAATTCTGACTTCGCCTGTTTTTTCAACGGTGATTTATTCTCGCTCGTACCGAGGTAAACGAAACAAAACACCAGTACGCACCGCCGTGTTGTACACAGTCGCGTATATCTCATAGTGGCACTTTCTAATGGCGAACGGTCGACGCGAGCGTGATTACTCCCTTTCGTGCGCGGATTTAGATCGACTCGCACGCGCTCGAATAACGGCACATACGCGGGCATTCCTTCAAAACGCGAATAACAAAAAAAACAACAACAACAACCTCTCTCTCGTAAATTGAACCGTCGATTATCGCCTACTAGAAAAGATGAATTTTATCCTGAGAAATATATCTTATCGCAATATCGAAATGAATAAATCGTCTCGCGTCCTTCCACGTTCATAATATAATCTCTATCGATTCCGAGATTCGAGGTCTAGGTCACGAGTTCGTAGCTCGTCCCCGAATATATAATATATCGTACGAAAAATCCATTAAACAGAGAAATGAAAATTAAACCTGTATATATCTTACGTCTTAAAAGAAGGATCATTAGAAGATCTCCTCGAAGTGTGCGTAATGGAGATGTGCCTTCGTGTTTCGTGATATTAATAATTATGATGGCGAAGACGGCCTTCGAATTTATGGCAATTTATATATGTATATATTTAGGTAGGCAAAGAGCCAAGGCCGATAGGCGTTTGCGTGTAATATTGGCCAGGTCATCTCTCTTAGGATCGTGATATCCCGCCTTGGCTATTACGCAGTAGTCGCTGTAATCGCCATCTTGGTCCACTCGGTATTTCCTCACATTATATCTATATATTATATATCTTACGTATAAGATTAGATACGTTTATCTTATCGACGATGCGGTCAACTATATCGAGGGAGTCGTCCGCCTCTCGGCACGATACGCCCTCGCCCATTTTTCCTCTTCCTCCTATTCATCGGACCCGCCTTCTCGCGATTCGCCTTTAAATTCTTCGAACGAGTATAGTGATTACAATTTTTTTTCTTTCTTTTTTGTGTTTTTTTTCTTTCGTTGTCTTACTTCGATTGACGGGAAGAGCACGGATGTTATTTTCAACGTACGTTCAAGTACACGAGGCAAATATTAAAGTACGCGATGTGCCGATTTGCTGATTCGGTGGATAAAATTAGCGGTGATTAGGATTTTATCGTTCATTGACGAAGTTGTAAACGGCTGGAGCAAAATGAGAATTTTTTTAATAGGATGTTTCTTTTTTTTCCACGGCTCGCAAACAATGAGTCGTAAATCCGGAAATCGTCAGGGTCAATCGTCGGAATCGCGTCGAAGACGTCATCATCAAGATCCGAACCTTTTGCCAAGGTTGGCGACGAGCACGGACTAGTACAGATACATTTGTTATGCTAATTAAATAGCCGTGATTACGAGCGATCCGACGATTCACGAACGGTTTTTACGTAATTCTTTCCGCACCTCGGTCAAACGACCATATATATTACCGACAATAATAAACATCGCGGTCATTTGACCGTACGTCGAAAACAACGCTCGTGCGTTTTCGTATCGCGTTACATATTTAACGTGACTTTCTCGAATCTCGTTCTCTTCCCCACAATCGACCTCCTTTCCAATCTCCGTCATTTGACCGCGAAATAACGAAAACAAAACAAAAGAACGACAACAAACTCGTGTAATTATCAAATTACGGTAATTTATTTTACATCGAATATATTTTTTTTTCTTCCTTTTTTTTTAGAATTCCATTTTCTTATGATTTCATCTAACTGCCGACGGAACCGATCCGTTCGAAACGATGAAACGATCGCTCTCCTGCGAGCTCGCGGAATTGTAGATAAGCTCGACGAGGAATCGTATATATATACTCGTCGGTACTTCGTCGTTAACGGGTCTGCCCTACTTCCCGGCAAAAGTACTCGGTTAACAGCTCTTCTCCTCGCAGCCTCCTCTCGTCTCGAGGTTGTTAAGCTGGCGCCTCGCAAGTCCCGTGCGCACCTCGGATCCTCCGCGTCTCATCCTTCCTGCCCTGACTTATCGTGTCGCTTTTTTTTATTTATTTTTATTTTTTTTTAATATTTTTTATTCGTTTTTTCTTCTCTCGTGGATGTACACGGCGCCACATACTACTTCTTCTATATATACCCGACGATCCGGTCTGTCAGCGACTAAAGAGCTGCTCTCTCTCCCTCTCTTTCTCTCTATCTCTCCTTATATTCCACAAGTGCACCGGGGCACTTTTCTTTTCCTCCGTTTGAACGATCTTACAGCCTCCGAGAATCTCGTTATGCTCTAACCATCCTCCGTCTTTATTCGCGAGACTTCTTACTACCAGCAGGCTTTATTTCACATCCCACGTGTATCTCTCTCGCGTAGTTTTCCAGACGACTAGAAATATTCATGGCGTCGCGGAATTTTATCCCCGTCCGACCATTGCCCGACCCTAACTACTTGGGACGGACGGATTTCGTCTTCCTAGCTAGATCGAGCGCGACAATTTTTCTAGAAATAATTTTTTTTTTATTTATTCTTTCGATTTTATTCATCGTGGATTCAACGAATGACGAAACTCTGTCGCGAATTTACATCACTGTTGTGGAATAAAGGCGATGTTAAATATTAGCGGTTGGGAGAGAATGCCGAGAAGCCTACGAACGCCACGATGGCGAAAGTCGCGGATTCGAGAAGCTTCCCACTCCGCGCACACTCCTAACGATCGACTCTCATTTATTTTATTTTATTATTTATTTTTCGACCAATCTTTCATACGCGAAAGAAAAATATCAAACTTTCTGTTTATCGCGCGTTATCTCGTTCTCTAATAAACTTATCGGTATGTAAGAAGTAGGAAGCGCAATTTGAAAATTCGTCGAAATGTTTGCACGTTGTTGAAAATAAATAGCAAAGACAAAATAAGAGAAAACAAAAAAATATTCACACACAACGAGAAGATTCGGAGCTTCTCGCTTTCACGTCGACGATGAAAGTCGACGAAGGATTCTCGCGAGTATTGCGACCATCGAGACGTTTCTCGAGACGCGTGTGTCCTCGAGATCGCACCGTCGCGAGGTCTTTCGAAGAGTCGCGCGTGAAAGATTGAAATAAAATTAAAAGAAAGACAAAAAAAACGTTTCATAAAGTCGGTCGGACATTTCACTCGATTCGTTTCTCCAGTTTCGCTCGATCGCTCGCGTTCGATATTTTCAATAATTCTTCACATTATAAATATTCGAAGAAAACAATCAAACGATCTTTTATATTTTAACAAACACGAGGCAAAAAATTGAGCCTAAAAATTGTTTTTCTAAAAGTTTCGTGAAGACTTATTAATACTCGATTTATTTTGTCTCTTTTACAGGCATACATCTCATGCGCCCTAGGCGTGCACAAAGTCGGCTACGTAATGATCTGCTTCGGTGTCGTAAACGCCGGCTGCTCGTTGCTCTTCGGCTCGATCATGAAGTTCATCGGTCGTCAACCTTTGATGGCGCTCGGCGCTATGGTCCACGCGGCCCTGATCGGTGTACTATTAGTTTGGAGGCCACATCCAGAAAACGCTTACGTATTTTACACCGTCTCGGGCCTGTGGGGAGTCGGTGACGCGGTTTGGCAGACCCAAGTCAACGGTAAGATTTTTCTACATAATATTATCCTTTTTTCTTCTTCTTACGTTACGGCTTGGCTAGAGACGGGGGCCTTCTTCTCACAATGCTCGTGTCTCGAGGACCTAGGAGCCCGATGGGTTCGCTTTTATGTAAGACACGCGAGCCTCTCGTATTCGTGACGTTCGTCGAAACTTCCCGGTTGGCCCAAAACCGAGGGTCGAAGTTTCGGCGGTTTAGAATTTTTTATTTTTTATTCCAGTTGTTTTTTTCCTGTTTTTTTCCTCGCTTCTTTCAATTTAAACGTCTTTTTTCCTTATTTCGTTTTCCAACTCATAGAACACCGCGTGGTATCCTCTCCAGAACTCTGGGGCATTTGGCGTTTGGCCTTGTCGAACGTTCGAACGTGTTTCTTTTATTTTTCATGATTATTTTCGTTGGTCAAAATATGATTTAACTTCGCGCCTAGACGCGTTTCGAATCCGGGACGAGGATTGCCATCTCCGAGTCAAAAGTGTCAAAAACTCGCTCGTCGTACTCTCGACTCTAGAAGAAGAGGAAAAAAAAACTTCCAGTCATCGTTCGAAATTCTCCTCGACGTCGAGTCCGGTTCGTAAACACGAGTCGTCGTATACGAATTTAGCATACGTATCTCCGGACGGGATAAAAGAGGCGGGGGGATTGCAATTGTCTCTCGTTCGCAGGGTATAATCGAGATAACGCATGACGAATCATCGTAATGAGAGATCCGGGTACACGTCGAAATATCAATATTCTCGACAGCCACCTGGGCAAGTAATAACAACCGTTTGAAAATATCGACCGACTTAAATAAATTCTTATTATATCCACCGTGTACTTTGGGACGTCGATAAGATAAAAAAAAATCTTTCTCGTTGAAAAATATATTTTCAACAAATGTTTTTCTTCTCGCTCGACCGACTTGCAAAAAGTAATCGGCGTTTCTAATAAATCTACATTTTGGAGAGAAAAAAGAACGCAATAACTTTTTAGCCACTCTGATCCGCCAATCGTTGATACTACATCGTTATTTTGTATAATTTCGCGACGAGGAATAAAGCTCTGCTCGTGCTGAAGAATTAATAAAAAGGATCAAAAAATGTTATATATTTTTTAATCGATTCTCCGGGGTTCCTCTCGAGACCGAGGAACGTTTTTTTTCGTTGCCATCTCGACACATCGCTTTGGGTTAGCGGGAGAAGAAGAAAAAAGATTACTCGCCGAGGTGTACTCCTCTCCGGTACGCGAATCTCTCAGTCACGGGGGATTGACGTCATCCCGTTCTTTATCACCCCCCTCCCTCCTCCAGCGCCCCTTCACTGTTTCGTCTTTGTCCCTCTACCCCGAGAGCGATTCAACACGCTCTCGCGCGTCTCCGTTCATCATTTTTCATTTTGATTCTTCTCGAAAGAAAAAAGAAAAAACGTACGATGAAAAAATCCCTGCCGTCGAGCTCTTTGGTCTCTCCCTCTCTCTCTCTCTCTCTTTTTCTCTTTCTCTCTCACTCGCTCGCTGTACAAACGATGGATCAAGATTAGCAATAAGCCACACGCTTCTTTTACTTTCTTCGCTCCGTCTCGTTCTCTTTCACGCAATGCTCCGTTCACGATATACGCCCCGAGTTCTCGAACCTGCTACATTATTCATTCGTATCCGTCCTCTCCCGCCCGCCAAATATTATTCTCGCAGACATTTTGTTTTTTGTCAAGATTTTTTTTGTTTCGTTTTTTTTATATATATAAATTTGTTTAATTCGAAGCCAAGAACCGGCTTCTGGCCCAGGTGAGATCAGTGAGTCCCGAACGAACGAGGCCCGAAACATCTTCGATCGATCAAACGAGATCCGACGATACGTCTCGTGTTTTTTTGAAATTTTTTCATCTCGTGTCTCGAGAGAGAAGAAAAAATGGAATCGACGCAAAAAGGAATCGCTTTTGGCGATAGGATTTGTTTTCGACAATGATACAAAGGATCAACAGCCATAACTGTATTAACTTATCGAGATGGATTAAAATGAAACGAGAGTGAGCGAGAAAGAGAGAGAGAAATAAACTCACGGTATGTCGACTCGTTCACGATCGTCAACACCCTCGGGCATTCGTGAATATTAAATGCCGCTTTTAGAAAGTCTACTCTGGGAACACCGATACACTCCTCCCCATCCCGCTACTAGTATCTCATTATATATATTACCGGTTAATTCAATTCTCGAGCGAAAATTACGATAGACGATTTATAAATTTGTAAAATATTGAAAACCTCCCAGATCGTTTTATCATCACGACCCAACACCTCGTAGAATTATTCAATAAAAAGGAATCTTCTTGTTTCCCGGAAGATCGAACGAATAGAAAATATTGAAATAAAAAATTAGACAGAGATAATAAAGATCGACGAATTCGAAGAATTGAAAAGTCGTATCGATCGGGATATCGATTCTTCGAGGAATATCATATCGCAATCTTGATTTACTCGGCTTGACTCGTACATAACTGTACCAGATATTCGAGGAATCTCTTCTTGGAGCGGCTTCGTAACGCGTCTCTCTCTCTCTCTCTCTCTTTATAAATGTTTATATATATGGCGACCACGGAAAATATACCCGAGAATCGGTAGCTATTACGGTTGATCTCGTGACGGGTACTGCAGAAGCTAAGACGGTTTCTCTTCGGTAATTGGCCCCCGAGCGCGTCCGGCGTCGAAGCACCGGTCTCGACGTACTTCCGGCCGACGTGAATATCTCGCGATTCGCCGACGCGGATTTATTTTTTCCACGTACGAAGCGAAAAGATTTAATATCAATTTATCAATCGGTGAGTGATCAAAGAGAAACGAATTCAGGATGATAACGTAACGACGATCGTTGTTTATCAATTTCACCGGATGTCGTTTCTCGTCCTCGACAACGGTCGGAAAACGCCGAAGTTCGTTTGAATGAAAAACAGAGAGAGAGAGGGAGAGAAAAAACGTACAACAATCGACTCTCATTACGCAAGATCGCGAGCGTTTAGAGCGCGCTTATTAGCATCGAAATAGAGATTGATGTTACGCGAGTGTATCCTCGTTCGTTTAATTGTTCGATCGGATGCATTTTTTTTGTCCATTTTTTCTTTCTTTTCTTTTTATTCGATCGTTTCATGAATGGCTCATCGATGCAGAGTCATAAATATTCGCGAAACGTGATTCGCTCCGGATTATTCCGTGACGCGTCTCTCCTCGCTCGTTACGTTAAATTGGATGAGAAAAAAAATTGGATTCCATTGTAATCGCCACGTGGATGCGACGGACAGGTGCGAGATATCGTTCTCGTACCTAGAACCGTTTTTCTCTCTGTCTCTCACTCACTCACTCACTCCGATTTTATTTCTCTGATGTCTATCGCAGTCCTATAATGGCCTGGTACATCCTCTCGTCGTAGCCTTCGAGTTAAAAGCTCCAGTCGCAATATCATTCTTGAGATCCGCGACGTGTTCGAGTTATGGCGATCTTTCTCCCTCTCTCTCTCTCTCTCTCCTTCTGTCTTTTCCATTTTTCCGTATAATACGTCTCTGTCAATCTCGCATTAGAGATTGTTTTTATATCAGTCGTATCGATCTCTAAAAAAAAACAGATACAAATAAACACTTCTTTATCGAAACGCACGAACGATCCCGCTTTGCGGTATCATGACGAGCTCGGCCGTGGGTCAAGGATGCGCTCGCTCAAGCGAGAAGGAATCAGCCTGAATAGAAGAAAACATACACGACGTTTTATAGATCTTACCATCGGACATAGTTTCTTCCGTATTCTCGTTAAATGAATTTTCATTTAAAAAAATTTTCTTACCTTTATCTAGTTAATTTTTTATAGCCACTTTTGTATTTATGTTTCAACCGATTTTTTCATAAAATACTTCTTGTTCGCAGGTCTATACGGTACGTTGTTCAGGCGCAACAAGGAGGCTGCGTTCTCAAATTATCGTCTTTGGGAGAGCGCGGGTTTCGTCGTAGCTTACGCCTACAGTACGCATCTCTGCGCGAGAATGAAGCTTTACGTGATGCTTTCGGTATTGATAATCGGGACAATGGGATACATCGTGGTGGAGATATTGCACAGGCGAAAGCAGAGAAGACTAAAAGCTATCGCGGAAGATCCAAAAGCGGCGCAGGCCGAGGCTAATATGCCGGAGGAAACGGACGACGAGAAGGACGACATAGACGACGATATAATAATCACTCATCTCTGATTCGATCCGTGAAAACGAAAACAGCACAAGAAATTAAAGAAAATTTTAATCGAAGACGGATAGATAGTGAAAAAGAAACGTGCGTAAAAAAAAGAAACCCAAAAAATAAATTTTTTCAGGCATTCGACGAGCGTTGAAAAATCGCGCGAATCGTTGCCATTTCTCAACCCACGGTTCGATCTCGTTGAATCGCAAGCATTTACCGGGCTCTCGCGTGGACGATGTAAAAGATGTTTAACCGTCCATAATGAATCGTGAGTAAATATCTCGTTCTCCAATTATTCGCGACGAAAAAAATCAAATCAACGCACACAAGGGAAGATCAAGACGAACCTGTACTTAGAATTTATTCAACGAAATGCGAGAATCCAAAATCTCTCGCACCGGGACCAACCAAACAGTCGGAGTCGAAGGATTTTTCTTACGACGATTCTGACGTAGAAAAGGGGAAGAAAACATTCCCGGCTCGAGAGTGTTGCTACATTATTACGATTATAGAGCCAAAGTGATTTTAGTGAACGTATGACCATGTTGAGAGTGTTTTTTCTTTTCTTTTTTCTTTCATTCGCGCAAGATCCGTTATAATTCGTAGAACGAAAAGTTAAGCTTTTCCCTTATCTTCGAATGTGCGCCGAATCTTGTGCGTCGAACGAATATCGTCCCGATGATAAAATTCTATACGAAAGATCGTATGCGTGGGAGAAGAAAGAGAGAAAAGAATAAGCGTGCACGCGTGAATTGAGGGGCTTCGAGCTTGGCGAGTCGTGGCTCGATTTAACGCGAAAGTGATATATACCTGTAGTGTACTATAAATAGTAGTTACATATATGTATTTTTGTTTGTTTGTTTGTTTGTTGAGAAGGAAAGAAGTATCGACGATTAACCCTGGCAGGGTGGCCAATTGCGTGCTTGTTGATTAATGCATTGATCGATGAACGATCGATCGCCAGGCTCGAAGCTCACGCCCGAAAAATAAAAACGATCGACAGCTATGTCCCGCATTGGGTCTGCGTGAGTATCTGCGTATATTATATGAGTGGGTGTGTATGAATTTTATCTCGCGACCGTTAGCGAGAATCGATTATTGAAATATTAATGAGACGAGAAAGAAAAAAGAGAAGGAAGAGTATCGTCGTCCGTTACTCAAAACTGTACAATTTAAAAGAATCGCGCGTCTGTGTTTACGAAAAGTTTATTGTAACGAGAATAAGACACGCACGCGCCGAAACGAATGAATCTGCGAATTAGCCTCCGGAATCTCCAGGTAGGGAATTATTATTGGAACGTGGCGAGAACTAGCTGGGGGAGAAAAAAAAGGGAGCAGTATTTTTTTGTCTCCTCGAGAGAGAGAGAGACTTAGGGTACAGTTAACGAGATTGCAAGATGTGTGTTTGACTGATGCACGGCCGGACCGCGACGATATAAATCTTTCTTAGATCATATTCGAGTGTAAACGTAGTTAACCTCGCAATCGCGAGATGCGTCAGCTCAAAGTTGAGGTAGAAACAAATGTTGTTGTTATGCTTTTATTTTATAACACAAATAATAACGAGACAATTATTTTATCAATTAACTTCGTGGCTAAAACAATTCTCGGACTTGGAATAAATGTTCTCGTCGAGTTGTGTCGATTGGGTCATGAAGAAAAAACTAATGTTGTCTGGAATATCGCGCCTCCCGTTATCTTCGCTCGCATCGTTTCTTTTCGCGTTTTCTCTAAACATCGTTTCATTTTTTTTTCATTCTTTCTTTCGTCTATTTGAAAGATTTTACGTACTCGAACTCGAATCTCGTAAGCGCGGATTCTTGACACACATCGTCGTTTAATTTTCGAACTGGTTTTTGTTTGATTTATTCGAACGCTATTTCGCCACATAATCGAGTGCTTCGGCGCACTGTTCGAGAGAAACACTTTGTACGGACTACGAAGAGTATTTAGAAAGAAAGAAAAAAAACGAGCGAACCAAGTACAGATCTCGTGCGTTCTGAGCAAATTATAATCTCGTCATTGAAAACTTTCTTGACGCTAATTTCTCGATCTCTCTATCCAATCTCGTGCGTTACTCCGCTTTCTCTCGGTCTTTCTCACTTCTTTCCCGTTTCTCAGTCGTTGGCGAAAAGCATTTAAAAAAAAAGGACACAACGAAACAGGAAATATCGGGCGTGTACTTTAATCCCAGTCACGCATCGCGTTTCTATTTATAAATCGAACGTGTAATCGGCCGGCATGCGTGTGCCCTCGTCATTACGAAAAATCATTTCTTGAGCATTTTCCGATTTTTCTCTTTTTTTCTTTCGACATATATATATATATATTTTGTGTAAGGATACAGATAAATTCTCAAGGATCGATCTATCACGCTTGTCCGCGTCGCAATCGCCTCGCCTATGTTTTTTTTTCATCTGCTTCTTCTCTCCCTTCTCATAATCACGAGGCGAGTAACATAGACGACATTCACGTAATCCAAGATCGTTCGTTATCTATCGAGTTCGAATTTAATTAACGCCTGTCGTGCATTCGATTATTCCCCGAGGCAAGATCGATGGCTCACTACCGATTTTTCAAACTAGCTCGATTCTCATATAAAATCATGCCAGGATCTACTTTTGTCTATTGGATCGATCGTCGTTCGACCCAATTGGTGAGAATTTATTTTTTTGTTCTCTCGTCGAACCTTACGGTGTTAATATTTTCCAAAATGGGTCCATTAATTTTTCGAGATGTTTGAAAAATTGTCAAATTCTAATCTGACGAGCGTGATAAACATTAATATTCATAGACGTACTCGGTACTACCCCGGCGAATACCTTTCAGTACCAAGGAGTGCCCGTGAACGTCCGGCTACGAGTTTGCATTCTCTCTCTCGCTCTTTCTCTCTCGTCCAACGACTTGCGTTGAACGATCGTTCTACGATCGGGCTATTCGAGACACTCGCCTATGAGGTAGAGCCGATACAAACGCGGAAGTTCGGTATAGAATCACAGCTCGTACGACCTTCGGCTGGACCGGTCCAGTGGGAAGAAAGCTCAGTCGTAACGCTCAGCGGCACGTTGAATTTTGCGTCTCAATTTTTTTTTACTTCGTTCCTCTCTCTCTCTCTCTCTTACGATTTTTCTTTTTCCTCGTCAAGATCGAAGAACTCGTTTGACAGCCTCTTCCAAACCTTCTGACCATTTAACGCGTGTCTCTTCAGCCCGATTAAATAATACCCGGGATTCCCCCGGAGTGTAAAGTATCTCGTCGCATCGCATATATCACGTTCGGAGAAAACGAAAATTCTTGACAATCGTTTCGCGCTCCGATTAATTAAGATCGTTGATAATCGAACGAGGTGAGAAAGAGAATAACGCCGTAGAAAAAAACTCTGCGAACCTCGAACTGCGAATTCTCGCGAGACTTCAATTTGTATTTTTCCACACTTGTTAATGATGTAACTAAACACAAACACACACACACACACACACACTCACACAGAGAGAGAAAGAAAGAGAAAGACGTGTTATATATGTTCTACCAAGCAGTATTTTCATCGTATATCCCGATCAGTATTAATTATTATTGAGAATTCTGGAATTCGCGAGGACGTCTCTGCGTGGTGTGGATAAAACAAACAAAAAAGCTCATTGAAGTCTCTCGTTTCGTGCGCATGTATTGTTAATCGCGAGACGTTAGAAACCTCGGTATGCCAGGAGTGTAAAACATATATCTAGCTGTAAAGTCAGCGGACTCCGTTCTCGAGATAGACTTTGGTTAAAGGCTTGCGCAATTTCTCTGCGTAGGCGGTAAAACGTTATACGGGCGACGGTATCTCGCTGTGGGTGTCGCCACGATTTTCCAAGCTGCAACGTGTGCATTGTATAGATTCTTTGCCGCGAGCAAAGTACGGGCTCGAGGAAAATCCGTCCGTCACGATAGGTAAAGCTAAAAAGCGAAAGATATATAAAGGTACATGCTGAAAGAGAGATAGGAAAAGAGAGCGCGAGACGACTGGTGTATTATATCGCCACAACGGCCTTGTTAGCTTCGTAGTCACTTCACCATTAGAACATTTGTTTGCCGCTAGTTTATCTCTCTCTCTCTCTCTCTGTCTCTCTCTGCTCTTTCTCTTTCACTCGTTCTGAATTTTCACGTTCTCTGTATTACGTATGCGCGATAGGACGATCCAATGAATAATGAGAATTGTAAACTTCTTCCAATCTGTTCCACAACTATTTTTCTCGATTCTCTTACATCGCCAAATTCGCTCATTTTGTTTTTTTTTCGAGTCAATAAGAAGGAAAGATCAACCGAAACATAAATAATGCCAGTTCGTATAAATTATTATTAATTCGATGTTGAGTTATATTCGCAATGGTGTTTACAACGAGGTGTAAAAGTGAGAAGGACGTGCGAGCCGGAAGATCAAATCTCCGCTGACCCAATGATGAAACAAATTTAAAACGAAAAAGAAGAAAACATTAAAAAAAGAAACGAAATAACAATAATTCTTTCACTTTTACAATGGCTGACGTTTCTCGACCCACGAACAAAAGGACCCGTGAGAAATTTAGTTTTTTGCGTCCCACCGGGTATAACCCGACCCCCCGTTCCCTGATTTAAATGAAACAGAGCGTGTTCAATCGTCACGACTATCTCACATAAGGTAGGCAATATATTGTATTCGCACAGAAAAAGAAAATAACAAAAAAAAAGCAAACAAAGTTTCCGGAGCGCACCGTGGGTGATTATAGAAATAAAAAAGCAATATTACAAATATTTACCAGGGATATATAAATATATACATATGTATACCTAATATACGAGCCCGACGATCGTACCAGGCTACCGCGCAATGTTCAGACCTATTCCGATATAGCCCTCTTATTATATATTTTTTTTCTGTTACAAATATACATATATATGTATATATATATAAAAATATATAAATATATATATATATGTATGTTTGTGTATATATATGTATATATATCAATATTATAGATATGTTTTCTCTCGATATAATGGTCCGATATAGTCGGACCACGTGTACTTAGTTTATCGTTGGTCGTTGCTGTGGTTGTGTCTGAAGATCGCGCAGTGCTTGCCCAGATCTGTCGATTGTTTACCTTTAGTGTAACATACATATATATGTACATGGATATATATCCTGATGAATGAATTTATCCTTAGACAAACTGAGGGATCTACACGGAGCGATAGGATTAATTATATATAATAAAGTGTTAATTCCATTGCTAGTAGCGGACCCTCGGTGATGTCCCAATTTCAAGGGACTGTCCGAAACGGGCTCAACTGTACAGTATACTTACGTTCTAACGATATACATATATATATATATAAATATTATACATACGTGTTAACGATATTTTTCCTATGATTATTATTATTATTATTATTATTATTATTATTATTATATACATAAATGTATGATTATTGATTAATTAATTACTTAATTATGTGCCGATTATTGAGGCGAACCATGCCCATATGTTATTATCTACGATCATTAACTGTTATGCCATTATTATTATTTCATGATAACTTCGTAGTTTTATTATTATTTCGTCAACGACGTAACGTTGATTAGACACTTAGACGATTGTCATTTTTTATTAAATGATGAGTTGAGATAATATAAATAATGTTGAAAACTCCTTTTATATAATTTTCAGTTTCGAAGACTACGAGGAGCAGAAAAAGGAGCAAAATATTCTGTCGCGCGTGAGAGAAATGGAGATTGGACGAGTAATAAGATGGATAGACTCGATTTCTCAATATTATTTTATTTATATGCACAACGAATACATTTATGTGTGGGGTACGATCGCAGTAACCCGCGCTGACAAAGTCAGACACAGCCGTTCATTTCATATGTACATTATATGCAAATATGTATAGTACATTATTTCTTTATACATATTATAAAAATATTCTGGTACTGTACATTCAGACGTACATTTGAGTGTTGCGAGAATCATTCGTGCGCGTATCAATCATTAACGAACGTTTCGTTTTCAAAGTATAGAAAAATATATATAAAAATCGCTCGAGATCTCACGATCGTACGTTCGACGTACATACGTGGATTTTCTCGACGAAATATTACACATCGAGCACGTTTTTTTTTTGTTTTTCATCGAAAGATCTCGAAAATCCAAACGCTTCTGAAACACAGGATTGATACCGGCGTCGAGTTTTTATACGTCGTATAGTTTCAAAAAAAAAAAAAACAATTATAATAGTAATAAAGTACATCGTCTAAAGTACTAATAAACTTGGCTAAATTCGTAACAGGAAATAACAATATATACGCAAAATATAAATGATAAAATATATGTTTATGGATTTTCGTTGAGCCTCGTTGGTATATATAAATGATAAAATCTGCTTCGTTGTGGGATACTTTAAAGAGAAACAGTTCCTTTGGTATCACGAATGCGTAGATCGCCAGACGCGAATCCATTAATTTTAAGTACAAAACGTTTTTCAAATTGTAAGTCACATTTTTGTTGTTCGAGTAACAGATCGGAGAATATTATATGCCTTCGGCGAATCGAAGGAACGCGCAGTTTTATCTTTGGAATTGAGTTTAGTTACAAGTCGCGTCGCGTCCATTCTGTATAAACCTTGAAGTACTGCCGCTTGAATTTGACTAAGTGACGTAAAAAAGAAGCTGTCCGATAAGAGATCAACAACGATTGTTTGGCATTATAGGAAAAATGTTCTCCCATCACTACCTAAGAATACAAAGATCCACAGGAGCCGTGAGTGCTTTGCGCGTATGGAATGATTCTCAATGAAACGATTCGAACTTTCGTAGATTTCTGCATCAGAAATATTGCAAATTCAAATTTCCTACTGGAAATTGTTTAAATTTACAAAAAAAATTGGTATCGCTTGAAAAATTCGCAACTTTACGATAACTTTACGAGCCGATCGAAAGTCATTTCGAGTACCTACAATTAATCGTACATAGATAGCCCTGCAACCTGTAAAAATCCAATGTATTTAGCTTGTATTCGCCGTATACGCGCGAATGAAATTTTATGCAGGTAACAGAGAAACGTGGTGGTGCTGATAGTATGCACGAAGACTATAATACATGCTAACCTATTGCGACTTCGCGAGGCAGGGTGGCCATGCAATCGTGCCCTGTGAGATAACTATCAAATTATCGGAAGACTCTCGTCGCAACGAGCATAACAATTATCCGTCTCTCCCAGTTTATTGCTAGGAATATAATTACGACGATACAAAAGAAAGAAAGATAGAGGGAAAACAAAAGTGTGATCGTGCAACGAATCACACGAATATTTTGTTCATGTTTTGAGAGAAGGCACTTCGCGATGGCATGAACCGGTATAGTTTTCAGTTCTTTTACAACTCTTCTCCGCTTAATGTACAACAAAAAAAACTCACACGTTGGACTTTGTATAACAATTCGTTATCGAGATTTGGGGCAAGGAGGAAAATTTAATCGACTAACCGCGAGTGAAGTTCTATGGCAATTTCGTGACGCGACGGCAGGCGATGTTTCGTTCGTGAAGCTTGCGGTATACAGGTCGACGCTAATTTATTCTTGGCTTCTTTCACTTTGGAGCCTTTAATTGGCATATTTGCCGATAACGAGCGTTAACATCTGGCTCCAGTCGAGACGAAATTTCGAAGCAACGATCTCGCGTTTCAACTGGCGTTCGATACGTCTATGTCGATAGTCTCTTCCTTGAGCAACATGCGTTTATCCTCCCTCGTAGCTGCTTGCTTCTTACCACCGGCCTTGCGTTTGCCACGATTGAGCACACCATTCTCATCGTCCATCATTCGCAAAATTTGCGTCTGATCCGAACTCTCGATCGGTGCTATGGAGATGTCTCGAACGGCACGGAACTTGCCGCAATTATTGAGATGTTCGTTCTCCAAACGGAAAAAATTCCAGATAAATCGTCTAAACACCTCGAGCGGTGCGACGATCGAAGTCATGAGATCGCTGGATATGTAACTGTACTCGACGAGAACGTAACTAGCGACCCACGAGAATCTAAGTACGAGGTCCTCGATAATAGCGAAGTAGTAAAAACCGGCAGATGAATAAACTACCTCTTCGCGCAAGAATTTATTCTCGCCGGCGTTACTATCGAGAAGACCCCAATCCATCTTTATGTCCCATGTATACGAATAAACGGAATTTATGACGCAACTGACGATCCACAACCACAGCCATGGACTTTCCCAGTGACTCGTGTATTCGGGCTGATGATATTGCTTTAGAGTCGTAGCTATAACGACGAGAAAAGTCGTGGAATATTTTCCAGCATTAACGAGATGCGGAAAGGCTTCTTTGGAGTCGCGATAACGTCTTATACACTGAGCGAAACGAAACCACGCCGGAAGGCAATTGACCAAGGGCCGAATTATAAGTGATCCGGACATGCATTGGGTCGTGTCACCGGCTTCGAGCCAATTGCCGTTTGTGATGTAGAAGCATAGCAAAAAATGAAAATCCATCAGCGGAGTGACAAGACTATTGAGCTGATCGGCAAGCCAGAAATCAGCGAAATTGACGAAAGCAAAGGGCGCTATTATCATACGCCAGGATATTCGGAGTAGCCAGAAGCGCGCCTCGTGACGAAATATGCGAAAGGGATTGAGAAGAAAAGCCATCATTATGCAAACGAGAACAAGAGGATTCACGTACGGCGGTATGCTTAGACTGGCGCTGTAGAGAAAACTCAGAAGACTCAGTGTCCAAATGACACCGAGAACAGCCGCGAGTTCCATAAGATGTTGCTCCGATAAGTGATTACGAGGATCCAGTTCGAATATCAGAACGTGATTTACACCCGAAGAACGCCAACCGTATACGTTCACGCCCATTAGAAAGAGGAATTGTATTATGAGGAGAGGTCCTCGATAAAGGCGGAAAGCAATTTTCAGATTATCTCCGCCGTCGTGAAATATAGCGGAGAGAACAACCGCGACAAAGAGGATGATAAAACTTCCGGAAAAGAGACCAACTTTGAAAGTTGTCCAAGGGCTCTGATGCTCGCCGAGCGGTGGTACGCGAAGACGTTTCATTGCTCGTTGACGATCGCCACCTTCCAGACCACTCGTCACCGTCGCTTCCGTTTCTTGAATCAATTTGTCGATATCCTTCGACGTGCAGAAATGCGACGTCTCGACGCACTCCATACGCCATTTTGAACCAGTCTCTACCGAAAGAAGCTGCAAAGAATTCGTAAAATCCATCAGGTTACGTACTTTTGCGTATTTTCGAATACGAAATTAATCATCGTTACCTTGTCGTGTTTCTTCAATATCTTTCGGAATCCCGTGTAATTGAGATTCTGATAATTTTGCAGAAGAATCAGAGACAGATAATATTCGGAGAATGCAAGTTTGAGCTCTCTTATCTTTCGTGTCGGTAACTGAGTCTTTGCAGCTGCAGCAGCTTTACCCTTGTTCTTGCCACTGGAACGTTGCAATTCCATGGCGGTCTTGAGCTCGTTCTGCAATGCAGCATATTTGCGGGTAGCCTCTGCCAACTTCTCTATACAAAAGTCATTGCCCGTGTTTATTTCTTTTTTTTCTAATATTATTCGAACATTTAATTGCAGTTACACAAGAGCTGACATAAATCTATTCCTCACCGGAATAAAAAGTGTTGATCTTCTTGAGCTCGCGGTCGCAGAATGTGAAGAAAACTTCGTCGAAGGAGGCAAAGTGACGCGATATTACCTCCGGTTCTACGCTCTCGGCGGAAGGAGCTTCCTCCACGGCTGCATACAGCATTGCCTTCATCTCCTGTTGGTTAACAACAACGAAAAGCAGAAAAGAGTATTACGTCTTTATCTCATTTTAAAACAGCATGTCATAAAATACGTTATAGAATATCGAAAAAGATTTTTAATTCTCAGCCAGAAGAATTACTATACCTCGTAACTGATGTATTGCTTTCGCCATTCTGGCGTTATGTGCGCTGACAAATGTTCCGCAAACTTCATTGTGATTGGGCGCTGAACAGAATATCTTGGACACTAACCACAAAAATTCAAGCTCCTGAAAAAAGAAAGCATGGTCTGAAAATGAACGCGATTAATATGTTCTTTTGTTACATTTGCACTATCGTACACGGAATTGAATTAAAAACTTGATATAAACATAGATATCTGAAACAAGCTGAAACACACTTCGATACTACTTTTCAGAGATTAGGTATACTTCGCGATGATTGATAACGGCGTAAGGTTGGATTATAAAAAGGTCATAACGATTAATGTAGCACAGACAAGATTCTACTACAACGTGATAGATTGTGTTTTTGTCGACCAAGGTGCTTCTACTTAATTGTAAATAAATTCTTTCAATTATCACAATAAATATATTTATGAGAAAATAATGTGCCTGGGTGGCCCGAAGTATTGGCAGAGTGAGAGCAATCGTCAATTTCAATTGCAGTACTCACCTCTCACTGGTCGAAAAGACGTAGTGTATTTCAAGCTGCATTTATAAATGTTCCGATAGCTTTGTCGGCTTTTCGAGCACTAACAATTCAACGTACGCGAACTATAAATATTGAATTGTTCCAAACAGAAAGAGAGATGGGTGGACTGCAACGAATACATGTGAAAGATGGTATATTGCGTCGAGTTGCTTCTGCTTCTGTAGTATTGAGACTTCGAGGGTGGGAGGTTATATACCAATATGTATCACACACTTAACTATGCTGAGATTATCGCAAGATCAAACTATACGAACAACTAGAAGTACACAAAGCTTTTATCTTAGCACTTTCGGTGAGGTGTTGCACTCGCTGTCATTCTCAACCTCATTCTTAAGATGCCAACACTATCAACGATGACGACCATTGTTTAAAGACTGTGCGGTAAGGCGGTGAAAAAGAATACTGTGTATTAACGCCGATTTCTCAATTTATCAGACAAAACATTAATATTTTATTTCATTTTTGTTTGACTTCGACCACCGTGTTAAATAGCAACGAATGTATTCTAGTTAAAGGGTCAATTCCTCACACATAGATAACTAGTGGAAATTATTAGCTCCCTGAACATAGCCTACCAATTGTAACATTTTGGAAGCTAAATATACTTACTAAGGTGAATACTAAACATTTTTGTACCAACAACTCTGCTAATGAATATTCTTCTAATTAATAAAATTTATATGTGTTAGTAAAAAACGGCAGGCAAACATTTCTGGATAGTTCGGGTAATGCGAGTCAATATAAAAAAATGAAGGTAATGAGAGTCAATTCAAAAATAGTCTGACAATGAGACACATATAGCACACACACAGTAGCACATAACGCATACACGGTACACTCATAAACGCACAGTTTATTGTCACTGACACATACACGGAGTCGAATTTTTCAAAAAACTCTTTTTTTTGGACCTGCGAGTACGTGTCTGAACTGTACATGTGATCTGCGTTGTAAAGCAGTTGTGTCTTGTGTATGCTGTGTGGATAATTTGTGTGGTTTACCTTCGGAGTGTATATGTACTGTTAGTCGTTATCTACATCGCACCGTCTGTTGTTCTATTCGAGAAATACATTTAACTATGTCTTTTGGCGTGAACATTATGGGTAACGTAGCTATGTTATTTAATTCTGCAGCAGCTATTTTTTCTTTCATCACTACATGCCAATTATCTGTTTTAAATACTTATTGTTCGTCAAACACTTGTGAAATTATGTCCACCTTTCATACAGACTCAATAAGGACGGCTACTGCTCGAGATAAAGATGCAAACTTTGGTATCAGGAGAACATAATGTCGAAGGGTGTTGCAACCCAATCCTAACTCTCATAATGACGCATCTAGAGGAATCAAAATTTTCTTTGTTTTTTTATCGTATGTTGTAAATAAGAATGAAAGGTTATAATTGTAAATTAGTGACTAACTGTAATTAGTGTGAATGTCCACTAATCGATGCTGTAAACATATTCATCAACAACCCAACCAAGAGATTTGGTGATCTGAAATTGTAGGTTAGGACGCACACACCATCCACAAACACCATGTTGTACAGCTTGCTTGTTATTTAAGGTTAAGGTTAAGTTAAAAACGTGGATTCCGGTGGATCATTGTAGAAAAGAGATAGTGGGGTAACATACTTCGAAAAAACACTGTTTTTTGATCTTTTGACAATTAGGAATAACGAATGCCAGCATAAAAAACGGAAATGAAGAAGAATAAAAAATGTCTATTTTCCTCCTTCTATCTCCTTCGATATTACATAATTATGATTGACAACACGAGTTTTTATGCCTAAATAAATAAAAATTGAACATTTTCATTGTACTATAAACATACCCCAACCATATTCCAAATATAACCTAAAAGAATGATCACAGTATTAATATTGTATCATTTTACCTCTTATAACCTCCTTGGATATTATGTAATCCTGATAGCAGGAGCGATTTTTGATGCCCAAATCCCATATTAATACACGGGACTTGACGGTCAATGATTGGCTGCTCACTGACCAATCACAGTACGTTTCCTCTTGCAACTTCTTCTCACATTATGTAATCCTAATACCAGGAGCGATTTCCGATGCCCAAATCCCATGTTGTTATTACACGAGACTCGCTGCTCTGTGATTGGCTACCGGCGGCCACCGACCGACCAATCAGGATACGAGCCACCTTGCAACTTCTTCTCACATTCTGTAATCCTGATACTAGGAGCGATTTTTCGATGCCCAAATCCCATATTAATACACAGGACTTGCCGCGCTGTGATTTGCTACCCGGCGACAACGGCTGGCCAATCACGTTACGTTTCTTCATACAACCTCTTTCTACATTCTGTAACCCTGATACCAGGAGCGATTTTCGCTGCCTAAATCCTATGTATTAGCAGGCGGGCAATCACCACACGGCAGCGTGGGTAATGATATATACAGAGATATAATGATTGGCAAAACCACAGTTTATTAATTAGTCGCCCGCTGATTTAAAGGGTTTAAGCGAAACTTGCTCTTCGTATCAGCATTACAGAATATCTAAAGAGGTTGTAAATGATAAAGTAAAAATTATTAATTACTAAAATGACATATTTAAGTTCCCGCGATCTTTGGATCACGTTCAGGTTTATTTTAGGTTATGTTCCGGACGATTGGAGGGTGTTTTCTTTGGTTTTTGGAACGTAGGTCGGGTGATAAAAATTACTCTTTTCGAAATGGCGGAAAATATTTTTATTCTGTGATCATTGAACGAAGAAAAATGACCATTGTCCAATATTTTATATCGACTGTATACAGAAAAGCCGAATCGCATTGGCATATCATGCGTGTAATCCACTCAGCCAATTAATAATCTTTTCGATCTTACAAGCGCAAATTCGTAGCATTCTGTAAGTACTAAATTTCGCTTATAACTGTGTACGATTCATACACAATATACAATATATGGTACGAATGTACAAATATACATATACGTACATAATAATGTTACAAGTTTCAAAGTTTTGTTAAACATATCCAGTAGAAAATATATATAAATGCTGAAATCTGAACATAGCTTAATCAGCAAAGCACACGTGGTAAAAACATGAAATACCTTTCAACCATGTGGTGCAATACACGAGTCAATCACTATGAATACTTTTCTCATCCATCATTCTCTTGCTGCGTTGTATTTCGTTAAATTTATAGAGCTATCGAACGCGACTGAGCAATGCAAGTATATCAAACTATATGTTGCAGTTTTCTTCTCATTACACGATTAATGTCGATGATCATTTTACTAACGAGGATTTAAGAAAATTCGTTAACGTAATACATTTACTATCGGAAGGCATCGTTTACGTTATTGAGAATAAACACGATCGAAAAATATCAACGGAAGTGCAATGCTTTACTCAGATCGACGTAGATATTTAGCAAATATAAATTCCTCAAGGCAGATTTACTTGTTGGACCATTGTTTTTTTTTTTCAATAACAGATAGTAGCAGGTAAAAGTAGATACGAATCTTAGGAGAACATTAATTCTCGTATTGCCCAAGAAACATGTTGCACGATGGGCAGTAATGTTTCTTTATCAAACAACTGTCCATGCAATAGGGACAAGGCGCACATGGCCAGCATCTGAAAATAAAACGTAACAAACATTAATATTGAACATTCCTTTGTCAGCTACGTATCAGAAACAATAGTTCAGTTTCAAATTCGTTGTACATACCCGATAAGGCATAACAAAAGGGCAAAGAGATGAGTTTTAGTACTGGTCTCGTTCATAACTCGAGTCGAAATGTGAGCTTGGCAATGAGGACATGTCATTGCCTGAGTTTCTGGGCCAAAGACAGCCTGTTGCACGAAAATAACACCTGCAAGAAATAAATACGTCGTCACACCTTCGAACGTACCTGACTTGCATAATTGATGAATCGATAAACTATAGTATACGTTCGTTACATTTTTGTTATTTTCGATTCTTCAATTAATTAATATCAAGGGACAATTGTTTCGATTATGTAACGAGCTAAATTCCAATGCATATTTGAGTCCTCCACAGTGGAGTTAACGTACCAGGAACGGCTTGTTGCGGTGGATATTGATGTGGTTGGGCATCGTTGTAAGGTGGTGGTGGTGCGAAACCAGGCGGTGGTGCAAAACCGGGTGGTGGTGGTTGATAACCTGCTGGGGGTGGTCCGTGTTTGTCCATATTTGCGTTTATATCAAATTCAGCTACGATTCTGAAAACAAAATACCGTATACACATTATTTATCATAGCTTCGACGCGGAGACGTTTTTTTCACGATGACCTTGACGGGCTTCGTATCGTCCGACGTGCACACGTCATCTTGTACATACGAGCAACGATCTATACAAACATGGCTGAGGAATATTTGGTAATCGAACCCCGAAAGATTGTGTCGATCTAATCGATAGTACTATCGATTCGACTTATTAATCACATGTTACCGATGTCATATTTCGACGAATTGGACGGGACGGGTGCCGAATACACTCGTTCCACTCCTGATGTAAGATACGCGACGTGCCTCACAATTGATAACGTACGAATGCCAGCCGTTAAGTACAACACCCACACATAAAAATATTACTCAGAACTTGCACATATAACTCGTGCACAATGTTCACGTGTAGATATCGAACTGTTGAGATAACGAACGCTGTAGTTTCCTTTGTCACACGAGTATGCGTTGTGGCCTGCCAAGTTTTTTCCTTCCTATTATACACATAGCTTATAATGCATGCCGGGGCAAAATAACACGTACTATAGCTAACTCTGGCTACAGCTAAAGCTACAGTGCGTTATTATTTAGGCGACAAATTCTGCAAAAGCCCAGGATCGTGCGCTCGTGACCTCCGTAATATTGATCGTGACGTATCAACGCTTTTACCCTCGAGCTCTCGAAACGCGTAAATAAAGGACGCCATGATCATTTTTATAGCTCTACAGGCGCCATACGCGAACGAATAGAGGAAACAAAATTCAAGAAAAATGATTCTCCTACACGAGACTACGCTATGGCACAATCATCCGAGCCGGAAAATTCCAATAGACCATTACTGTTTAGAATCATTAAGTCTTCGAATCGATCATTGGAAAATACGCGGAAAAACATACACGAGGGTCTCGAAAAACGAGCCGCGGTAAATCCCAACAGTGCACGAGTCCGTCGTCAGATCTCGTATCAGCGCATGGTATACTACTCGAACAATATCGCATGCGAAACGTGTCCCTATCACAATATTGCACAGCCGGTATGAGTCATCGCGTTCGCGCAACCGGAAGACCATACGTGAATTGTCATCATTTTCTCTACCAATGCGTGCAAAATCACAGAGATGTACAATGATAAGACTAGGTTCGAAAAAAATTGTAGAAAACCTCGTTCTTCTTCCTGGGTGTGTCTCCATAGAAAAAAGTAGGAAGTTAAATTTACAGTTACCAAAGTCCTGGAGTATCATGGAGGCTCGAGATACCGAAAAAAGACGACTGGTTCAGCGATTTACATACCGCCGTCTTCGTGAAATATGAGCTCCGTATGGGCAACTTACGCAAGTCCCGATCATTTAGCATGTGGCATCGTGTGCATGCTTTACATCAGGGCCATCTAGTTTTTTGTAAAGATCTGGGTGAAGATTCATTTACAAGTATCCAGCTATGTGTGCTCAGTCCATTGCGTTTATTAGATCGCAGTTTATCTGTGACACGAACACGTAGCGAAAAAATCAGCGAAGAGAAAAAAAAACAAACGGAGAAAAAAATATGAGTTTATTGCGCAGAGAACATCTCTCGTTGGTGTCGTCAGATAGGATTGGAGATAAGAGCGTCGAGTGTGTTAAAGGCCTCGAGAAATTGTGGGTTGAAGAGACCGTGGGCTCTTAACAGGATGGAAGACGAGTCGAAACCCGAAAGAGAACGGCGACATGGCCAAAGGCCCGGTATAAATTGCAAAAAAAATCTCACTGCGTTCTGGCAAGGCCAAGTTCCGACGATGGCAAGAGGTTCTCATTGCTGAATTTTTGTGGGCTTTGATACTTTGCTATTATATCCTCGTATCGTCCGCATTATCATTGATTACGCACGGAGTTTATCGCGACGATAGTTCCTTCGTGTTTGTATGTCCGAAGATGATTCATCGTCTTGCCGGTATTTTTTTTTTTTTTTCACAAATCCGCTCTTTTCTTTCGATCGATTGGAAACTTATCGGAAAGATTCGAACGTCGATAACGCTTTGTTAGCAATACCGAGAATGCTTCTGTCGAATTTCGTCAGTGGCTAAAAATACTCGGCACTCTGTAACACCGGATCACTTTCGGTACACTTGGCAACAGGTTTTCACGATGCTCTCATGTATAGAGCATTATTCGTAACGAAAACACAATATATTCCACCTAGGACATGCTTATAGTAAAGCTACCAAGTTGGGAAAGGTATACTGTATATCACGCTTATCGCATCATGTATGTACGTTATTCATGCGGTTTCCATTACCCCGATAAGTAGGTATTAGGTATTTTTTCAACGTAAGCGACTGTCTAGACGTTCGACGGCCCCTCGTTTCTATCCCACGGCCCTCGAACGTTTGTTGTACCACAAGAAACCAAAGCTGTTTCACTACTGACAACGAGACCTCGCCGTTCGACGATGCCAACATGCGATGAGTTTTATATATCTATATATGTATATATATATATATGTTCAAGTAGCCGCATGTAACTTTTTAAGACTTTCAAAACAATGTATACACTTTCGATCCACTATATAGGCGGATACACGTTTTGGAATGACAACGATGCTACTCCGTGACGTTGTATTTTCACACGTAAATATAATCTATATATGGTTTTCGCAATGTTTCTTACCTACTAATTCGATAACGAGAGGGTACTTCGAGGACGAGTAATATCAGCTAGACCTTTGTATATACGAATATATAATCTTCGGCACGGTAACTGCTCAACACTGCTGACCGACGTACGACTGCGTGCTTCGCTCGAGGCACTGATATACCATTGCGTTCAACTGCTCTCGCTCTTCGCCTCTTCCCTCTGTAGCTCTCTCCTACTTCCACCCAATGCACTGGAATATCCCGGCGAAGCGACGAAATACACAAACACGCATGATTCTTAGGCGGGAGTGTACCGTAGCCAGAAAGACCACTTTATGTCTAAAGTAAGCACCGTAACGAGGATTCTTGATTAGATAAGCATTCAATCGTTTCTTTCGCCCAATCGAAAGCGTAAGATTATTGTATTAAAAGAATTTTTTTATAAGAATGAGTGATTCATTTAATCCTCCCCGTAAGAGGACACTTCCTTGTATCGAACGATCTACGTCTTCTACATATCAGCTGTGTTTGGCGGTCATACGTTAAGTCACGAAAACAGTATTTAAATATTTTGTACGTGTAATAAAAAATACGTTTAACGCGATAACCAAAAGCTGGATAAACTGGAAAATGGAAATCACCTGTTTTCCTCTGACCCCTTGTACTGCGTTGTATGTCCCTTCTACGCCCTGCACCTCTATACGATAATGCAACCTTCGAACTGGGTGTATTATGAACAATGCTAAAAGACTGTTCGCCCAACAAAACTTTGAACTATCGAGAGTTTAACGTTTGTGTACAAAAAGTAACATTGACAAGAATTTGGCGGTAGATTCAGCGAGAATATCAAAAAAATTCGGATTACTCAAGAGTACTAACTTTTCGAACAGACTATTCGTGCTTACAGAAACATCCACGGTGTAGCGCCACGTTCCGAAACTCATTTCACGAAATGCTCACGTAGCATACGTTTTCTAGCAAGATGGTGTGATTTCCATGAGTTTTTCAACAACTCATGTCCGAACTCAATTCTTGCAAATTTTTGACAATTATTCACAGATTCGTCACATACATACATAATGAACGATGCGAAGATAAATCCAGCAAGTGCTCAAAATTGTCGATTCTACGTAAAGCGAAAGAAACGATTTTGCCGTATGACGGTCAAAGCAGGAAACAGTTTCTGCGGTGAACATTTGGAAGCTCCTACCAACGAGGAGACTGTACACGGTAACAATGTATTGAAATCCAGAAGGGTATCGTGTCCTATTGATCCTACTCAGTAAGTGTTTTAACTACGACCTTGGGATATCTTTTTCCAACAATTTTCCCAAATCACATGAATATATAGATTATTTACAGTACCTGCTATGAATCAAGATTGACACAACATCTGAAAGTATGCAATGCCAAACGTTTAGCAGATGCGCAACCTTCCTACATCGTCAAAGGAATTAATCTGGGGGATGTAGATGGATATCACCCCATTCGTGTCCAATTGTCAGAAGTGAGTCAGTCTCTGATTGATTCGATCATCAAGAAAGTCGAAGTTGCTCATGGTAATAATGTTCGATAATAAGATCCGATCGACGTTCTAAAGATCTCGATCGTAACCCTGTCATTTTGATGAACCGGTTGAAAAAGACAGTTGAGTCAACGTAAAAGTTCAACGGTTGCATTTTGGACAGCTTCGCAACTGTTCATCTTCGAAAGTCAACCATCCTACGTTTTCTATGGATGGTTTGGGATTAAACGACCGTTGAATCAACCATTAGGATTCATTTTTACGGTTGACTTTATAGTTCTAAAGCTGTCCAAATTCAACCGTTGATATTTTCGATTCGCTTTGCAGTTGCCAAAATTGCTAGGGAGTATTTATTCTTATTTTAGAGAGGTTGCCAGCTATTAACGAAGAAATATTATGCGAGGAGATTCTAAGAGGAGAAATTGAGAATGAATCTTATGGAGACGGAGTGAGAAAGCATTTGCTTCAGAACGCGTCTCTCCTAGGTCATCTTAAAAATGCGGGTCTTGCTCGGAAAAATACTTGTTTCATAGAATTTGGAGCTGGTAAAGGCAAACTTACTTACTGGCTCGCTCAGACTATCGAAGATTTAACAGGATCGTCGTTAATGCTGATCGATCGTTCGAGTCATCGTCACAAACGCGATAACAAATTGAAGAACGAAGAATGTCCAATAAACGTATCGCGGATAAGGGCAGATATCGCCGATTTGCGATTGAGCGATGTACCAGGAATTCGAAATAACGAACGTATTGTTGGAATAGCTAAACATCTGTGCGGTGCAGCTACAGGTAATTGTCGTATCCTAAAGACAATGCTCACTGGCCCTGAAAAGAAAATAATAATAAGTTATTTTAAAGATTTGACGATACGCTGTCTAGCCGGGCTCACGCACGATGATCCGAAATCTCACGTCGCAGGGCTGATTGTCGCTTTCTGTTGTCATCATCGTTGCGAATACTCCTCCTACGTTGGCAAGAAATATCTGCAAAGCTGCGGTTTTACTGCTGACGATTTTCCAATTTTATCCAGCATCGCTAGTTGGGCCACCTGCGCAACAGGAAAGAATCGTGACTGTGTCGTTGAAGAGACTGAGGAAAAGAGTCGAAACATAGCAGAACGAGAGGACATTGGGCGAAAAGTTAAATCCTTGCTTAATTGGGGAAGAATCGAATACTTGAAAAGTCTTGGTTTTAACAGTAATCTTGTCTACTATACAACGCCCAAAGTCTCGTTAGAAAATATGTGTATGATTTCTTTGCGGAAAAGTTCGTAACACATGGTACAAATGCAAATAAAGCTAATTTTTCAAATTTTCATCGTTTATCTATTTTCTTGACCTGATTTTAATCCGAGTTATCACCCTTACCTTCTGTCGATAGCTCGTAATATGTCTGCAGTTTTCTGTATTATATGACGAACCTCCCCACTACGCTAGGACGCTGCCCCGCCCGATACAACTGAACTAACGCGGTCAAACATTCCATTTCATTACGAGTTGGTTGTAGAGTTGAGAGGAACTATAAGTAACGTATAATTCATTGAGAAAATTTATCGCCACGACAGTGATCGATGTTATTGGATTAGACTTGCGTGAAAGGATCGACGACCGTGCGTCCTTCCAGTTGTACACGGTACGTGAATAACCCTCGATGTTCAAGTTTGTTGCATCTTCAATATTCCGGAAGAGCACGCCCTGAATTTTCACGTATTTGAGACTGCCTACCTGCGAATCCCTAATTTATTATACTATTATTATCGTATTTAAGTAGAGATATTCTCTTTTTTGTCTCTCTTATTTTGCAGAAGTAAGTGAATCTCAAAAAGTCATTAAAGAACGCAAAACAAAGCGATGTCTGTATTAGACGATCAAGAATTATACAAGAATAATACGTACTTTACGAAGCACGAGTACGGTGATTTCACTCCATTCTACGTTGCCATCACCATCTGTTCTTTATTAGGTGGCTTTCTGTTTATCCTGAACATTGTTTTCTGCTGGTGTTCTCAACATCGACAATATTGGCAAGATCGTCACACCGGTGAGTAAAGGCGAATCAGAAATAAGCCAATATGCTTTAAGGATAAAAAATTATAACAGAATTTCTCGTTTTTTATCAGGAAATCGGTGGATACAATCTTTGTGGGTAGTAACGCCGCACAAGAATCCTCCGTTAGATTTATCGGAGCTTAAGCCAAACGCCGTTATTAACACACATTACCCCGAGCCGCATTTGTACTATCCGACTCCCGAAGGTGACGAAGAGGCTCATTATCCGGAATCGGAGCTTGGTGGAACGCCGCAACCGCAGGAATATATGGAATTGCACAAACGAGAGAGCGACATTTAAAATACCAAAAAAAAAAGATCTATAGAAACGAGAGAAAGGGAAGTTGTACAAACCTCTTGTAAACTTTGAAAAGTAATCGATCGCCGAGAGAGATGGGCTTACACGTTTTCTGGCCAGCGAGCGCGTGTCTCACGCTCTTCGTAGTAGGTGTTATAATGATACTTCTCAAATATGGTGAGAACATATGCGGACGTAAGCGTCAGCAAACGAGTTACAGACGCGAACTTGACGATGATGCCGAGGGTGGTTACGCCCGTGAAATATCAGAATCCGTCGCGTAGAGTTGACGAATGTCACAAAAATATTCTAGGAATCCTCCGTTCCTACGATAATGTTAACCGAATTGTTAAGATATAATTCGAAATTTTACGCTTTACCGAACATCCGTTACCAATTACATTAGAATTGACAACGCCGTTGTTGCCGCGGTCGAGCCGACTACCGCCATGCTGATAGCGCAGAGATTTTCTGGACAAATAATTATTTCACCACGAAGAGCCTGCAAACATAAAGAGAGACACGCGTTAGTACAAATAACGATAGGAAAATAATTCACATATTTTATGCCTGACCAAAGGAAATCTCTGAAATTCTCAGCTATAGGATCTGCCTTACCTTGAGATATTAAACGTAACGAAATTTCGTGATTATTTATATAATCCCTAAAGTGCCTTGAGCTGCCATTAAGCTTAAAAAAAAAATCCGTCCATTTTTTTATACGTTTATACAATTCTATGTACTCGAATCTCGACAAAAATTTGTATTCTCATACTTTTATGAATAAAATGTATTAAAACTAAACACGACGAGGATATTGTTTTGCCTTAGACGTAATTTTTTATTTTTATTGACAACATTGCATTTTTGTTTTATTATTGTGACACGTGTAATGGTTACACCTTTCTTTAATACGCAAGTAGATACATTATACAAGGTGTTTTTTAAAAGTATTTGAATTTGTCAGTAGATGAATGAAACTCACCGACACTTCTTCGGCATGTAAAACCTTATCGTTATAATCGATCGTCGAAGAACGATCCGTCGATCGTAATAATTACGCAGTACGCTATCGCTCTGCTGATGAAAGCTTTCGGAATCGATTCGACGATAAAGACTCCTTTATACGTAAATGCTTTTACGATTAAATGCGTGTTTCACAATAGCATCGAAGACCTCTCCGAGATCCCATTCGTTACGGTACCTTTATAATCGCAGATTCCGTTTAATTGCTTTACTTTTATTGTATTTTCTTTTTTGTTACTTTTTCTTTCACGGCAATTCGTTATTGTGCGCCAGTTCCATATCGTTGTGCATAATATTTAATTCTCCACGGCTTTGTTTATCGTTTATCCTTTTCATCGATTCATCTGGTCATCATACGTCTACGAGTATCCCGAGAAAAAAAAACCAGGATCTTGTCGAAAGAGACCGTCTCGAATGAGATTTGTTTGGCCTATGACCAACGGCGTCCATGAATATAAAAGTTTACAGTGAAAATCGAGTAACTGGTGTGGATATAAATGGTAAGTCTGTTTTTGTAGGTTCGGTACTAATACACGGCTTATCTCCGACTCAAATTCGCAATGTTCAAGCTCCTTTCGTTCGATTTACTCGATTCACGGATAAATCAGCCTACACGGTTTCTATCAATTAAGGCGTATTGTCGAAAATTGTGACAAAACGAACGGGCCTCGTTAATAGCACGAGACTTACCGAGCTTTTTGTTCTTCACTTCCGAGGTCAATTGTTTTTATCTATCACGCTATGTTACAATGCGATAAACACACCGAGAATCCATTGTTCAATCGTGTATACAACTACATAAAGAGGTAAAGCACGAGAGAGAGAATTTTACAATCTATTTAATTGCGTTCGATAGACGTTCAACGATAATAATCGAAAGGGCCATAGAACGGATAGATAATTACTATCGCTATACGTATCTAAAACGATAGCCTTAATTTACGTGTAATGATGATATGGTGTGGTAATTTTTTGTCCATATCGCAGCTTTTTATACGCGACGTGAAAACAATAATATTTGAGAGCGCGTGTTCTTTTTGCTCCTGGCGCGCAACAAACACGTAATGCTTCATCGTGTAACGTCCATGGCTCAATTGTATCGTGGTTTTTCTTTGATTCTACAATTTCGTCTAATGAGTCTGAGAATAGCAAATACGAGCACCTCTTGCGTTAATTGGAGCGGGAGTGAAAAGAAAAGATTTTGATTCGCTTATTATATGTCTCGAAGTAGGACACGCTTATTATCGCGTTGCCCCAATATATCAACTGAATCACGATCGTTGAGCGTTCAGAGATGTTTTTTTTTGGTGGGCAACGTTCCGTGTAAATTGATTATTTCAGTTTGATTCTTATGCTCATTGGTGATGCATCGAGGGAAACTTTCATTCGTGTAGATAAGCGAGAAAGACTCTCGTTTTTTTGTTTGTTTTCTTTTATATCTCGTTGAATGAAAGTTCAATGTTCACGGACCATTAGAAATTGGGTAATACATATTCTCCAAAAGTAACAATGTCAAATCTGCGTCCTCCTTCTTATTTTTCTTATCTCTTTCGCCTTTCGTTAAAATGATAAATTTCTGCAAACCGGTGACGCAGAGTGAGAACTCGATCGATATACATGCAGGTTCGTTGTGATCGATCACTATTTCACTCTAATTACCATGTTGAACAACGAACGTTTAATCGCGTACACAATGCGCGAACGCTTTAAGAAGATTTACACCAAGTTTGAGTGTTTCTTTTTGTTTTTTGTTTTTTTTTTTCATTTCCTTTAAATTCTTATTCGTATATATTTGCTCTTTAAATGTTATTTCCTTTAGATAACGATTAACACGTTTGTTTTTTTATTTCTTTGTTTTCATTCCTTTGAAAAACTCTCTAACAATTGGTAAGTCGATTATTGACGGACTCCTTGAAACTGGGTGAACGATATTGTGTTCACAAACGCACACACACACACACACACACATACGCACGTGCGAGCGAACAACATTTGGCCACAGAAAAATTGGAAGATTCTCAGACTCGATATACAATACATATCCAGCCGTCTCGACAAAGTTCGACGCTTCGTATTTTCGGTATAATTGTATAGCAACGGTTAAACACGTTTGCGAAGCATTGCGCGCTCTTCTAAAGTTTCATTCTCCTTCCTCTCTCTCTCTCTCTCTTTGCGACTCTATAAACCCGACCGGAAGTTTGCTGTGTATACATAGATATTATATACTATTTTGTCTGATTTGCGACCGTGGAGACAAAAGGTTTGATTTTGTTTTTTTTCATTGCCGATTGCCTGAGAGATAATCGAGTACCGCAATTCCTTGTTTTTGCTTTTTTCTTTGTTGTTTTTCTTTTCGCCGCGGAACATATAGAACTTATAACTTAATATATACGACTTACTGCTTGCCAGTCTTCTTGTTTGATCGATCTGCTGCGAAAAGAAAGATATCGTCGTAAATTCATTTAAATCAAATCTAAGTCAAATATAAATAATTTATAAAGAATTTAAACGAGTGCCAAGGCTCGAATAAAAAATAGTGTTCTCAGTTACGATTAAACCGACCTTTGTTGGATTTTTTGATATTATTCTCGGGTTTACACCTCTTGGTGATGCGACGTGATTGTTCGCACGAGGGATCGCTGTTGGGCTTGAGTGTATCTACTCGTGTCATTGCGAGATTCACGCATCCGCTAAACGTACCCTTCTCGTAACGACACGCTGCACCCCCGGAGACGCATGTAATCAAACCGCGCGACGCATTTATTATTTCAAAGAATTCTTCACAAAAAGTTTCTCGTAATTAGAAATTAATAAATCATAGCGATGAAATATCATCGCGAATAACGTCCAGTACCTTTTTTACACTTTTTCTGAATGGTCTTGGTCTGCTCGCACGTCTTGTCGCCCTTTTTAAGCGTCAAACTCCGAGTTCTCGTGTTGGTCTTCGAATCGCATTCCGACCATGGACCTTTCACGTATCTGCAGGATGCTGGACTTCCGGATGCTGTCGATTGATAATAAATCGTATATAAACTTCGTTCTCTCGCATTCAACGACGAGTATAATTAAATTAACGTATCGCGTGTTTGCATTTATTCGCTCGACGAGACTCCCAATAACGCTTTAATATTGATTGTCGATATTGCTTCAAAGAAACGAAGGGTAATATCAGTCGCAAATTGCCTATCGGAAAGTGATTGATTGTATTAAATTTATATAGATAGAGACTGCGTATATTTTAGTACGTATGTACGACAAATTTTCCTCTCGTCCCTTCCTTCGTGCCTCGGGCAGATTCGAACAAGAGCTCTATTCTATTATCGTGTCTCTGGGTACGCTCGGGTCCTTGAACGATTGCAGGGCTTGTACACGCACCGATGATTGAAGCTTTATTAAATTGATTTTTCTCTCTATCTCTCTGTCTCGTTGCTTCGCTAGATTTATTTATATCGATAAATATATATACATATATATATCATAATATCCGTACCGCGTTCCTTGGTACCGCGAACCGTCCGAACAAGAACTTCCTTGTCATCCTCTTCCCAGAGATCGGATTCCGCCGAGGCCGTAATTGCCGTCATCGACAGAACGACTCCCGTTACCATTATCAAGCTCCACCACAGCTTCATTCTGAACCTACGACGATAAAAGAATCACAAAAATTTATCAATCAGTATCGAGACCCACAAAAATAACTGTATTTAAGAGACTTAAGAAGAAGCGAGAGAAAATAATCCAATAGCTTAAAAAAATAGTGAAACAAAAAAAGAAATGATCCAAATCGACGAAAACTAAATATATCGCGTTATTTTAAATCACGAGTTGTAGAATGCGAGTGGGTCGATGAATGCGATGTTTCTACAGTGTCTATACACGATGATACACTACAAGAGTGTAATAAAACTCGAATACATAATAATAAATTGCGCCGATGGTGTTGGACGTTAGCTATGCGGCACAAGTTCCCCGCGATGAATAAAGCGCCTATTTAAACTTGAGGATGGACCTTGGCTACGGTATATATATATACATATATACATATACATGTATATACGAGTCAGAGCGTCCTGCGGCAGGCTACAAACTTGCCTTCAACACACCCTCGTTGGTGCGAGCTACCGTGCTCGTAATACAGCCTTGTATACACACGCCATAAGGTATAAGTATGCAGGGCCAGAGCGGAGCGTTGTTAATTAATAGGGAAGTGCAGAGGCGGCGAAATTACGACGGCCCGTTATACGTATACATATAGAGAAATCTATATGCATATAGATATACGATATGTACGTATAAAAAGAGGTCCATCGACGCGCATCATCCGCCGTTGTATTCGTCGCTCGGTATACGCCAATACTCCCTCCTCTCTCGTCTCATCACTGTATTACAACACGACCAAGCCTTACTTTCGTATTATACGAGAGGCGACGAGACCGTAGCTGGAAGAAAGAGCGAAATTGTTAAGACTTACACATCGAGATGGTTGTGTGTTTTGTTCTCTTGGCATTGACGTCGTCGTTGTTCGGGTATACGTAACTGGTATTTTATTTTACTACGTGCGGGACGAGTGTATCGAAAAGGTTTTTCTTCCTTCGATATCAATTTTATAGAATCCTCTAGGCGGAATGAAATATCGACTGTCGAAACCTTTTGGGTTTCACTCGATGCTCAGCGACCGAGAGAGAGAGTGCCGGTCGCAGTTGTCGCGTTTCGTTCCAACAGCGAAACTTTGCTTGCCAATATACTTTTGTGTGTATATAAATGTATATATACGTGTACGCTATACAATGATACCATTATTGCACAATCTCTCCAGTGCAGTCCAGAAGATCGATCCTGGCAAATATCTTTCCATTATCCGGTAGAGATAGTCTCCGTCGCTTTTTTTCCCTCGTTGACCGGGGACAAAATTGCTCTCGAGCGTTGCTTCCAGTTGAATTCTTCAATAACGACGAAACTTTGCGATAACTCCCCCAAGTCCAATTATATATTTCCATGACTGCGAACGTTATAGATCGATGATTTGCAAAGTGTCGATTATGATCAATATCATTTTATATCACAGACCGCATATCTAGAAATAAACCTGAATAATGATGGCGCGATGAGTCTCTCGAATGTTGCCCCCCCCCCCCAGTTCCATCCGATATCGATCGACTTTTTTGCTTCTCGAAAGAACGCTCTCAGAGATCCCTCGTTCTCTTTCCATCTTTCATTCCCATTTTTTTATCTCCCTATTTTTTGTCCATTTTTTTTCTCTCCGCTCATATCCTCTCCTCGTTCAATAATCGTGAAAAGCTCTGACCAATATCGGTGATTACTTATCGCCTATAATGTGCGTATGTATGAATACCCTTTGCTTTAGGTTGCCTTTGCTCGCCTCTAGTCCTTCGCTCTTCTCTAACACACATGTGGAACGTACGATATATCCGCCGTACTCCGCACAGGGCGATTAGTGTTTAATCCGTATAATAGTGGTCGATGTAGTACACATCGAAACTGTACTGTATAACATATACGAACCAGGTCGTTCCATTTACATCGAGTACGGAAACTCCAGCTCATTGATCGTTATTCTCACAGTCCACGTTGCTGGAGAGAGACAGAGTTAACTTTAATCTCCGAATGAATTTAATTTCAATCAGATAACAGAGAGAGAGAGAGAGAGAGAGAGAGAGAGAGAGAGAGAGAGGGAGATATTCCCGAGTATGTTGGGTTCTCTTGGTTGGCAAACCATATCGCGTGTGATCCGTCGAACACAGTGATCGTTAACGGGGGGGGGTAATGGCTTAGGTTCTATACGTATATAGGGAGAGAGTGTTTCTTGCGTTCTTCTCTCCTCGCTCATGGCCACAGAGACTTCCACGTACTCGCTGGACCTTAATCGGTAGTCCGGCAAAATGTTCTTGCCACGCAGTTACTTATACGATGGTTGGGATTCTGAAATCCGGACGTAATGGAACGAGGAGTAGCTCGGTAGGCAACGCGTTCGGCATCTAGATCGTTATCCATGTTATAACTATGTATATATAAAAAATGTACGAGAACGATGAGGATCGTCTATCGATTCGCAGTACGTGCGACCAGTTCTCTCGTATAATAAAAATACACGTCCTCGCGATGAGAAATAACAGCAGCAACGACACGTACTCGTTCCGTGTACTGTCGCATGTTAGTTGAATATTGTGGGATTCTCGGATGAACGACTTTGCAGGATTGCGTTCTTTTGCCCTCTCGCGGTTCTCTACGGCTCGATATAGATACACCTCTAACGATGGTCGACGGAGTATATTATTTTTTCCACCGGGCCATACATGTATTATACGTATAAACGTGTATACGTATAACGCGAAGAAGACAGATATTAATAGGAAAGAGGAGAGATGCTTTTGCTGTTATCGAACGAACCTCGCTCCATCTCGTGACGTCGGGCAATGTTAGCGCGTTAAAAACAGATTACTCCGCTGGGGCGTCTGTGTGCGCACGGTGCAGAGGTCACGTGTTCAATCTGCGAGAGATGCAGCGTAGGCACCAAGTGACAACACTTGGCGACATCTGTTGTCGGGATGGCGAATTAAGCCGAGAAATTGATCCGAGTCCCTGATCTCAGATATGTAACAATTACAAAGAGAATAATACAAAGCGAAGTATGCTTTAATGACACTTTCTTTCTCCGTGTCTCTTCGTTACTTTTAAACCGCTCAAAGTCTATTTGTCTCGTAATATAGACTCGTTTGTGACTCTTTCGCGACGTTTATAAAGATTGGCCGATTCTCCCGTCGAGAATTGGGTCGTGTCGAGTTCAAGCATCATCCACCACCCGAGACTATTTGTATATGTAAAGGAAAAAAAGGAAACATACGAGAAGCGTTACATTTCACGAATGAGAAATTGAGAGCGGAGAGACGTTGTTCAAGTACATTGCACCCTCTTGGAAGAGCGCGTGGCAAAGACACTCGGTGACCCGTCTCGCGCTCTTTCTCCTATATAGCTAGGGCACGCCATGGCGGGCTAATTACCCCCCGAGAGAACTGACGATAACCTGTACATATATATATATACGTATATATTCCGCACACCATCCTGAGAGAGAGAGAGAAAGAGAGATGGTTTTATTAAAAAGTCGTTATACACTCGTTAAGGTTTTACTTAGCCGTTATCGTTATCCCGGGAGTCGAGAGATAGGAACTCTTGCAGGATTCGCCCGGCTTTTCCGCTTGGATATTTTATATGAATTCTCGTTGCTTTCTCGACACGACCCACGGAGCTTTTAACTCTCTTTTGGCTTTGGCTCACAACGAGACGGCATCGCTTGTACACACACACACACACACACACACATCCAAACAAACTATATATATATGGCTGTGAAGGAGAATCTCTCCAAGTCCACATCTGAAAAATCGCTCCGTGTGCGGTTGACGTTCCCGGGGGTCTCCCAAGGGACTAAGATGAACCGCGTTGCTTATATTAGATCTCTTCCATCCACGTTACCCGAAAGGATCCCTCAACACCACGAGTTCTGTATATACCGAGCTATAACAGAGATTCGGCAGGGAACGAAGAGACGAAAGAAAAAAAAAGAAAGAAAGAGGGAGGAGGGTACGAATAATAAGCAACGAGAACGAAAAAGGTCCTCGAGAGACTAACGAAAATAACACGTCTCACATATTCTCGTTCACAAATTCACTCTGCGAGACCCTCCCCCTTCGTCTCGTTCGACCGTTTCATTTTTGTTAGCCCTACGTAACTCTTCGCAAATTGAATAATAACTCACGGTGAATAAAATTTACCTGATGCATATAAAGTAGCTAGTTTCTTCTTTATCGTTCGCTTCTTATTTAATTCTATTTCTTTGAGCGACCTCGTCTACGAGCGAGTGTGTGCCCTTCGAAATCAAGATACATGTATGTATCTTTCTCGACTGGTGGGTCACGTTGATGCAAGCTCGGTCACACACGGAATTCGCTCTACTCGTGTGTAGGAGTCGTAGAATTTAACTCCGAGTGCACTCTCGGCACTAACTGAGCTTTGTGATTAACCCTTTTACTCTCGTGCGTCCTTTTAAAGCTCTCTCTCTCTCTTTCTCTCTCTCTCTCTCTCTACGTGCGCAGATATATGCCCGTGCGGACGGAAGTAAACGTGCGACCTGTTAGAAAGAATAAGAAGAGAAAAAAACGTATAAAAAAAAGAACCAACGAGGAAGAAAAAAAATCGGTGAAAATGAAAGCAAAAATTCTTTGAGACCACCGGGAGCCAGAGAGTTTTTAAGTCGCGAACGAGAGTGCGCCAGGTGCTCGGAATGAAATCCTCCGGAGTATGTAAAAGTCGAGTGGTAAGGGAGAGAAAGAGAGAGAGAGAGAGAGAGAGAGAGACCTGAAATTTCTCGAGCGCAAGAAACTCAGTTTTATGAGAAAGAGAGACAAGAGGGTTGAATCTCGTCCGCTCGTTTCTACTGCGAGGCTGAAACGTTTTCAAGTGCGCTATTGCCAACTGAGAGAGATATATAACCGGCTCGCTCGCTCGAGAATTATCCAGAGCGGACTCGTTACGTAGGCAACGAGAGACACAGTCAAAGAGACTGTTTCAGTTTCTCTGCCGTTGCTGCCGCTGCCTAGAACACTCGACGATGACGACTCTATTGTTAGATGAGACTGTTGGCCTCGACGAACTCCGAGAGGCTATCGAACTGTTTCGATGAACGATCGATTTGCCATAAGGGGTAGGAGCGAGCGAGAGAACGAGCGAAACCTGGGTTATTCTCTAGAGGAGCGAGAACTCGAAACGAAGCGTCTGCCCTGATGCGAGATAATTGCTTGTTATCGAGAGATCGGAATTTCCACCAATTTCAACCGTAGAAATCCCTTATTCGGCTATGAATTTAAAACAAAAAATTACCAACAATATTCCTACAGGCTTTCGCAAATACAAATCCTCATTTATATCCGGAATACTTACGAATGTAATAGAGATATGTTTGCCTATAATGAAAACGTTCCATCGACAAATAATCGTGACGAAAGTTTGCTTCGTTTATTTAAGACTCGTGAACTTTTCCGAGAGTTGGTAAATTTACCACGTCCTTCTCGTTCGAAGGTTCTTAGTATTAACGAAGAGTTACCCAGGTTCGACGATCTAAGAGACATTATATTATAACTTTGAAAGCGGAAGTCGCGACAGAGAAAGAGAGAATGGGATAGAAAGAAAGATTTAAGAGAATCACGGGAGGGGGGGGGGGGCAGAGGCACACAGAAGCGTACCAAAGGTCCCCGGGCGACGTCGGATTAATTTTAATGGTGTGCGCACGTCCGACTGACTCTCCTCGAAGCCTCAGACTCCGTTGCGTTGTCTGACTGCTCCGTCGACTAATTGTCAGTTCGTTTGTAGCGGATCTCCTCGACTTCCGGTGGTCGGTACGCGCGTGTATTCAAGAGTGGGACGAGAGAAATCTCCAGCGATTCGTCGCTCCCGATTGTTGTTACAATCTTCTTTCGACGCTGTTTCTTGTTTCATTTTCCATCGTATTTTTCAATAACGACGTTTCGTGAATCAAGAACAAAAGCTCGATCGAAAATTGACCGGAATTGGCTCGTTAAAGAAGAAATGGAGAAAATTATAAATTGTGAGGAAATACTGTCGCAACTATCGGACATGAACGATCTTAAACGCTTTTCCGAAGAACCGGAGGTTTGTTCACGTGTTTTCCAAGTACGCCCTTAGGCGTCCCACGTGATCGAATTTGAGGGTGCGAGAGAGATAGAGGGAGAAAGAAAGAGATAGAAGAGACCCTCGAGGGTTGAACGGACGGCACGAGAAAAACTTTTGCTCTCTCTCTCTCTCTCCCTGTTCTCCTTGCTACGAAAGGACGAGAGAAAATCTGTGCGGGTGGATATACGATGACTAGCTAGGCTTCCAGTTCACGCAAGGAGATAATACCTGTAGCTCTATCTCTGTCGCGGCACCCCGAGGTCTTCGGGGGTAGAATAACTGTGAAAGTCGAGTGTAACGGGACCGTTATGTTTTTTTTTCTTCATCTTCTGGCCCGACACTCACCCTCTTCCTCGCTGTAAAATCTCTAAGGGTTCTCATCTCCTTCTCTCTCTCTCCCTCTCGTTCTAGCTTAATTTCGAGTTTATCACCGTTCTCTCTCGTTCTGGCTCGGAGCGTTTGTTCTGGTTTCCACACACGTGTCTCACATCGTGTCTCTCCAAATCCACAGACCTCTTCGAGGGAAACGACGCATCCATGGACTTTGCTGCGATTTTTCTCTCTCTTTCTTCCATTCGCTCCAACTAAGACCTTTTTCTTTCCAACCGACCAAATCTTCTAGCTAGCTATTTTTCTCAAATATCCTGGAGCGATAACGAGAGAGAAAGAGAGCTCGTTCAATTCGTGCCTCGGTGACTGTTAGCAACGAAACAAAACCAAAAATATCTATCTCGAGCTAGATATCTCCTGATTGGATGATTTTTATGATTTCGCAGTAATCTTCCTTTCTCCTCCATTCTCTCGTTATTCTCACGTGCTATAACATCGTGAGAGGAGGGAATAATAATTGCCATTATCCAGGGAGGGGATGAGAGTGTAAAACGGAAAGATGACGAGAGATATCTTCCACGACCAGTAGAGGACGTTGCGAGCTTTTAGTCCACAGGTTCTCGAAGACTAAGAGAAGAGAAGGGAGAACGAGAGATTCAACGATGGGATTCATCCGAAACGCAATCAGTCTGATGCACTCGGAGAGCCCCCGAAGCAGTTTTCATTTGCATAGGTCTCCTTTTTCCATCTTTCTTTCTCTTTATTGTATTTTTTTTGTAAATTATTTTTATCATATCGGTTTTATGCGAGCGCCAAGAATTCTCCACGCTCTTTTTCTTTTTCTCTTCCTCGTTCCATCCACCGATCACAAGCAGTCGTTCGTGATTCTCATCTTCTTGAAATTCTAATTCCATTATTCCCTTTTTTCGCGAAACTCCGACCGCAACGGGGTTGGACAGACTTTCGGCTCGATAAACGACCGAGCGTTAAAAAGTAATCCGAGATTCTCTCGCGTTATTACGTCGCGTATAACGCTTATATACAGTTTTTAATAAATTTCACCAAGGAGTTTTTAATCTTCGATGTTTAAACTCTGTCTTGGCAAGTGCGACGTAATGCGCAATTTAATTTATGCAAATTCGTCTTCTTCTTTTGCCTCGGTTATACCTTGTTTTCTTCTTCTTCTTACTCTTCGTCTTTTTATCAATTAGCTAAGGAGATGGAGGGGAAGAGAATATTATTCTCATCTTTCGTTATTTCTTCCCCTTGTTCACGTGGGACAAGGTCACTATCGTAATGTCTCGAGACACATCTCTCTCTCTCTCTCTTCCCCTTTCCTTGCTGCTTTCTCTCTTTCGTCGTACACGACGTACAGTGTTTGTTATAAATTTAGCCAAGAAAGAGAGAGAGGGAGAGATTGTTACGTCTCATTTGAAGGAGAGAGCGTAATCGCTCGGCAGTCGTGAAGAGTTCGCCGAGGGGAAGAAAGTACCATGAGACTCGGTTGTAAGTCGTTCTCGTCGTGTCTCCTCTCTGCGTGGTCCATACGTGATTTTAAATCGCGACACAGCTTCCAGTAGTCGGAGATTAAGATGTAATAAAATAATCGTGGTACAACGACCAACGACTCGATGGGCTCGTTTTCAGAGATATTTAAAAAAAAAATCATAATAAAAACAATATTTATAGCAAGGAAAATTCATGTAGCTAAAACGAAGAAAGAATATTAAAATTTAGCTACAAATTATCAATCGAAAACTTTTAAATTAATTACAGAAATTTATTCTCATTTTTATTCTTAATTATGTTTCTAGAAAAGTGGGGAAAAAAACAATTTTTGATAATCGTTGCCAATGACGTTCGTCATTTTTGTAAGATTTTCAAAATAAATTGAAAAAAAAAGAGACTGCTCGCTCGAGCTCGAGGGAAATTTGTAAAATTGTTCGTAGCAGGCTTTGCGCTCTCTCGCGCCAACCCCCCGGTTCGCTCTCTATCAACGCTGGGAGAGAGTAATATTCCTCTCGTCCCATTGTTCAGTGACCCGAATTCGAAATTCGCAACTCGAGCGAGATGGCAAAAAGAAAAAAAAATACACACACACACATATATATATATATGTAAAGTAAAGAAAAAAAAACGAAGAACGCGAACGATGGATGGAGAAGCACGATCGGGCGCTAACACGCAAACGTGCGCGTCGAAAGAATCTCGCGCGTTCGCGGAGAGCAGCCAGGATAATTAAGTCTCGTGCGAGCCCTCCTACAGCCCCACACGGACGCAACACGCGAGATCCACTCGGATACAGAGAAATAGACGCGGAAATCCGCGCACGCCGATTCCTCACGTACACGCGTGGATCGTGGCGAAACGCTTCGCGTCGTCTTTTTTCGTTGTTGTGTGAGTTTGTCGATTGTTTTTTTTCTATTTCTTTAAATTATTAACGAGTTTCTTGTTTAGGGGGGTGCGGGCGGGTCTCGTTCGGAAAATCAATGAAATCGCGTAGGTAGCTCTCTCGCTTGTGTGTGTCTGGGGATTCTCGGCGCGCTCTGATGCTGCGTTTATAAAACAAAAAAATAATTTTTCCTCTACGACTATATATGTATATGTATGTATGTATGTATGTACGTGTCGCTCGAAAATACGAAAAATGTGAAAAAATGTCGTCGTTTGGTCGGTTGGTAAGAGAAATTGTAATTTTTATTCGTATCGACGACGATTCGTAACGAGGATACGACAGTTTTGATAATAATAATGGAAAGTATGGAGAAATATCAAAGGTCGTTTATGTTATTTTGTACTCACGGTACGACGGCGTGTATTTCCCGTGTGTTGTATTGTGTTGCACGGTCGGTCAGTGACTGGATACTCTGATCGAGTCCTTCGCGCGCGCTATCTTTCCAGCGAGAAGGATTTATTTTTCTCGATGCTTTTCGCCGATGACAACAGTTCGATGCACGATACGAGAATGACTCGAGGGACAACGATAGGGCCCGACTGATAGAGAAACAGACGGACGGATGAAACAAGAGAGGGGCCGAGAGTAAACCAGAGAGTAGTTTTGATATACGACGAGCGCAAGTGGTGTGTGAGGCGTCCTCGTCGGCTCTCTCGGTGCAACTCCCGTAACGCGACTGCGCTCGCCGCGGGCAACTCTAGTTGACTGTACTCCCCGCTCGCGTACCCATGAGATATATATATATATATATATATGGTGTACACATAGAAGTCTTTAACTTACTCTCGCGTTCGTTCGCTGCCCTTCTCTCTCTTTGTCCCTCGTACTATGACTGATACTTACTTTACCTCTTCGTTTTGTAGCGTTTGGGGCGGTTGGCCGATACCCGCTGTTCCGCCACTGTTTTTATCTCTCTCTCTCTCTCGACTGACTCTTCGGCGTTCGCGCACCGAGCTTTCACGAGGGAACGCGAGATCCTCCCTCTCTTTTGCTCCGATGCTTCGCCATTAGTTTACTGGTATTATAGCATAACTGTATAGCCAGATAAAATGATGGTTTTCAAACAAGGATGACGAAGATCGAAGGAGAAGAAAGAAGGAAGGTTTATACATAGAATACATGAAGATTCTGCGCAATACGGCCCTTCCGGTTTGATGCCAACATCCGGATCGAGCTTTCCTCCCCTAGCGGACGAATCTGGAAACGCCTTGAAATAATATCGCGTGTTAAAAAAAAATTAAAAAATTCGACCAACGCAACGGATTATGAAGCGCCTAATAACTTTGCACGTTTTTTTTTTCATTTTTCTTCGTTCTTATTCTTTGGGGCACGCGATATACAAGATAGAGTTTAATATAAATAAAACTCTCTGGCTGATGATGCTGGAGAGCTTTCAAGTGATGGTATATACGACAAACGAGAAGAGCGACAGAGATGAGTGTCCGTGACGGAAATCACGCTCTGCCATTAACACAATTAAATGGAATGATTGTCGTCGGCAGTTGGTTGACATCTGTCCCGGTACGAAAGAGCATTGCCAACTACATCTCTCTCTCTCTCTCACTCTTTCTCACTCTGGTTGAACTTTATTTCGGGGCCTCTACGTTGTGTACTATGTACATGAGATTGTACACAAGAACACGCACTCAAAGAAATAAAGTAGAATCGCGAGACTGCAATGTTGGTGTGTGAGAAAAGACACGACAGTCCGACCTTTCTTTCTCTCTCGGTAAACCGAATCGTCTCCGTCTACCCCCGCAATTGCGAAGGAAATGAGATCAAGTTTGAGTGATTGCGGACAGGGCGTCGAAGAGTGAGTTAGAGACGAGTCGTTCTCTCTCTCTCTCTCTGCCGTCCTCTTATCGCTCTTCGAGCTCGTGACGATTCCCCGTGAATCGTTCCTCCCGCTTCTCGCTCATATACGCAGAATACTACAAAACACGAGATGATTATTCGAGTGACGAATATCTCCCTGTAAATGAGCGAATTTCATGATTTAAGATTGCTTTCAAAAATAAACATTTATTTCAAAAAATGAATGCTTACGAGTTGTACGTACCCTAAAACCTAAGAGCTCTATGTATCCTAATACACCGATTGTGTTTAGGTTATTCATTTCTCGCGACGACAAATTTTTGTTTGTTTTGTTTTTGTTCTGCATGCGCTCGTCGCTTAAGTTGTGTACAAGATTCATGATTTTTCCGTTTTGCTTTTTTTATCGTCTTTCCTTACGCGTTTCACAGTTTTTCTTCTTTCATACTGCTTCTGCTGCTTCCGTTGTGGCAATGCGGCTAATTGAAGCGCTTTAACGATTTTACACGATCACACGATTCGCACGCGTACGTATATCAATAATTATTATATTACAATTGTAACTGCCGTACAAGAAGCGCTCTAGAACGGCTCGGGCGACTCAATCTGTCGCGTAACCATCACTTACGAACAAACAAAAAATATATATCGACGGTAGACACTTCAACGGCGATCGAACGCGCGACGTGCTTTCCTTACCATTAATCTCGAACGAGCGAGTTTATCTTTCTCCTCGAAAAACACACTACCACTCTTCTCTCTTCGGCTTCGATGAACTCGTGTTCCGTTTTCTTTTCATTTTTCATTAAACGATAGTACCGCTAAATGTTCATATCACATTCGTGGTTGCCCGATGTAAATTGACCCCTGCGAGGATTCTCATTAGACAGCGTCTTTGGCGGCTTGCATCAACTCTCCGAAAGAAGTTTCCAGACACTGCCTTAGCTCTGCGTAGCTCACTACCAGTACGCTCTGCTCGTCTCGGGACATCAGGCATATCTGGTGGATCGAGAAAAGAGAAGAAAAAACGTGGGGTAAAGATGTTGAAGAAAATTGGGTTATTACCTTGTCCGGTGAGCCACAGTCGAGTTTGTTGAGACAGGAGACAACGTGAGCCATATCCAGCCAGGGTCTACCATCGGCCGTGACCTGATGAAAAACGTAGTCCCTAAATAATTTGAGCATGTACCGATCGCCGGTCTCGGCCCACGTTAGTTCCATATTAAGTTCGGGCCTTTCGTTGACCGTGGCAAGTTTTACGAGTAACCTGAAGAGCCTGCCGTTCTCAAGCTCCTTCAATAATTCGTTCTCGAGCACGTCGGACCTCAGCTGTACAGCATCCAGTTGCGTATAAAAACGCGCACCGATCATCGGCATAAGATCCGTGACGCTTTTCCTAGCTTGATCGGAGAGTAAGTATCTGCAAGAAGAATCGAAAAATATGAGCGAAAATAAATCGCAAAGTGACCGACGAGCGATAATGATTACGAGAATATTAAATCGATGAACGTCGACAGGATTTATAGATACGAAATTGCAAAGGTAACGAAAATTACTGTTTCACAAATACGTAAATATAACGGATGATTTTGTCCTAAACGCGATGTATGCACGAATGAAAATAGGTGAGATAGCGATTGAAAAGTATACAAACAGAATGAAGTTTCGTAGATCGCTCGAGTAGGAACGTGCGACGAGCTCGAGAGATGCTTGTATGTTGTCGCGATGGACGGCAAGAAGATTGCGACATGCTAAGGCCAGTACCAGCTTCCCCAGAGCTATAAGATCCTCCTGTTGATAGTGAAGTATCAGAGTCAGGGGATTAGCGGCGTTACCGTCGAAAGTCACGACGTCCGGTACAGCGGCGCAACTAAGACGTAGACGAGTTCGGGATGTCAGCAATACTTTGGTAGGATCGAGACATCTGTATGCGACACCTGCGGGGTGACGAAGATTCTCGAGATAAGAGAGAACTTTGGCTCGTTCGGTATAAAATAGAAAGTGCGATGAAACAAAGAAAAGCACGAAAATTTGAGGAATCGATGATAGACGTTACGCACCACCGGCATGAATAACCCGAAGTGCGGCGGTAAGCTGTATAATGTAGCTCCATATGACGTTCTCCGGTAACATACTGCTCTGTTGCTGTCGCAAAATCGTGTTTTTCGTGTGACTGTAGGGTCGCGGTGCGTTCGGATCGGAGCAAAAGGGATCCGCGTAGCCGTTGAGTTCGGAAGCGGAAAAGTGTTTGTTCAGTAGTGTCTCGGAACCAGGATGATAATCGTAAACGAATACCATGGCTATAATTATCGGGATCGACACTGATTGAGTGAAAATGAGGAACACGAGGTTAATTAACGACAAATGGAATACTTAGCGAATGTACGGACAATGATCGCCAAATGCCTTCGTGGTGAAAACTTCGAGCAATTGGACCAAATTCGTGTGTGACAAGCGTTTCCACATATCGACGAGTACCATGCACTTGGTGTTGCCCAGTCTGAAGTCTGCAAAACGTATTCGTCGCCGTATATTAACGCCTTTTCCGTAATTATAGCACGGTAAAGCTTTGAAAATTTACCGTGAACTCGACGTAGGCAATAACGTTGGCCATTCTTGAGACTCGTTGCTTTGTACGTCGAAGTCTGATAACCGAGAACAGTCGAAGCTGGCTTGTGAATCGGTTCTAGAGGGCATAATTCGTGATAATTGTCAACTTCGGCAGGCAAATCAGGGAATTGTGTTGGATCCGGTTGCGTCAGGCTCAAAGAATTTTTGTGAAGTATGTCCATTCGAAGACCGGCGCTAACAAAGAAACTGGGATTTGCTGTTGGCGGCGGAGTGGTCGGCGCTGACGAGCTGTTGGACGTTGTTGGTTTGACCGGCTTAACAGCCTGTAAGTGAGCTGGCGTACCTGGATAAACATAATTCACCTGGCCACCTCCTACGTTTCCGATCTATCGAACAAAAAAAACACGATATTTCCATACAATCGTCATTTTTGCCACAAAGTTATTGTAAAAAAAAGTCTGATTTTACTGACGGGATCGGTAATCTCCTCGCTCGAGACTGGCTCGGTGGTCGCGTTGCCCACATAGAAGTAAGTCGTACCGCCGACATTCTCCTGGGAATGATAAGAATTTGTGAATAAATTCGGTGAACTGCTGTTGCTACCCGCTAAACCTCGTCCTGGGACGAATTCGGGACTCGCAGTTGCCTTCTTCTGAGCTTCCAAGGAAAGATTTGATAAGTGTTTTGTTACTGTATTGGCGTTCAATGTTGTTGCGGGACTCTGACGATTCTATAAAGTAATATTGATATTTGATAGAGAGTACGTGTTGAAAAAAAGCGACGTTTGTCGTATATTATTCGCTTACCATGTAAGTCGCGAGTTTGGATTCCAACGGGACTACGTTCGTTTGTGGGCTGTATGGAACAAACATTGACGGATCCATTTTATCCTAGGCTTCGGCATTTACCGCTCTATCGAACTCTTTTCTCAAACCCTACGCGTCTATGCACTCGGTCCTGGTTAAATCCGCTTGATATACGATAATACTTTATGCGCGATGCAAACTGTAGAGACGCGAAGTATTCCTGGTCGGTCGCTCCGGCAGCTCCGCTCTGCAAAAACTATTTCGCTGTTTGCGAGAAAAAAAAAGATCTCCGCTTTCTCGCAAAGAAAGTTTCATGATGCGCTTTCTTTGTCAACATGGATTATGTTTACGGACCGTATCGCAGTCTCGCCTCCAGTTTGAAAAACAACCGGATTACGTAACAATGTGTTTACAATAAAACTACTGACTCGAAACATAGCAAAGGTATCGTATATGGGTGAATTCTTATCAGCGGCATCAAAAAACATGTTTATGATTCCACTTTTACCAATCCATCGTTGAATGAACGTAGAAGGTTCGAGTAGCGAAAACGACGAGAATAAAGCAACTGTATGACAAAAACTTGCTCCGAAACTCTGTCGTACACAATAATCACAACAGAAAACTGATAAGAAATCACGAGGCAAAAGACGCGCGAAAATACGTGGTTGAAATGCAAAGTAGCGAGAAATGCAAGAATGGAGTGAAAATATTTAACGTCGGAGAAGACTCGATATCGCGAACGGTGTCTTGTTTCAGTGAGAAGAAAATGAAAGAGAAAAAAAAGAAACGGAGCTTCCGCGAGTAGGCTCGTTACACGTTACGGCAATGGCAGCTGATTTTGACAATCCTAAAAAAAACTTGAGGACCATAACCTTGACAGTAAACGAGTTCGCATCAAGCACGAGATAAATCTGCGAATTCACGATAATACATTAAACTTCGCGATACACTCGACGGGACTGATAAAGTGCGCGTAATAATGATGAAAAATTGTACGCAGCGCGACATAGGGTACGCGTACGAGAAACATAACCCATTCGGGCTGTCAGTGACGTAGCGTCAGTTTGGCGGAGGCGCGAAAACTGCTGCTCTCACTTGTGTTTGCGATGCTTCTTGCGAACGAGAGTAAAACGGCGCCGTAGTATTTTTACTGGCAAGAATATTTGAAAATTTTCTTTCAAGAAATGTAAAAAAAAGGAGGCTCACGGAAAAAAAGATGTTTTATCAGATGTTTCGATCTCCTCACGCAGGACAAAGGAGAAAGCACACAACCAATACGATCTTGTGTGTTTATGGTGGTTCTCCCTTCGGTCCACCACTCTTCTGCGTTCTATGTCTGTCTCTCACGCACTCCCTGTTCCAAGACTCGGTTCGATCCCGCAGCCTGACTCCCTCCAGTTCGATTTCCCGGCACCAGCTTTGCGCACCAGCTGTGCAGTGCATTTAACGTTTTTTTCAGAACACGCACCAACACCCGCGCGACGAAGAAGACGTCGCGAAACGAAGGACGACGACGACGACGACGACGACGACGACACGATGAACCTATCGAGAGGAATCGCGCACTTTGGGCTCGAAAACACTTTGGCGCAGTTGCGTTTCGTCCCGGAAGTTTCGATGTTTCTCAAACGATTCACCAGAGCACTCTTGCTACCTCAACTTCCGGCATTTTGAACCGGAAGTGCATATCATGCTAGACTTTCGTAGATCTTGCACACGATACGGTTAATAAACACAGTTAGCACTCCGTTATATCGCGCACTCGAGGGTCGGCTCCACTAGCTTATAACACATTACCACTATTCGACCTTAATACGCGAACGTTCGGTAAAAAAGTACTACGTATTACACACATACTTTTTTTCGCGCCCTCTGTCTCTCTCTCCTCCATCCTCTGCGGTCTTACGCGGAGGAGAGTTGCGCACCAGACTGATATAAATCTCCCCCACTCTCCTACTGTACGGTACGATAGAGGGGGTGAGTGTCGAGGAAAAACGTGGTATTGCAGACCGACTGAACGTATACATGAAATCTGTCGAATATAACAAAAGTCGTGAGTTTCGAAGGCTAATTTATCAAAAACTGACACGATGATTATCCCCGTGCGTTGCTTCACCTGCGGGAAAGTAATTGGTAACAAATGGGAGGCTTATTTGGGCCTGTTACAAGCTGAATACACCGAAGGGTAAGTTTTTTACGTTTTCATCGCTCAAACATAACCTCATCGATTGACGGCTACGCGAAACTTGTCCTAACACTCGTAGCAACCGTTCACGAATCACAAATCTATAGGATTATAATTCAAGAACGAACTCTAGCTCACAAATCAATTTTTTCGAAATGTCGGACAATATCGAAACCGTATTGTCATCTTTACAGAGACGCACTGGATTCTCTGGGTCTGAAGCGATACTGCTGCCGTAGAATGCTTCTTGGTCACGTAGATCTTATCGAAAAACTACTCAATTACGCACCATTGGAGAAATAAATGTTTTATCCCAGAATCCTATGATCGGCAATGTTCTTGGACGCGGTATCAAAGACACCGATCAACTCGTCCTCTTTATCGCTCTATTTCGCGCGAGATGGACGTATTATTGGAAAACAGGTTGGCGTTGGAGAAAAGAATTTTAATGGAATGTATAATTATATCCTGAAATTACGATGTCAATGAGGTGTACCGTATATTTATATCAGTTACTTTCGTACATCGCCTAAACATATAAATTGCTTTTCATTGTATTATCGATCGTTCACGAAAGTATAAAATTATTCTCTAGTACTTTCAACGTTTTCTTCTCTTTCCTCCGTTCCTTATTTTCCATTCGTCCTATTTCATCGCTCGGCTGAATTTTTTTTCAAAAATACCTTCGTAAACTATGGACTCGAATTTTGCGACAAGTTTTTTTTTTATAACATTCGAATGTTCGACCGTGACGGCAATTTAATATCGTTTTTGTATAATTTTAAATACTGACAAATTCCCTGATACATTGTCACGGGTATTATTCGCTCAGTAATTTCATATTCGTTATCGTATCTCGTTTATTTCCGGATAGAAGCGCGGCCGTAACTCTCGATACGAAGAAAAAACAATATTTCCAACCGCGCTTCGCACCTACTTTCATAGCCATTTATTCTATATTTCGCTAAAATCTTCCCTCGACTCTTACTGAATAAAATTTAAGATTCTTCATGAAAACGAGAAAGAAAGTAGAAAATTTCGTATGTACAAATCTGATATAAACGATTGCTGTTTCGTCTAATGAAAAACACAAAGAAAAAAAAGAAAAAAGATACAACGGCAAATTCTTGTCGCTCGCATCGGTACGGCTTTGCGCGTTACATTACGCTATGTACTTCGTTGGATCGCGCTTCGATTTTTTCTTTTGTTTTCGTTTTCCCTTTTTTGTACCATGAGTATTTCATTATAAAACGCATTCGTGCACGCACACATCCTCTCTACAATATGTATATATATATATACACACACGTGTATACATATATATATATATATATATATATGCGCGAATCTACGCGCATCCGACGAATATTTCCCTAATGAAATCATAAGATATCAAAATATAAGCGACGCAACGCATTACGAGCGATTAAAATATGAAAGATTTTATACGTAACGTATATACGTACAAACTTTTTTTACTATGACTTTCATCGTGTTATATTTTTGTGCTTTTTCATTAAAAGTAAGCTAGTGTACTTTCCTCTGGTCGCTTATAATATCAAGCGCGTTCGTATCGTCTACTGTAGAGACTCGATGCAACGAAGGCAATCTTTCTTACACTGTAAAAAAGAAAAAAAGAAGAAGAAAGAAAAACGGAAATACTCCATATGGCCAAAGAGTCGGCGATAAAAGACTCGTGTGTTTGTGTGTTTGTGTGTGTGTGTGTGTATAACACGGGCTTAAAAATAAGCAGCGTGTGGTCATAAATGCTCATAACGTGCCGTTTTCATATCGGGGGAGATGGTGATGGAGGGTGCAACGTATCAATCTCGATCGCGCACATCTCCGATTCTCGTACGTATATTAGTTAAGTCGAAATTTCGATGATAGCACGATGATTCATCATGGCGATTAACTAGAAAGGAACTTGTACGAATCGTGAATCACCTTGTTTCTCAAGGCGCAAGGGTGGAATTCAAATTTAAGAGATACGTAGCGTTGGAAACTATCGCCTTGTTGCATATATCGGTCGCGTTGAGATTCGCATCGCCCTGATCGACGTACAGTTTCATAATATCGATTATCGAACTGCGAGAACCGAATACCAGAGCCAAAAGACCCACGATCGTAATAATAACGTTTTTAATCGCGACCCAATTGCCTGGACCGAAGCCGACGTCCCAGTAAGTCACAGTTTCGACGAAAACTGGAATGAGAAGGCCCAGAATCGAGAAACAGAAAGCTCCTATCAGTCCTATGAATGGTCCGATCGTTGGTACGGCAACTGCCAGCAGAACTGTTCGTCGAGAATAAAACAAAGAATAATTATTATCGAAATAAAAGACTTTCTTCGTCTTGATAATTAAAGGCAACAAACGATAACTTACCCGAGCCCGTAACCATGAAAGTACGTAGAATATAATTAGCGAGAAGAGGCGTCTTTTGGAACTTGTCCTTGAGACCGCTCCAAGCGATGTCCAGGCACACGTAGAATTGAAGTCCGAAGGTGCAGAAAACAGCGAGAGCAATGAGAACTTTCACGACTTGGGCAGCTCTGTTGAAATAATTTTTTTTCTAATTAGAATCTATGGAAATAATCGTCGATCCTTTGAGAAACAATTTAAGAAACACTCACATTTCCTCGATTGGCAAATCCAACGTTATGCTAGCCTGGACACAGTCTCCGTACTTGACGTAACCCAAGAAACCAAGGAGAACGTAAATCAACGTTACACCGGACATTCCCTTGTTGAGAACACCGCAGATACCGACGAAATGCTGTGGCGTCTTCATGTTATTCTCTAATGGCATCACGACACCTATGGCTTCCATAGCGAATATCGTTATGCTGAAGAATTCTGGGAATTTGCCTATCGGTGCGACCAGCGGCACCGAACTTATCGGGGGAAGGTCCCAAACGAGATAATAGAACGTTATACCAAGACCCGTAGCCATGAATACGTTCGCTATCATCGATACGGGTGCTAGATATTTCAAATTTGGTATCCAGCTTAGAAGTATCAAGGGTACTAGAAGAAGTATAATAGGCAATCTCTCGTTCATAGGCTCGCCCGTGTAATGCTCGGCTATCTGGCGTAAATTCGCAGCGACGATAACGGCGTAAACGCTGCAAGTACCGAAGTACGTGGCAAACAGACTTATCTGAATGAGATATCTGAGAAAAACAAAATTTTTATAAATTATTGCCTCGTGTTCGTTGTCGTTGAGGATATCGACTAGTTTACTGGCATTATTTTCATTGCTATTTTGTTCTTTGATATTAAAACGTTTTTCACCTCGACGGTTTCGAGAATACTCGACCCCATTGGGGCCCTGTTGCGAAAGCAGCCTCGGCAACGTCAGCAAATCCCATCTCGGTCTTTTTCGTTTTGTAATAAAGTACGTGCGCACATTTGACCTGAAATATCATTATTTCTCAGAGTTATGTTGTTTTTTTGCTTTTTATTTGTTTTTTCCCCCCAAAGATCATACACGCGTTATCTTTGGACTTGTGACCAGAATGACGAACTCACGAGAATGTATGCGCAATGGGTGCAGACAAAAGCGACGAGCATCGTCGATATTATACCGAGGAGGGAACCAGCGCTGCTGAAAGCTTTTGGCATCGCCAAGATTCCAGTACCGAGCGATGCCTTCAGCAAATGCGTGAGGGTATCGCAATCCCTGTAACGAGATAATTCTTCTTTCATATTTTCGTTCTCGTACATCGATAAAAAAGAAAGTGATATTAAAAACGAAATAACTATTACTACGAGAATCGTCAACTTACGTCGTCGGACTGTCGACTTTACGCTCGACGAAAGGATCGAAGCTTTTTCTATCAGCGTGACCCGATTCTGCATCGCGAGGCGTAACTTGCACCTTGTAGCTGGAAAAAAATAAAGAATTCTCGTCGGTACAGAAAAATAATTATTGCCAAGGCTGTAATGAAACGGCGGTAACGAAACGAGTCACTTTTCCTATTTACTTAACCGAGATCTACGAGATTTTACATTCCTCTATTAATTCTACAAGAATCATTCGATCGGAACGTACAACGACGCTAGATCCGCGCGAACGATAATAATAATTAAATATTTTCTCGATTAGAAATTTAAAAGAAAAAAACATAAAAATTCGTTCGATCACGTTCAAAGTCCGGTACGTTGGACCGATTAATTCGCGCAACTTGATCCAACTCGAGGTAATTAATACGTCGTTGACTATTCGTAATTAAGAACAAAATGAAACAAAAACGAAACAACGCACGTCGATGACACGAATCGTTATGCATCGGGACGACGAGTTAGTCGGACGCTCTCAATTAAGCACCGGGAGTGTAATTATTATGCAATAACGATGAGAGAGAGTTAACAAATGAAGCGTGGGTCGTGTACGAGACGATCTAATTGCCGGTCGCTCGACGATCCTCGTACCACCGTCGACAATGTCCATATATATATATTTTTTTTACCTATTTCTTATCCTTCCTCCTTTCTTTAATTTCATTCACGACGAAGCACACCTAGAGAAAATTGTGCAACGCCGAGAGACGGCGCGACAACCGTGAATATCGCGCGATAAAATTGATACCCATGTAAATACAGATATACGCGTGTAACTCGTCTATTTTTATCTATACAGAAAATATGGTCGAGGACGAAAAGAAAAAAATACGCTTGCGTTTTCGCAGAATTTGCATCAGGCTGCGGTTTCGCTTCGAGCTATCGAATTACATTATGCCGCGCTAATTATCGAGCACTCGGGAGAATTCGCGTGTCTTTGTATAAACGGAAAAGGCGATTTTTTTTTTCGTTGTTTTTACCATTCTAATTTTTGTTTTACCTCGACCAGATTCATTCGCGTTTCTCGATGGTTATTGGCGAGGTGATTAGCGCCACGTTATATTTTTCATCACGCGGACCGAGGAGAATTTCGTATCGATGGGTAAATTTTGTACCACCTGTGTTTGACCGGAATTTAAAAATACAAACCGAGGAACTAGTTCAAGGTACGAAATATACGACGATATCGAAGTTGCACGATTTCTAGTCCGTACCGATCGTTCGTACGGCTTATTTTTACTCACTTGGCAGACAAGGCTCTGTCTTTTATGTCGGAACCATCCTTGGGCAGGAAGGTGTCCAACTCCGTTGGGCCCTTATTATTCATTTCCGTCTGTAATAAAAATTGTTTCGATTAATTATTTTAGATTAAAAAAAACGAACAGTTAAAAAGAAAATGGAGCAAATTTTCCGTTTTTCACGTGACAATTTAATCCTCGATTTTACAACCGGATGTAAACACCCGCTTTTTATTAAATTCGTATGAATTCCTCGAATTCTTTCGAATAAAAAATTAATACAACTCATTAACTCACCATTGTACTTCGTTCCTGATTTTATTGGTGTTATCAAGGTGACTGTGACGTCTGAAATAAGAATAAAGAAAATCGTTATCTTCGACGATTGAAATAATGCGATGAAAGTTGATAATATCGAACGGCAATCTAATCGTCGCGCGGGTGAAATTCTCTCGACTTCAAGATAAACAATAATGTGACTTTATAAATGATAAAACGTCGCTTATCGTACGAACAGTAGCGAGATCGGGGCGTACTCGTAATCCTTCCACGATCTATCTCGTTTCGTTACCGATGGAAATTCGATAAAACGAGGCAAATACGTAATACGCGTATCATTATGAAATACGAGACAAACTCGATAAATTGCACAACGCGAAACACGCATGATGCTCTCGCGTGAATCGAGGAGAGTCTCGTCGATATTTACCATACGTGACTCGATCCAATCGACGATCGTAACTACGTGAACGCCTCGAGTTTTACAAATCGACGAAAAGAAGAAAAAAGAGAGAAAAAAAAGAAGAATTCGACATAGAAAAAAAATGTCTGAAAATTTACAACCTAAAATCGGGATAACGTACGATCGTAATTTTCTTCGTATCTTTATCATTGAACACGATACAACAGCTGGGAGTTTGTAAAGCTGGCCTTGTTCGCATCGTGAGGAAAGAATAAATTCTTATCGCGAGTCACGTAGGATCGACGAAATAAATAAATCAATCGAGTATAAAGGCGCGTTTCGTTTCTCGCGGCGTGTTTAAATCAGTGAGCTGTGGAAGAATCGTTCGATAAGCATATTGTTGATTCTCGATCTTCGAGAGGATGAAAACACTCGAAGGAGATCTCCAAGGCTTTAATGACGGCGTAAGGAGGGATTAAAATCGGCCGGGGTATTAATAAGCATTAAACGATAATAATAGCCGATTTAATAATTAATTTATTGTCGATCGGGAGATACGAAAGCCTTCTTCGAGCCCCTTGACGACACACCTGCTCCGACGTAAACCAAGAATACAGAGGGATCGAATCTCGTATTTATTATAATGCAATGTAAGAAGAGCGTTTATCATTACTTTTACAATCTTCTCTGTACGAGAAGCTTCCGGGATTGCAGACACGACCTCCCGGGTTATCGTTCGAACGTCCCGTATAATAAAAATTTCAATCTAACATCGTGACGAATATATTTCATTAGTCTAGAAAAAATCTTTCCACCGTTGGAAAATTGATTTTTCTTTTTTTTTTGAATTAATTAAATCGATCGATAATATCGATCGATTTAATTAATTCGATGGATAAAATCGATGCCTCGACGATACTCGACCCGTTTGACGTCTCTCGCGTCATCGAACAGTGATAAGAAAAATTTTTCTGAACAAGACAATCAAATATTATCGTTCCAGAATTTTTGAAAGATTCTCGAACGAAGAAACTACGGTCTGCGAACTTGCAGACATTTCCGGTCGTCAAGATCGAGAAACAAATGCAATAAAAAAAAAAGAAGAAGAAGAAGAAGAAGAAGAAGAGAATGGTAGAAAGATGAAAGAGGGAAAGAAAGAAAGAAGAATAAACCAGTTCTCGGTTAGAGACAGAGCCGTTTCCAACGGACAGTCCCAGTCGTCGTGTAGAATTTCTCTGTAACGGAGAATCGTCTCTACCCAAAGCCCCTCGACGACACGTGCTCGTTATCTCGCGAGCCAAATCCTCCTAAACTCTAGACACTCAAAATCTTCGGCATTTGCAAATCTTCTCTCTCTCTCTCTCTCTCTCTCTCCCTTCCTCTATTTCCGAGTTGGAACGTTACAAAAATAGTTCTTCGCCTCTTTCGTTCGGGTCCAGAGTTTAGGGGATTTTGGGGTCGTAAATTACGTCTCAGGTATATAACTAATGGCACGTAAATTTTCGTATCGTCTGTATTGGACTCTCGTTCCGTCGAGAATCGAGACACGAGACAATTCGTGAAAAGAAAATCGTCGAAGGGAACAATGAACGCGAAACGCCCACGTCACTCGCAATAACGGTTCTTACGTCCGTTATATATATATAACGAAGAACGTCGAAGAACGGATATATATATATACATTCTTATTCGTTGTACGACTTCAAGTCCGAGTAATGAACCCTGGCAATACGCGGCAAGCGGGCATAGTCACCGATTCGATGATTAGGTAGGTTGACGACTCTTTTTTTATTTTCATTTTAATTCTTTCGATCAAAGTTCGTACGAGGAAGATATACGATTATTTTTCGCCAATAAAATCAACGCAAAATCGACTTATTCGCAAATATTCTCGCGTATGATAAAATTGTACAATTTATTTAAATTTTTCTCGTTAAAAGAGAAAATCGTTTATAACGAAATTTTGAATTTACGATTTTCAATTTTTGGCTAGTTTCTTATCTCGACGTTTTTTCGGGAATGATAGTATTGCGATAAAGATGGAATTGAATTAAATTTGATTAAATTCGAGAGGAAATTAAGGATGAGAATTTACCTCGCGATTTAAGAAAATTAATCGAATTTCTGGTTCGTCTTATCGTTCGACCGGCTTCTACTACTTCGATCGGGGTTTCCCTTCGCCGATTTAATTTTCCGTCCGTGAAGATTCGAAGAAGCACCTTGACCGTCGCGCAGCCAACGGAGATTTTTTTCGCTCGTCCATGTCGGGATTCGCGAAAGAAAAAAACGGCGGATAGGTCAATCCACGATAAGATAAGAACGCGCCGTATTATAGTCGCTTCGTCCGTACGCGTCTCGTTTACGCGTTTCGTTTTTTTTCCTCGCGCGTTCTCGATATCGCGGATATTTTTTTCTTCCTCCTTTTTTTTTTTTTTTTTTCTTTTCGTTGTATTTGTTATCGCGCTGGTAGAACGAGCGTGAAATACGGAGGGAGCAAAGTCGGAAGTGGTAACGTCGATGGCCACGTGAACAAACATAGAGAGAGAGAGACTGATAAAAAAAAATTGTTCGTACATAAGTTTGATAGACTACGGGAAATTGTTTATTTCCCTGATGAATTATCGAAGCGCGTGCAACGTTTTCGAACGATTCGATCGATTCGTCGATTTGTCTAGCTCGTTATTAATTGCGCAATCGCGTTGATTGGCTCGGGGATAAAGTACGTTTTTTTTCTTCTTTCTTTTTTACTTCCATCTCTCACCTCCTACTTTTTTATTCGCATCGCAATGCTCGTACAATTTTCATACGTTGATAAATCGCGATAATGTCGATATCGAGGATGAACGAGAAATCCAACGGTCGACGAGAACAGCTGGTAACGAGTCGAGGCTCTTCGAGCGTATTGGCGAATCGTTTTTCCATCTCGACGTTCTCGAGTTGCTCAATCGTCTCGTTTTCGTTGTTTCTTCTTCTTTCTCAAGTTTTTTGTTTCTTTTTTTTCTTTGCTAAATAAATACCCCCGTTACGCATTCTTTTTTTCGTACGTCACGGAAAAAAAAGAAACGACGTGGCACGATCGAGTTTCCGTGAAATTTGTTCAACTGGCGCGTGGCTCGTTGCTACGTTTTTTTTTTCATTCTACTTTTTATTTGATTAACTAATTGCCACCGGGGTCGTTTCCGAGGCTGCGAAACTGAGGCTTGGTTATTACAGTCTCTCTCTCTCTCTCTTTCTCTTTCTCTCTGTCTCCCCCTCTCTCGATAAGAGAGAATAAAATTGGCGGACGTCTCATCGTTGAACTATTTCCTGAATTTAAACTCGTACTAAATTCGCTCCTTGTCGTATTTTTTCTTAAATATTTTTTTCTTCTCCTGGGTCAGTAACGTCGCGATACTCGACGTAATATCCCAGATAAAATCGTTCCAGCGAGAGATAGAGGCCTAACGAAATTTTTATGTTTTTTTTTTTTGTTTTTTTTTCGTTGAGAATGAGGAATTTATACGAAAGTTTTGGGAACGATAGAGAGGGAGCGAGTCAAAGTCGAGACTTGGCAGAGAAAAGGAAATGGGAAGATATAGAGATACCGAAGTATGACGATAAGTTTCAAAGTCTCGAGTACCCTGCCTCGCCGTGACACAAAGTGTCTCGAGACTTTCTCGAAGCAACAGTTGTACACGAAAAAAGAAGAAAAATCAAAAACACAATATTGGCATCGTCGGGGTGGAAAAGTTTTTAGCCAAATTTATCTCGACTCGTCGCTACTCGTGGCTAGAATACAACGTGTGACTTCCCTCTCGTGATACAAGACGTAAAAATAGAAAGATTTTCTTTCGGTGACGTTAGAATTTTTGTATTCGAATCTCGCGAGCCATCGCGACGAGTTTGAGCTCAAAGTTCACGATGGAAAGAAAGAGAAACGAGAAGAAACGAGAATAATCGAGTATAATCTTTTATTATTATTATTTTTAATCAAATTATCGAGATTGAGAGGAAACGTTTGGAAGGGTCGTTGAAAGAGAAATAACGAAGCGAGGGCGTGAAAAAAAATGATAGAAAATTGATGGGAGAAAATAGAAGACTGTCCCGTAATATTCTGCATCCTCTCGTGAGAGAGAAATTCGAAACGACGTGGAGACTCTTTCTCTCGAGTCGTCTCCGTGCTTCCGCCCACGTAGCGTGGAACAACGTCGTCGAGAAGTTATTTATAATTACGTTGCAAGAAAAGATGACCAAGACGTCTCTCAGACGTCGAATTCTATCGGATCGAATCGTGAGATATTCCTCTACCTCGAGTCGACGACACTCTTTCATCAAAGTCCAAAATAAATAACGACCGAGCGACGAGAGAAAGATAAATATAAAAAAAACGTAACGATTTATTTAAATTGTTGATTTTTCCTGAAATTATAAGAATCTCCGGACTTTGGTTTAGATAAGAGTGTAAATAGTGTCGATATCGAGTCAGAACAGACGCAAACTGGGGACAATACACTGGATGAAAAAAATTTGCATATCGGTGAGATAAAAAAAAATTGAAAGAATTAAATATCCAGAAAGTATGGAAAATATTTCATGTCGACTGTGGGTTGGATTTTTCCTATTTGATTATCGTCAATCCTAAATTGTCTCTCGTTATTCGAAAGACGTGAACGAGTTGATTTAAGAAAATTAAATTAAAAAATGTTCGATCGAAAAATGTTCGTTTCTCGTTTGAGAAACGACTCGATTAATTAATCAATTAAGAGACAACGATCCCATGCCCTTGCAACTAACTCGATCAACCGAGACGAGAGCTAGAGAAAATAACGAAATTTTCGGCAACGATTTTCATCTCTCTATCTCACGCATGATCGAATCGTAATTGCCAAAGAGCGCGCGACTAGCTTATCGTCTATATCGTCAAAAATCGATATCAATTCGCTGATAGGTCAGGGAAGCTGAATCCTCCCGAATGCCTGAGAGTTTCGCAACTTCGTGTCACCTTCAAGCTCGTTCTACGTTTTTTTTTCTATCGATCTAACGTTATCGCCCAAAATCTATTAATTCTACGTTTTTTCTTAAAACGCGCAAAATGCTAATTCATTTTTTCAATTTATCATCGACCGTATGTCTCGATAACGAAAATTTGTCGTGATCAAAAAAAAAAAAAGGTAGAAAAAATAGTTCTCGTTCTCTTCTTGTATTAATAACTCGAGAGAGGAGGCTCGACGTCTGACGCGAGTACGATGACGCAATTGCGATATCTGAAACGGCAGAACGAACACCTGGTGTTGGCCGAATGCGAATATAACGCATCCTAGTCACCGTGCGAGCTTGACCCATCGGGGCAATGAGATGTGGGTCACGGGACGACGAGAAAGAAAAACGAAAGGAAAATTAAAAAAAAAATAAAGAGGCAACGAATAAATCAAGTTTTCGTTGGGAAATGATGAAATTTCATAACGAGGAAATTTAGCGAGGCGGAAATCGATCGAGATTGGCGTTGAGCGAAAGTAACGGTAAAAATCCTTGGGGAAATTTTCAAGACCTCCTAATCGCTATCGACGCTAATTACATAATACGTAACCTTATCGTAATTAATTAGAAAATTTCTCGTACAAACGATTAAAATAGAAATTTAATTTAAAAGAAATATATCGTTCGTAATTGTAATTAATAATAAAATTGTTTATTTCCGTCGGATACATTTGTTTTCGATTATTGACTCGTGTAGTGAAAAATCCAAGATGGCGTCGTTTCTCGCGTTAGAGCCGAGGGTGAACGTGCGTATCGTGAATAAAAAAATCGATCAACGCATCGATAAATGTGATTACGAATTTCGAGTAGAAAAGGTAGTACAGGTGAGACAAGGCGGAACGAGAGAATGGCCTGGGTTGGAAATATCGATTCGATAGCGGGGGTCACGATTCTTCGTCCTCCTCTCTTGCCTCCTTTTCTCTTACGTTCTCGAGCACAACTTTTTCTTTTTATTTCCTATAATCTCTACGGTATATTGGCCCGATCGTGTTTCGCCTCTATAATTACGAGAACGTATAGATCGAGGATAATGAGTCCACCAGGACTACGTTTAGTTCGTTTGAAATTCACTCTTCGTGGAAGTACGAGGCGTCTGACATTTTATCCAAGAGTCGGCGGGTCCGAAATATCGTTCGCGCATTACATCATGCCGGGGCCGTTTCGCGAACTAAATTTCCGTGGCGTCTCTTTCGTGACGTCGCAGTGCGCTGGCCGAACGACTCTCTTTGCTTTGTGGGGGAGGGAGGGGGGGGGTGCATGTTGAATCGTCGCGAGTCGTCGCCGGGGCCCTCTCGCGCTGCTCTCCACGTGGTCACCTCCGCCCCGCCGCTCACGCAGCGGCACGAGGGACGCATTTTCACACGAGAGTCTGACGAAACACGTGAATCGTCTTACACGCGGTGTCTATCTTGCATTTTTTCCTCGGTAGGAAGAAAAAGAACAATAGTTTTTCAATCGTCCGTCGATTGTAAAAAAAATGAACTTTCGGATAATTGTTCGATTATAATTAACTAATAATTAAACAATAGTGATTGTTGGACGTCGAGGGGTTAAAAAAACAGCTGTTTGGCGAATAGTACGAGAGAGAAAAGAAAATTGATCGTCGATATTAAGTAAGGATAATAAATATTTCGATTAAAAAATTCTCACCACCGAAAGATCTATCGAATATCGTTCCTCCTTCCTCTTGCGCACAGGATCTCGTTTCCGGTATATTATTTATAAACCTCGTTGCACTCGCGGAAGGATTTCACTCCCGATCAAAGATCTGTTTTTTTAAATTTCTTATCAATCGACGTTTATCGATATTTGATAGAAAAATATACATACGGGATATGTATACGTATATAGATATATATATATATATATATATTTGTATATTTAACAATGTGTATAAATATCACGGTGCGAACGAGAGACCCGCGGTGAACGGCGAACCTACTCGTTGGCGAGCGTGCCGGCAAATGCGCGTGAACGATGTGAAAAGGCGAGTTCTACGAGCCGCTAAAATCGAAACGTGTAATGCCAGTGTGTCTGTCCCGGTGTATGTGTGTGTGTATACCTACGAGTTTGTGTTCGCGCGCGTCGTTCCCCCGTTTTCGCTTCGAGATCGGAGCGACACACTAACTACCGAACCCGCTTGGAATAAATAGAGGGCGTTGGGGTGGGGGTAAAAGCAAGGAGAACGCGCCTTCGAAAACCCTCTCTTGCTCCCTCTCTATGCGAGTGTTGTATTCGTGTATGGGTGCGTCGCTCGTATGTAGGAGCGACCTCTCGTAGAACGCGGGCGCAAAAGCAAAGGTAGCTAGTAGCCGCGACCGAGGTCCGTTCGCCTGTGTGCAGGCGGGCGGCGTCCTGACGCCACCGCGACGAGAAAAAAGGCGCCTAGTCGTTTTTACCAAACTGACCGATAGAGGGAAGCGCGAGAAACGAACGCCTGGACGTTCGGATCGTTCTTAATTTTTTGCTTTTTCGTTTAAACCACCGTACGAAATAAATACGAAAAATCGTATCATTCTCCCCGAGATTTCCGGCTAGCTAATTGCTCTTTTCTCTTCCCTCGTAATTAATCCAACAGACTAACGAAGACAATTCCAAATCCATATTACCAGACGGACGTGTCATGACATATTTTTTTTTCTTCTGTTGACCACGTGACCGGGACCGATTCTAGGAAAACGTTGGAGCATTTTTTGTTCTCGACATCTGGCTCGTGAATGTTTCTCGTGGGTAAGACAGGAGAATACTGACGAGAATGAAAATGAGGAATCGTTGCATATCTTCCTCGAGTTGTATTTGTCGCCCCGCTAACGGGGCGAGAGACGAATGAGAGAGAGAGAGAGAGGGAGAAGCGAGGACTCTACCAGCAGGTATGACGAAACCGCTTCGAGGGCTTGCAGTGGGATCGATGCCAGGCCGAAGAGAGATATACCTATTCATACATTTTGAATTTACTGACATCGTATATACTTCCCAGAACCATTATCTACCCGAACATAGATATATCCCTTGTGATATTTGTGTATCGAATATACAACGATTTTTATCATATTTTTAGACTATACCTATATTTAAAATTCCCCAAAAATCATTGTTTATTCTCTCACGCCAATAGAATTCAAAGTATAAAAATAAAACTCGTTGCTATGCGTCGCAATTAGGAATGACTCGTAGTACAATTTTTTTCCGTAAATAACTGTAAACACAATTTCATGAAAAATAAATACAATTACGATTATTGGACCTTTGGATTTTCTCGTACATAACTTGTTTGCTTTAAGAATGTAAATAATTTTCCTCGTTTGGAAAATTTTCCTAATGTGCAGCGAGATGAAATGTATTTTTAATTATAAAAAAAAGAGTGGCGCTGCGTACGCGTCGACGGCGTCGTTTGGCTGACGTCACTACGAGAGATGGAAGCGCGCGGTGGGGCTCGAATTTTCTTCAGGTCGTCGAGTTTATTTGCGCGAAGGTTTTTTTATCTCGAACTTTATACGCGTTGCTACCGGCCTCGTTGCTTATGGATTGATAACCCACGCGGTTTGTGTCGACGCGATCCTGTTATAGATAAAGAGGCAGCTTCGCGCTTTACGTATGCAATTTTGTCTCGAGCGCTTGGGAAGAGAGAGAACGTTGGAATTAAATTATAAATTATTATTCCGCCATCGCGCTCGAACGATCGTGAGTCGTGATTGACGAACGAACGATGAAGTTGATATTAATAAATGGTTAATTATCACGGGGGATTTTGTACGAGATGGAACGTGGAGGAAAAACGTACGATAAATAATTCATCATTCTCACCTTGGCCTCTTCCATTTTGTCTTCTCAAAATTATTCACGCTTGCGTACCTTCTTCTTATTTCCAATGGAAAAATATGCGAAGTTAAAAAATCTGTGAACAATCATTGAAACATTGCAGTTCGATGATTTTTGCGGAATTTTCAGGCTTCGATAGTTAGAAACTTGATTAATATTAATATTTGCGAAATTTTGATTAATATTTGAGGAAATTCAAATTTTACCATATTTCACCCAAACGTCTGAAATCCAGCTGGTCGAATAAAAATGCGTTTCATCTGATGCGTCCCTGATGAAACTTCATCCAGCCCGATTAATTTTCTTGCCGGCATTATCCGGTCGTCGAACCTTTCTCGTATGTTGACTTTCCTCGTATAAATTGTAACAACTCGGGTGAAACTCTGATAAATTACGCCATTTCTGCCGATACTACAAGAAGAACAAAAAAAATACGATTAATCACGATGTAACGAGTAAGAGAAAAAAAGAAGAAAAAAAAACGTATTTGTTATAATTAGCCACGATCCCTCGAGAGGAAAAAATATTGCGATAATTAGCCTCTGTGGGAGATAAGGAGAAAAAATTGCTACGACAATTAGACACTGTTTGACTCGATGGAGAAAATTATGCGATAATTAACATTACGGTTTAAAGAGAAAGAAAGAAAGAAAGAAAAAAAGAAAAGAATCTTAAACGACCGACTATAAATATTCGTACCCCGAAATTTTACGATCTATCGCAATATTTAAAATGATAATCTGACGCAATCGAAGTCTCGATGAGAATCATAAAGCGGCAATGCGTATCGAGGTTCGAACACTAAATTGGCTGGACGTGGCGCGTTCCACCAATTATAGGAACGTATATATAAATAGTATAGAGAATTATGTACGGGTCACAAGCCGATATTGAATCATCGAAAATTGACCGAATATTTGATCGTCCGATTGATTACGTTCGTTGTTACCATTAGGTATATTAGCAGACGGTACGAAAAAATTCTCATGCCCTGAGAAGGGACCGCGTCGTCTCGATGGTGGTCGTTACGCGTGCGGGAAGTACCTAAAGTGGCGAGCAATTAATAATTCTCGACGTTAGTCATTCTCTTTACTCGGGCCAAACTCGACTCGTTCTCGTTCGATTCGAGTAATTATTATACGAGGCGTGCGAGCTCCCCTCCTTCCCCACGATCCTCGATAAGATATAAATATGAATAAGTTTTCTTTCATATTCGTCTATTACGTTGTCGAAACGAGGGGAAAGTAAATGAGGAGAATAACGTCGAATATTCGTGAATCGTGCAACCGTTTCTACCGAAACGATTATGCGCCCGATAATTATTGCCGCAAAATTATTCACGAATTATTTTAATTTATCGAACATTGAAACGGAGAGTAATCGAACAAAACGATTATTTCTGCAAATTAAGATTGCTTCAGGGTGAAAGGAATCGAACGGACAGAAATATTTTTACGTTTTTGCGATTATTGGCTTATTATTATTTTTTAAACTGTTACGAAATATCGGATTCTTGTTTCTCTTGGTAAATATTATTTTTACTGTTGTTGTTTTGAAGAATTCTCGGGACAATTTTAACATCGTGGAGAAGGGATAGTCGGTGATTTGAATTCGGGCTACGATTAATTTAATTTCTAACTCGGCGCCGTGACAATCACGAAACGCCGACTATTCGCATTCCCCCAATCTCCGTGCGTTGTGCTGAATACGCACGTTACGAAATAGGAGTGAACCACGAACTGTCTCGTATATCGCGGTGTACGATGGATTATGATTATGATAAGCGAGAAAGAAGACGTATACCGAGTTTCCTCTTTGCGAGGCTATAAGCTCCTTAGGCATGCATTTGTGGGTCGAGCCAAATCACGCGAAGCTGAAATACAACACCTCCTTGTCCAGATAAAAGCCTCCCCGACATTCTAAAACGCAAACTGACGAAAGTATCACCCTAAAGATAGTGGGTTCATTTCATGAAATAAAATAGTTCGCACGTGAAATAGTTCAAGTTTGACATTGACAGTCGTGAAAAAAAGAAGAAAATGTCTTTGGTTATAAATCCCTGGTGCTCGGTAACTTCGTCAAGAATGCATCAAATCGTAGAGTCAATTTTTTGAAGGGAAAATAAATGTTCGACCGACCGAAGCAAAAAAAGGGAAAATAGGGAAATGGCTCGAATTCAACCGACGGAAGTATTTGGAAATCGAGATCCTCCGGCGAAGGAGGTGAACGAGCAATATCTCTTTCTCCTCGAGTTCTTCGTTCATCGTGTCACGGGCGAGAGATTGGCAAAGTTGAATCGAATGTTTTTCGTTCCGACGAGGGTTTGCTTGAAATTTTTGAGTTTCGAGGACGAGGACATAGCGGTTACACCGGTTGATCTGATGTTCGAGCCACAGGCCGGGACGGCAGACGATGTAGAAACTTTCAATTCCGGACGTTCCGTCATGTTCGCGATAGCTCGAGAATTCGTGAGCGATCGAGCAATGAATTTTAAGATAAATCTTACGGTCGAGAAGAAAATGCCCGAGAGCATAAGACCGGACATCCTCGTGGGTAAGGGCGAGATCGACATGAGCAAACATTTCGCGGCATTGAGGAAAGAAATGCTGCAATGTTGGCACACGAATTATCCACCACCGAAAATATTCGAGGGAGACGTTGAATTAATTCACGAGGGTGAGGTAGTAGGAAGCGTTACGATTTACGTAAGAATATCCGGTTTTGGTCAGACGATCGTTACGGAAATCGAGTCACCGAGCGCCGAGAAGAAATCTTCGTCCTACGTATTCAAGAGCGTCGAGAAGGACGACAAACAATTGGCGTACAAGTGTCGTCCGATAAGTCCCAGGACGCTGAATTTTTGTGGAGATTCCAGTGAGAATTTGTACGACAAGGAAGCGTGTCCGGTCTGCGTCCCCGAGAGACGAGATTGTTCGCCCTGTGGAGTGGTCGGTGGTGCGGTAAGAAAAATTGCCACCGGACACCAAAGATCAGGAGGCGAGCCCGACGAAGCTTTGAAGAGTGTCCTGGATGGAAAAACTTTCACTCAAGCCTGGAATCCTCGAGAGGCGAACGATGGAATTCAACAAATTCGTGAATTTCACGAAAGAGCCAAGTTGGAAGGATTGCCCATACAGTCGAGTCGAGGACCTTTGGAACCTTGTGGCAAAGCCGTTGTTCTTAAGGTTTCCGGTTTGCTAGACGTCGACGATCCGGACGGGCGAAGAAAACATCCGACGGTCACTCTGGCGGATCGATCGATGGAGAACGATCAAGATCCGGAACACGACGTTTTCATTCTGAGAATCGGTAAAAAGGGCCTCGTTGGAGCCGGTGAAAAGTCCGACATACAACTGGAGATGAGAACGCCCAAGGGACTTGAAAGAAGACCGCCTATTAGATACGAGACTCGAGAGATGCAGACCGAGGAGAATGCAACGGAAAAGATGAAGAGCGCAAAGGGCAAAAGGAAGGAACGAAAAAATAAGAAGAAAAAGTAGAGTCTCTCGGGTGTACAAGTCGAATGAAGAAATATTGAAATTGTTGCGTCTCGTATTTTTGTCTCGAACGACCTGAAGTCGTTCGCTGTCCAAAGTCGAAAAATTATCTGTCAAACAAATTTGTCGTCTCGTTTTTTAAACGTTTAAGAAGTCCAAAAAAAAAGAATCGTTCGATGCTACGCCGAAATTTGAGAAGGAAGCATGGAAGGTAGCGAGCAGGCACTTTTTCTTGCTGAATTCCTCGTCGACAGAGTCAACGTACCCTCGATTCGCGCCATGCACACGGAAGTGCTTCCGGTAACGACGTGCGTTTCGTTTCAGGTACATTAAGCTTTCTCCTACTTTCATCGTCAAATTCCTTTCCTCCTTTTCCTGATATCGATCCACTTAGACATTGGTCTGTCCCGGATTTAAAGCAGATACTGAATTTACCACCGATAAATATTCATCAAGATTCGTCCTCGGAAAATTGCACGTGTCTGTCGGCCGACACGCAAGTATTTAAGAAAGGAAAATCCTGTCTGTTCGCGCTACCTACGATCGTCCTAGAAAAACCTCTACAATCGTTTCCCATCAATATGTCGGTATACAAAAAATTGCCACCCGGAGTATTGCCAGACGTCATGCTTATCGGTTCACATCAGATCGAGACGAAGGACCTGATAAACGCTTTACTCGATCGTCGCACTTTCAAGTCCGGAAATTCTTGTAAAACTCTGAAAGACAAGTTTATGTGAGTTGAATAGAAAAATAGGCAGTTCTCTCGATTGAATAAGTTCCCAAATAACGATTTTGATTTGTTTCGAACGTTTTAGTATAAAAACCGCGACTGGACAACACGTGGGAGAGGTCACGGTCTTCGTTAGGATTTCCTGCTTCGGACAAAAAATTGTCACGCAATTTCAGATACCTCACAACAAGAAGCCTTATCTGTTCAAGGGCGCGGACGACAGTCCGGTCTTTCAGTGCAAGAGAATACCATCCAACTTGGAGGATAAAGTAAAGCCGATCAGGTGTAACTGCGAGGAAACGAGTCTAAAGAAAAGTGGTAGCGGTGAATTTGGCAAAATGAGAACTTATTGTCCGATTTCGCGTCCACTGGATTGTCCACCACCGACTCGTCAGCCTTCACCGCCTAATTTATCAACGAGATCTTGTTGTCCCTCGAAACGAGGGGAACCATGCCCTACGACTTTGTCAGGAAAAAAAATCAATGATTCGCCGAGAACAAAAATTAATAAAAAATCAACATCTCGAGTACGAAAGTGTGGCTGTTCGATAAACGAGAAGAAGACTTGTAACTGCGGCTGAATATATTTTTATCCCCGAAATATTCGAGTAGAATAATAAAAACCCTCGATAAATAAATCTCTGTCTGAAAAAAAAGAAAGAAATATATTGAGTGACGATAAGAGAAACGACAAAAGGTATCGTCAACCTTTTCTCGTCATTAATCGTCGAGGTTATCGCAAAGTTTGCGAGAGGATTATTCATAATGCTCGTGGAATTATTATTTGTTGTTGCGCTCTCCGGGTACCGTAAGATTTATTACTACGGAGATATCGCTTCGAGTTTCGATGGAATTACGCGAAAATCACGTGTAAATAAAATTAAGAAAATAGAAGCAGCGTGCAAATTTCTATCTACCCGACATCTAACCGAGAAAAAACACTCTGTTTTTCACTAAATATTTCAACATTATTCTTTCATTCACGAGAACGAATTCTCATTCTCGTTTCATATGCCTTATGCTACAAAAATATACCGTCGCTACGTTGGCCACGACGTTTCCCAACTTCGCCTATGGTCGCTATTCTCGTCGCGCTTTCGCGACGAAACTGTCCGGTGTATTCAAACTTTATGTCGCGCGATTCAAAAGATCTCGTGCACAAAGTGCAGTTTGCGATGGTATGTCGAGGGAGAATGAAAGTAGCCCGGAGACAGTGGAGAAACGTGGCGGAGATAAAAAACCAAGTACACGGTGTACGTTACAAATTTCCGTACAAAAATATTTTACCCCTCGAAAAGTCTTGAAATTTTCATATTTTCCGTCCGCTATTATTTACTATCTTTGTATCAACTTTATCTATTTAAATATCCGTGTTATAAAAATTTAATGATAGTTCTTAAAATGCAATAAAATCTTAGTTTCTCTTTTTTCTCTTTTTTCGTTTTTTTTACGTTGAAAAGTAAAAATGGTAAAATACCTTCGAGCGATAATACGAAGATATAGAGACATGCGAATGAAAACGCGCCCAGTGCGCCGACTCACGCTAGCATTTGATAAAACCACCCCCGAGGGCTCACGTGCGCGAGGGAGGGCGACTCGTCGTCGTCGTGGTCGTCGTCAGGGGGTTGTAGACCGATATTGTCGCGCCTGCGTGGCATCGACCCCAAGTACGAGGGTCTAGACAACCCTCTTCCTCTTGTTTCACGTCGTTCGCCCGTAGCCTGGCCTCGTTCTCTCTCGTCATGACAATAATGTAGGGCCATAAGTGCGTGAAGAGGAGTCGCGATAGTTCAGTGTCGGTTCGTCCCGAGGTTTCGTTGACCCTCGGGCAAACTTTCCATCGTGTCTGTGATCCAACGTTCTTATTCCAATGATGCAACAAAAATTGTCCGTTTGGTCCATGAGAAACGAGTTAAACGGAAAATGAGACGAATTGTAACAACGAATTAAATAAAGAATTGTTTTCGTCCGAGTGTTTCGATCGTCATGAACAGCTCGCCGCAAAATTCAGAGGTTCAAGTTGCGGGACGGCGTACAGGCGGTGGAACGGAAAACAGCGACGACGAGGATTGGAGCGGCCTCGTCGAATGTGTAATAAAAACAAATATTTCGCGTCGATACGAAAATTATTCTAGTGAGACGTAAACGTATCTCGCGCGCGACTCGAAGATGTAGATATTTCTTTTTCTTTCTGGACTCGCGTTTGGTACAAACTGCAACGTTGCATCAGGCCACTGGAATCTCGATCCTCTTATCAGTCGTTTATTTCCTTTAATCCTGTGTTGACGATTCTACCGTCGATATCGCGAAAACATATCGTCGAGGGGAAATGAAAAATTACGTGAAACCGGAACGAAGGGCTCCGAGGGCAAAAAAAAGTCCCTTCGCGAATATGGGTCGATAAAAATATAATTAGGACTAGATTACACCACAGGGATACGAAAAAAAAAGATATTTCTTGATAAATGAAATACAAAAAAATTGTTAATGAAAAGTTTCTCTTGACCCGAGCGATATTCGCGGCATATCTCTCGGGAAACGAACAGAAAATTTATCTAAAAATACGAATAAACGCGCGACGGGTAGGAAATTTTAGTTACCGGCCAAATTTTATCCTCGTTGGAGTAATAATGAAAAAAAATCGATAAAATTACGAATCGAGCAATTTGGAATTTTTCTCATTAAGAAATAAAAGCCGGGATTGGGTCACGAGATCGTCGGATCATCTTGACGAGGGTCACTTGCCACGACGCGAGCGAGTGTCCAATGATCGGCTAGTTTTTAAATCCGGTAAAAAAAGAGGAGAAAAAAAAGAAATTAAGCTATCCCTAATATATTCCAATGTCGAAGACACTTGTTCGTTAATTAGCGACACGAGGCTCACGAGTGTCGTCTTCGTACGAATGAAAAGAAGGCGTGTGTGTTAATTAATCGGGGCATTTTATCAGGCTGTTCTGGAGAGATCGAAGTCGGATCGAGCGAACCGGGCCGACGAGGATCGACGTCGACGCACGATCATCGTTGAGAAGAAAAATGGAACGTACGGCTTTACTCTTCAGGTAAACCGGAAGCGAGCGATAGTTGAAAGCGTTCTATCGCTCTCTTACTGCCACAATCTCAATTTTCAACGACATTGAAAATATCGAAAATATCGATCGAACTGCTCGTTTGCATCATTTTGTTTCCGGTGAAAATTAATATTACTTTTGTTAACGATACAATTCTATAAATTAAATATTGAAAATTTGTTCGACAGAGTTATGGAATCCACTACAAGAGAGAGCAAGAGATCGAGATGGTCACTTATGTCGACTACGTGGAGTACGACGGGCCGGCTTTTAAAGCAGGAATGCGAGAGGGCGACGTTATATTGTCGATAAATGGCCACGAGATGGATCGAGCCGATCACAAGACCCTCGTGAATTTCATCAAAAATTGCGACGCCCGAATGCGTATGGTCGTCTCGTTCGAGGATTGTGTGAGAAAGGTTGTATTCCATCGCGAAATATTAATACTACGTGGTTCAATCGAGAGAGGGACGAACGAAATTTTCGAATGAAATAATTATTGTCAAAGGTGGAATTGCACATGCGTTATATCGAGCTACAACGAGCTCTACAATCTCGTCTCGCCGAATTGGAGAGACTTTGCGAGCGAGAGCGATCAATTCTAATGGGAAAATGGAAGACTCACTCGTTGCCAGCGAGAAAAAGAACTCCAACTGGTGTCGTGACGAGCAATCCTGGTCACCCATCGCCCTCGTCTAGTTTCAATTCTTCCACCGTACAGTGCTGTCGTCCAGCAACTTCGACGGAACATCTTCTACTTTACAGCGTCGTGAGTTTTCTCGCCGATACAGAAATACAAAGAGAAAAACAAAATTTCAAATAATTCCACGAAATTTTCATTGTTTTTTTTCTTCATATTTTTGCATTTTTATTTCAGTACGCGGATGGACGACCCTGCCTTATACCACGCAATGCCGCGTGTCTCGTTGCCGTAGGACCACCTAGATCGCGTAGCGATCATCATCATTTTTTGTCAAAGTCTTCGAACGTGAACGACACTTCGTCGATATCGTCGCGTCATAGTTATCACCAGGCGAACGGCATCTCGACCCCGGTAAAATCCAAGTCTCAGCACAAAACGGGACAATCTTCCTGTTCGGGACAATCGTCCTGCTCGGGACAATCGTCCTGTCCGGGACAATCGTCCTGTCCGGGACAATCGCAGTCAAACTGTTCCGTACAGTCGCAATCTTGTTCGGCTGGTAACGTCGACCTTCATTTGCAAGCCGGACAGCAACACAACAGTCTCTGCGTTGCTTGCATATCTAGCGCGCACAGACGACGAGATCAGTCGGACAGTGGAAGTTTGGACTTTTACGATCTCGCGAGTCCGTGTTGCGATCCAAATTGCGTGCCGAGCAGACGAAGGAGAGAGAAACAAAGACGAGCTCGTAACGAGCAACAGAATCAACATCAGCAACAGCAGCAACAACAACAGCAACAACAACAACAGCAACAACAACAACAGCAACAACAACAACAACAACATCATCATATTCAGACACAACGGGAACAACAAGCGCATCAACAATCGTCGCACGGACCGCATAATTGTTCTCGCGCATCGGGGCATAGTCTACATTCCATAACGAGCAGCGAAATGTCGACAGCGGGTGAGAGCGTAGCTTCTTGCTCGACTTCGCTCAGTACCGACACGCTCTACTGGGACCCGAATGTTCACCATCAGAGGCCACCAGCTTGCCTGCAATACGCGAAGCCAAAATCTTGGGACAATCTAACGACCAAAGCGTTCGGGGGTTATGGGTTTGGTTATGGTTATTTAGACACCGCGAACGTCAAGACGCACAGCGCCGAGAGACCCGGCAAGAGTTCTCATACTAGAGCTAAAACACCTACTGGCTCGTCGCAGCGAAGATCCGCAGGCACGACGACCATCTACGCATCGGCTTCTACGTCTACCGGACCGAATTCAACGGCCCAGAGACATTTTCAGCCGACGAAATCTACCGAGAGCCTACTCATACAAGCCCCTTATAACAATCAGGGGGATCTCGTTGTCGACCCGAGTCTCAGTTGCGAGTGCCTCGACGGGCCGAATTCTCGCTTCGTTCAACAACAACAGATCGATAAACACAGTGGAAAAAGACAGGAGGATGGGACGGGTAATTACAACTCTGGCTCGAACTCTCATCAACAGGTAAACAACAGTGGAAGACATCGCAGATCTAGCCACTCGGATGGAAAGCTCAGGGGTTCCAATAATTCCGAAGTAACGCGACTGTGAAAGATTATTTGTGTATGGGAGATGGGGCACGAGAGTTTGTAAGGAGTTTATTGTAATTGAATAAATTGTGTACTTCGTTGTAATTTCATTCTTCTACTTCGATCGTTGGTGAGATTCTGAGAGCTTGTTGATATCGTTGATATCGACTATGATGGAGGGCAAAGTGAATATTCATAAACAGAAGTGCGTGAATCGGCCACCAGGCGTGACGCGGCGAGAGTAAGATGAAAGGGGAGAGGGGATGAAGTTTGAAATTTTCCCGGTAGAGGAATACGCGTACGCTCTTGGCTCACGAGGTCTGCCATCGTGAGCGGCCATGTTGTTTTTGTTTCGTGGCTGTTTGTGTTTTACGCGCCAACGAAAAATAATATTGTGAAAGATTGGAGCGAGGTAAAGAGAAATGTCGAAAAGGAAACATAATATTGCTTACATCAAACCAGAAGAGCCGAAATTTCTGAAGGAATTGAAAGCTCAGGCGGGATTCAAGGAAGGGCCCACCGTGGACACGAAGGTGAATACGGGCTTGTGGTGCGGACACTGTCGGGCGATTAGACGGGGAGCTTTGGCCATCTAGCGGTCGACTCGCCAACTACTGTCGCCTCATGGCGGGTTTTCACTATCGATAGTTTAAAAATTTTATTGCCACGTTGAATTGATTCGACCGATATCTCCGAAATTATAGCGCCAAGAGCTTCCCGAAGTGGATGACGACGAGGATGACAGAGACGAGGAGCAACCTGTGGTGGTCGTTCTTAAAAGTGGAGATCTTACTGCCGATGAAGCAGAAGCGATAAAGAAACAAAAGGAAGATGGTTCGACTCTGTAATTCGCATTCAACTTCATAACTTTTGTGCTAATCTTGAAAATGTAAAATCTCTCAATATTTTCAGAGGAAGCTAACGCCAAAGCGGATCTGACGAAACGGGTTATATTCAAGAAGAACAAAAATTCAGAATCGGAAACTGGCAGTTTGGAGAATCCTGCGACAAAGAGAACGAAGACAACTAAACAAAAGAAGGTTCCTCTGTCGTTCAACGACGAGGAAGATGAATAACTGAATTCTCGTCGTATAATTCTTCCTGTTGGTATCGGGTCTCTCGGCCGAGTATCCGATATTACTGTAAATAAATCGTCTTTGCATAACTCTCTGGAAACTCGGTTCGATCAACCCCGCAAGGACATTTCGATTTTCGTTGCATTGACTAAAAGCAAGGCGTGTTGCACAATGGCGAGGGAAATACAACGGGCAAATGGCCAGAATGTATTGTTAGTGATTGTTGCAAATGCATACAGAAATCTCCCACTCCAAATCCTGCTCCTCCGTAGGTCGCCACCCGTGGCATTTGTACGATTGGTTAGCCAGATGAAGGAGAATATCACGTGACGTCAAAAGAACACACAAGAGCCCCTATACATATTCTCTTGCCTCCTATAACTCTATAAGCCATGGTCCCTTTAACATTAAAGCCTCTCTTTTCCTCACCACTCCTCCTCGTCGCCGCGTAGCTGTGTACGTCATAAAATTTTTCGCGATCACGTGATTCACGGTGAACGGCCATCTTGGCAGTTTTGCGACAGCGACACGGAGGTAAGGAGGATCCCCGTGACGTCGTAGGACAAATTGACTACGATATATATGTAAATAATTGCATCGTTAATTGGATAATATCGAGGAACGTCTTGTCAACTCGGGCCTACGTACTCAATAACGCTGGTGTTGTTGTCAATAGCACGGTCAGTGATTGTTTAAATAAGCGCGCGGTAAAATCCTCTCGAGCATTTGTGCTGTGCGTGCGCGCGCGCGCGCGCGTGTGTGTGTGTGTGTGTGTGACTCTGCTACTACAGTTTATCACCGTTCCCACTTCTTTCTGCATTACGATATATCTCCGTCTCACTCTGTGGCTCATTCACGCTTTTACGTGCTCTCTCGGTGTCGTCCTGTGTGTCTCTCGGCGCCACGTTGATTGTCTCCCGTGTGTGTTACAACGAGCCCATGAGAGGCAGCTGTTCAACACGACTAGACAGCAGATTTATTATACGTTGCATGTGTGCGTCTTTCGACAGTGGGGAAATGGCGGGAGACAGCGTTCTGACGATTTGTCTCAGTTGAACGAAAAAGCCGCGAAACTCGCCGAGACACGTGTGTATGACCGGTCAATCAAGTATCTTCGATAATGCGAGTTACCATTGCAATGTTTCACCTGTTTATGGATTAATGGGCTTTATCGAACTTGTCGAACATGTTCGGTTGTACAATTGCGGTATCCCAATACAATCAGGACCGTGTCAATTGACAGTTCGGGCCCCGACCCCGTTTTCACCAAAAATTTGCATGGAAGTTTTTATTCTCCCTTTGATACAGATTTTTCTTTCAACGAGTTCAGAAATATTCTGTTGGCCATATGTAGATGATTGATCAAATAAACATCCTCGATTATATTACAATGTAATTCGTGAAGCTTATTTAATAATTCTCATTTGGGCCACTCCGTTGTCATCGCACTGGAATATTTTTTATGCTCATAATTATTCCATTTAGAATCCATTAAGCCATAGGACATTTTTCGGGATTGATACAATTTCTCGAGGTACACGAGTGATTGCAATGTGAACAGTTAAATAAAGTCCTCCACCGAAACACGTGAATTTGTTATTGACACTGATCTAAATATATAACCCCTAAATATTTTAAATTCGTGTTCCTTAACGCCAATAGGCCAAGGGTGTAGAATTCATGCTGAAATTAATCGTTGGATTCAAAAAAGATTTTGAAATTTACAAAAGAACAGTCGTAATGTGAAAAGAGAGAGGAGAGTATGATACATGGAAATAGACACACCGTCTCGTCGACGGGCCCCGTCGATATCACCTTAACGAGTACTCTGTTACTTTTATCGTCGGCCCTGGTGCAATAGTTTTTTTTTAACCCAATCGCTCCGACTGGTGCTGCCATCTAGCGTTTGATATTCAACGATGAATGTTCGCTATTTACAGGTTTTTTCTCCCCCTCTGTCCCCCCTTCGTTGCCGTCGCCGAACACGACGAGGCATCGTCGTCGTGTCGTGTTCGCCTTTACTCGGTTTATCGTCACGTCTCGTTTGTTGCAAAATCGCACAAATTAACCTCGTATTAAAACAAAAAAGAACTCGGTCACAGTCACACGCATTTCACACTGTTGGTGCGTACCGTTAAGACGGAAGGAGCTTTCGCCCTCGTGTTGCAGAGAAACGTGGGAAAAGATGCAGTGGTGCTTTCGGAATATCGTCTTCTAGAAAGAAAAAAAAAACGCTGGTGCGAGTTCTCGCACCGTCTGCTTCGCTTTGTACGGCGAAACCGCGAACAAGAGTGCGCGACAGTAGCGAGCAAGGAGGCGAGAGGTGAGATGCGTTTTTTTGTCCTTATTGTCCTCGTCGGTTCTGACAGAGCGATGTAATATCTTCAAAAATGTTCCTCGTGCGTTTATAATTCCGGCTCGACATTATCTACCGGGAAATACCGGTGTTGTGATAAAACTCACCTGCATATACGAACATTTGCCGCACGAGATACAATTATATATAGCTACGCGACACTTGGTTTCGCGTTTAAATTTCGTCTCAACAACAATGTGACAATAACGAGATAGAACGAACTCGGCGGTAAAAACGTTGTGTACCTTGCCGCGAGTATCATCAAGACGGCGAACGTCCCTAGATTTCGTTTTCTCATCTCTGCATGAATGTATGCGTCATTCGCAACCCCCGTTTGCTGCGGTACCGTATGTAAACCTGACCAAACCCTTACACACGACAACGAAAATAACGGGCAAGACTAAGGACGTGAAGCAGATACTGCTAGGAATCGAGCTTCGAATTCGTCCATGCCCTGTTGCTCTTTTACCCTCTTGTTCGAAAGTGAAAATCTTGCCCTTGTTCCTAAGGGAGGGAGATGGAGTTCCGATCATCCTAGAGCATCCAGGAAGCCGTGATTCTCATTCAAGTCCTCGTTATCAGGTCGTAGGTCGTGGCACGGTTCTCTCCACGTCGCAGTCGCGTCTCTCCGTCCCTCTCTTTCGTCCCTGCCCCGTCTGTGTGTGTACGTATTTGGTTGCCGTTGCCTTGCAGCGATGTATGTGTGCGCGCCTGACTGTGTTTGTACACGAGTGCAAACTGCCTGTAGTCGGGCGTTCACGCGTGCGTCCCGCGTTGTGCGTGAATAGTTCTGGCTAGAGTGTCAGGAGTCTGTGTTGGTATATAGTTGGGCTATATAGGAGCAAAGTCTTCAGTGTGCTCGTGTGTGTACGTGTGACGGGTTATTTCGTTAGTGTTAGTGTAGGAGTAGTAGGTCGTAGGTTGGCCCGAAGGTTCGACGAGCGAGGAGAAGAGAGCGACGCGCGCGCGAGAGTCTCTCTCTTTGGCTGTGTTGGCTTGCTCGCTGATCTCTCTATGTGTTAGTGTTGCGGCTCTCGTGCTAACCGATGCCTGATGCTGCTGCTGCTGCTATGCTCGTCTTCGAGAACGCAATATAATTCGCGACAAGTTGATCGAGTCACAGGAGCACAACATCATCATCGTCGTCATCATCGCGATCAAAAACAGCATTAACGGCTGAACTCAGTGAGCGAGAATTCGTGCTGTAACGTTAAGGAGAGCGCGCGTGCACGCGACTCTGTGCATACTGTGTGTTTAGTGCACGTAGAAAGAGAGAAAGAGGAAGGTCTTTATTTTGTACTCTGGGGTAGGAGAGAGCCCCCTGAGAGAGCACCGTGCGGAATATGGACAGTGTGAAATTAGTCTTCGATTGCAAAAGCTCGCTTCTATAGCACGAGTGTATTAGGGAGGGTGAGAGGGAGGAAGAAGGAAGAGAGCGCTGGCAAAAAAGCGCAACGTTCCCGTCGAGCGTCTGTGTGTTATCCCGGACCCTGAGAAACTCGAGTGACACGTAAGGAAGAGTTTGCACGCGTCAAGTCCAAATACATGTGAATTTAAAAAAAATCTATTTTCTTTTCGCTATTTATCCGCGTACTAGTCGACGACGACGACGACGACGACGACGACGACGCGTCGTCCTCGAGGTGCTCGAGATTCCTTTTTCGTCCCGTAGTATTTTATTGGTTATGGGACGACGACGGCTGTGAGAGAACGAGCGAGAGAGACGCGAGAGACTCGCTCGCGCGCGCGCGCGCGCGCGCTCGCTCTTGCTCCCCCGCTTGCCCGCGTGTGCTCTATGTGCGTTCTCTCTCTCTCACTCTCTTTCGCTCTCTGCTTTCCCCCCCGCACCGATAGCCCCGTGTGTGCATCTGTGTGAAATTCTGCAGCGCCATTTTGGAAAAATTCTTCCTATTATTTCCGTAACACGGATAAAAGTTCGGACGCTTCCACGCGGATATGTTTCCGTGACGTTCGTCTGTCGTCTTCTTTTTTTTTTTTTTTTTTAATTTTTTTATTTCTTTTTTTCATCTCACTGTCTCCACCTGACGTTTATAGCAGACACCTTGTAGGGAGTTTGTCGGATTGTCAAAGAAGAAGAAAAAAATATCTCCTTCTCTAACTTGTCTCTGATTGTACACAGGTATAAACGAACAGCGGTGGCCCCATGGAAGGCACGTTGGAAGACCCTCTGGTCAAGGACCCCAGTCCTGACGATCCGGCGAGTGTACTAAGGGGTAAATACATTGAAATAGATACCACGTTTTTACTAGTACGCCAACTAACCCAAGCCCGATCCACAATCGGCGAGTGGTGAGAATTCATCGAGATCCTCTTTTACCGACTTTCAGACATACTTATACCAAACGGAGTCAATGGAAGCTTAGAGGATCATAGGGATGAAATGGGCGACTCTAGCGGGAGCAGCGAAAGAGGAGACACGGAGGAAGAAGCGAACGAGAGAAAGGAGGAGGAAGAAGACGAAGATGACGGTCTCGATCGGGATGATATTCTAGAGGAGACGGAACATCCCCGGGACGAAGAACATCACGAAGATGATGAACAACCCGAGGAGGAACCGGCGGATTCGCCGCACAAGGATGTGGAAGATCTGACGGAGGAGATCGACGCGGTCTCTAAAAAAGATGACAACTTTAGTGACGGTGGGCAAAATGACTCTAAGGTTTCCGTATACTCGGACTGTGTTAGTGAGGAAAACAATAGTAGTGCAGTGTCGCCCAAGAGTCGCACCGAAGATGCGTGCAAAGACGATATTGCACTAGAGCGTATGGAGGTAGACGAGCAACATACCGATAATTCGGACGTCGAGTGTCTCGATGGAAGTATCACGATCATTCGTTCGGAAAACGAGAATAATCGTACGAGTAGCGCAATGGATCGAGACGGCGGTAAGCGCTCGGAAGACAAAGGCGACTCTAACGACGATCTCGACGCGAAGAATCTTTCGAGCAGTAGCGGCAGCGACGTACTGCAAATAAATGACAGTAGCGAAAAACTCGACGATAGTAAGATGGACACGTCCGACCTGAAGATATGCGAAGAGAACGGTAGTCTGGGCAGTCCCGATATCGAGATAATGGATAGCTCGAAGAGCAACGGACACAACTCTATGCAGCAAGATCGTCCTGCGAAGGATACACCGACAAAGGCAAAGAAGCCTCGGAAACAGATCGATTTGAGTAACATAACGCCTAGACGAAGTTCCCGTAATATCAAGAGAACGAGTTACATCGAGAAAGAACCGGAGGAAGAGGTCGAAGATTGTTCGTCGGACATCGAGGAGATAAAACCGGAAGATCCGTTGGCTTGCATAGTCGACACGAGCAAGGATAAGGAAAATTCCAAACTCCTCAAATCGCCGTTGAAGAGCAACAAAACGACGATAGTCGTGAGCGACACCAAGAGACTCGTGGAAATTGCCGCCGGCAGTAAATCGTCCAAAGGTGGTAAAAAAGAGCCGACGTTAGTTATAATAGACACGAATTCGATATTATCGGGACGCGGTGGTATTCCCGTGAGTAGCGGAAGTAGTAGTAGCAGCGCGAGTCCCGGTTACGGATCGAAATCGTCGCAGCAGCAGCATCATCATCATCATCATCATCATCAGCAACAGCAGCAGCAGCAGCAGCAGCAGCAGCAGCACGGACAGCAGCATCATCATCACTCGATCACGAGTTCCAACGCTTTTTCCGTATTGCCGATGGGTCATACCCAAACGATGTATCCGAACATGAGAACGACGATAACGCCCGTGCCAATGACGAGGACACCGGCGATACCGAAAGCAAGCAGCGTTCAGGTAACGCCGCAAGCCGTTCCACCGCCGATTCTTCCTACCCTCACCGACGACATGTTCGTCGTCGAGGCGCCCTCGTTCATCGTTCCTTACGTTTACGAGAAACCACCTCTGAAACCACTCAAGGACTTTGTGACAAAACTGGAGAAGAGCATAGCCGAATGTGAGAAGGAGGAGGAGGAAGAGAAAAAGAGAAAGAAGAAGATGGCGGATGATGGTAAGAAGAGCGAGGAGGAGGAGGACGAAAGTTCGGAGCATGGAAAAGCGGCGGACAAGAGCGAAGAGGACGAGGAGAGCGATGAGAACAGTACCAAGATCAAATCCGATGTAGATGCCGATATGGTCGATCTTACGGAAAAGAGCTCAAGCGGCGAGGATAAGATGGAGGAAAAGAGCAAAGTACCAACTTACTTCGACTTGCCACTGGGCAAATTTTTCATGCAAATTGGCGTTAATCTCGTGCAAGAATTCGTACAAACGGATCTGCTTAGAACGCAAAAGCGCAAACAGGGAAAACACGGTACAGCGTCGGCCGAGACTCAAATAGCTATTAATTCGCTGATTAAGAATCTAGAATTTAGCAAAGAGAATAACGAACCATTCCACTTGGAGATGAAGAAATGTGAATTTTGTAGTTTTAAGACAGAATCGGCGCTGGTTATGCAGCATCATCTCGAGACGCCGCATATGAAAAATTACGCGTACAAGTGTAATTTTTGTCCTCTCGAGGTACGAAGTCCTCACGATATATTGTTTCACATGGAAGCTGAGCACAATACACGCGGTAGACTGGAGCGCGGTCCTGCCTTTCATCAGTGTCCAAATTGTCCTTTCGAGGACAATCAGAAGGGCAAACTGACCCGTCACATACTGGCGTGCGCGAAGAAATTCAGGCCGGAGCGTAATCTGGAGCCCTCGACGGATTGGGAACCACCGGCAAAGATACCACGACTTCATCGGCCTCGTCAAGTTACTCCGGTCAACGCGAATGCACTGGCAATGGCTATGGGAGCTAAAGGTACGCAACCACTTCTACCAAAATTACTTCCGGCAACGATGTCCGGACGCGGAAGAGGAAGACCGCCGATGCAACCGCGATACTCGGATTTGAAATCGTTACGACCCGGTTCTGGTACGACGATTCGTCAAGGTATTTCCAAATACGAGAATCAAATTTTAGTCATCCGATCGAATTGATTTTTGGGATCCGCTCTGTCTACGGAACGTACGAACCAGCGAGAGATCAATTTTTTCGCTAAACTAATGAAAAAGTTGTCTTCTCGTCCTAACGAGAGATCGTACAAAAATTCCCCGATTCAATTTCATAGGGGGACTAAAATAATCCCTTTCCGATCTATCGTTCATCTTTTAATTTCTCAAATACAAAATCAAGTACGTTCTATTGCAGACAATGTCGCGAGTATGATGTATCGATCAACCTCCTCGGGACTTCTCGTGCCCACGTCGTACCAATTTGGCAGTAACCAAATATTCCAGGTAATACGATGAATTTTTATTAACGATATGCAATTTCGCTCGGCATGAACTATCGAGTATGAATGAAACGTAGAACGAGATTTTCTCGGTTACATCGACGTTGTTGCAATGATCGACGAGAGATAGGAGAGAAGAGAGGCAGAAGGGAGAACGAGTCTTTTTTTAGTCGTTAATGCGTGAAATAGAGCTTGTGATAAAACAAAACGGAACATGTGGACAGGTGGTGGGTGGCTCTGGGACTGTCGCGTCAGGATTGACGGGGGTGAGTAGCGGTAGCTCCGGCAGTTCTGGTCGACCCACACCCATCGCCCTTGTATCCAACATAATCGACTCTCAATCTAGACTGTCCTCCTCATCGTCACAGGTAAATCAATGTCCTGGGAGATGGGCGTCGGACGTAACTCGCTTGCTCCTTATTTCTCACAATGTTCGCATGTTTAATTAATACTACTTTATAATGGATCGAACCAAATCGATTAATACAATAACGATCGTATCCCCTTCGATTTTTTTTATACAATAATCGAAGATATAAGTCTGTCAATTCGACGACGTACAATCGACTAATACCTCACTCTGTACGAATGTCTGGTGTCTTAATAATTCATGATTTAGTATTGGAGAAAACTGAATATTAAAATCTAATTCTTCTTTTCAATGATCCGAACAAATTTTCAGAACACCACCAGCTCGAAAAATCCAGCAGCGAAATTATTGAGTCAACCGAGCATATCGATAACTCCGTTACCCCGAACGACCTCCCAAACTCCAATTTCCGGCTCTGGTTCATCGTCAAAACCAGGCGGAAAGAATACGTTTGTAATATGCGAGATTTGCGACGGTTATATCAAGGTAAGTCTTTCGTGTTTTATCATCGTACTGTGTCATCGAGGATATTTCGCGAATTGCGACGATGAAACGATCGAATGATTTTAGGATCTCGAGCAATTACGGAATCACATGCAATGGATACACAAAGTAAAGATACATCCAAAGATGATTTACAACAGACCTCCATTGAACTGCCAGAAGTGTCAATTCCGTTTCTTCACGGATCAGGTACGTCCAAGGATAATCGGATTCTCGATACTATTGCAACTCATTGCCTCTCTCGATATCATATTATCTTCGATATTTACACCTGTAACAGGGATTGGAAAGACATTTACTCGGATCTCACGGACTCGTTACGTCGAGCATGCAAGAAGCTGCGAACAAAGGAAAGGACGCCGGCCGCTGTCCAGCCTGTGGCAGGGTCAGTAGTCTATTTTTCATTGATCGTAATAAACATCGTATGTTCCATTCGTAATGGAAACAAAATATTTGTATTATTATGATTTTTCAGGTCTATCAATGGAAGCTACTGAATCATGTAGCACGGGATCACGGTATGACCCTGAAACCCGCTCATTTATCGTACAAATGCACGGTATGCACTGCCACGTTCGGGATGTACAAGCAGTTCGAGAATCATGTTTACTCGGCTCACAGTGTCGTAGCGAAGAAAGTAATGGACAAAAAGAACACGCCCTCGTCACCATCGTCGAGATCAAACGACTCGCTTCTCAAACCTCTAAAGATCAACGACGAGATAACGATTATTCCACAACCTGCGAAATCGTCGAGCAGAGGCTCTCAAGGTAGAGGAAAATAGCAAACGCACGCGGTTTGATGGATACGCGTATCTCGTCTCAATGAAATATTCAACGTAAACCAATTTCGAATGGTACCAACTTCGGGCCCTCCATAGGACGGGGAGTCGAAACACGTTGATTCGCGCGTTGGTGAATTTTTAATCCGCGGTTTGACTCGCCACGACAAACCCGTACCGTGCCCGTGTACATGTGTATGCATAAATATGCTTAAGAGACACACATAATACAAACACAGAGGACACTCCACGTTAATTGATACAGATTCTCGATAGACGGGAGGGATTTAAATGAGATGGATGAGAATAATCATCGGGAGAAAGAAAACGAGAAAAAGCTAAAAAAGAAAAAAGAAAGAAAAAAAAAAAGAAAAAAAAATACACAAAAAAACGATAATAATAAAAAGAAAACAGTAAAACGTGAACCACTCATTGTACTCATTTGGCGAAGAATAAGATAATAAATATTAACACGCCGTTAATCGCCTACAGCTCCTCGTAGATCACTCGCAAATCATGGACGAAACACGTGCACGAAAATTTTACGTATAATCCGAGAAATTAATTATTATCCCGTCCGTTATCGGAAATTAAGGCAAAATTCATGTTTCTCCCGGGCAATCGAAAATTTAATAATAAACAAAAAGAATGATAACAACGCGATTAACGGCGAGTTAATCGTAAGAATTGACGGAAGCAAAATATAAAACAAACACCGAATACACGAGAAGAAGAAAAAAATGAAAACCACACACTAGTTGACTGCGTAATAATATTCCATCAATGATTATACCGATATATTTATTTAAGAATTTTTATTGTTGTTATCGGACATACATAAAATAGATTGTAAAAACATTAAAGGGTGGCCTTCAGTATGATTCCTTGGTTAATCCTGAAGACGCGTATTACATCCCGTTCCGTTGGTTAAGAAAAGCCGAAAGAAACGAATACGAATCGTGGGTGTCCTTCGTGGGGACCGTTTGCCCGAATTTGTCTTTTTTTTTTTTTTTGCACGCGCGCGCGCGCGCGTTCTTTGCCCGGCCGAGTGACGGAAAAATATTTATTATAGGGACTTGGCATCGAGATCGAGACTACTGTGCGAAAAAAAAATAGTGCGCGTTTACACACACAGCTCTGCTGCAGTTTCATATGCATATACGAGGCTAAGAATATGTACGAAAACGTGACCAGAGTGCCCTCGAAAACGACAAAAAAAAAGAACTGTCTTTAGAAATTCTTTGTCAGCATTGTTTCAGTGACCGAATCACTATTAATACTTTTCTTTTTTAATTCGTGCAACGATCATATTTTTCTAACGCTCATTAGTAAAAAAGAGGGGAGGGATATCAGACCCTCTTGTAAGAGACGATTGATCTCTCGCGGGCGCACTGGAATTAACGATATACGACAGAACTATAAACAGGTCCCAGAAGCCCGTGGATTTATTTATAAAAAGGAAAAGAAAAATGAAAAACATCAATGGGTCAAAAACGGAAACTGTAAATTGTATCTATTATCATAAGTTGGACTCGTCGGTCTCCCTCCTGTCTCTCTCTCTCTCTCTCCCTCTCTCCTTTGTCCTTTGCCCTCAGAATATTCCTCCGCAAATTGTAATAAACAAACAAAAAATATCCAGTTTTATTTTTGCGCTCTCATAAGGAAGAACAAGAAGAAAAGAAAAACATGTACATTAACGTAGGATATAAAATATAAACGAATATATCAATAAAATAATAGGATGGCACACGCAAAAACCGCGACATATTCTACATGTCTTATGGTTTTATTTTCTTTCATTTAAAAACGCGCGACTCGCGGAATTCTACAAGGACTCGGTATACTCTCATTGTCTTCGAAATGGACGAGGTATCTGCGTGAGTAATAGCGAAAGAGAGGAGTAACGACTTTTGTCTCGTGTAAATTCCGACATACATGTTTGTGATAATCGTTGGAAAGAGAGAAAGATAGGAGAGGGATAGAAAACACGATGCGAATGATACCGGATTTCATTTAATCATGGTTACTTTCCCCGATCATTTTTGTACGTTATCGTAGAAAAACAATCGTATACAACAAAAGAAATTTACGACGATGAGGAGAAAAGAGAAAACAAAAAAGGTGCGTTTTCGCTCCCCACGGCTGTATTACACTGATCCCCCGCGGCCGTGCATATATATATATATATATATATATATGTTATATATATATACATATTTACGGCGAAATGCAAACAAAAGTAATGTAAACGTGTTGGACAAAGAACCGAGAGCATTCATAGACATAAATTACAGGAGTATATTAGTTTACTGTAATAATTTGTACAATATTATATTGAAAAAATAATAATGATAATTAGCGATTGCGTAAATAAAGTGTACCGACATTGTATACAGTTTGTGTATTATCGTTACGTACCTTTGTTGCCCCGTAGGTTTATTGCGTCTTGAAAGACACAACAAACCTTTCTAAGAGTTTTGAAATAATCGAAAAATTTTATTTCACCGGTTATACTATCACTTCACAGGATAAATGCACCGTCCGTTGAAATAACACGTTCAAATGTTATCGCTGAAATGCGCCGAGGGAACGGTTGAACGCCGCAACTAACTCCGTGGCTGTAGCTATTTTCGTTATTGTCACGTCGGGCGGGAAAATGTAAGTCGTATTTAAGAATTTTTTTAAACACATTTGTTATTTAAATAAAGAATCGATAATGAATTATGGTAAAAAATGATTGGTACTTTCAAAAGCTGATATCGCGAACGTTTCTTTCTCCATGGAACGGTAATTTCTAGACATGTGTATACATATATTTATATTTGTATGCGCGCGTGTACACAATGACCCGACCGGTTTCTGGCGCCACGCTTCTTCATGATGTAATCTATATTAACGGAGTATATTTACTATATGTATTTACGAAGCCTTGTACCATCTTGCGTGTGACAAGAATCTTCTAACGGATGTCTGGTACTACGCGTCGCTGACGCATTTACCGGTTCGCCGCTTTCTTTGTTTCTTGAAAACTTCATAAATCTGTTTGTTTCGCGAATTTCAAGCAACCGAAACTTTAATAAATATGGGTGACACATTACCATTTGCGGTGGAGTACGCAAAAACGGGACGTGCCCGTTGTCAGGGGTGCAAAAATCAGATCGACAGTTCAACTTTGAGAATCGCGAAAGTTGTCCAGGTAAACGAATAATTATGCCAAATGCATCAAAACTGGCAGAGATGGATAAATACAATATCTCGAAATAATCAATCCTATTAATTAAATTTTCTACAGAGTTCTTTTCACGATGGTACGCTGCCTAAATGGTTTCATCCGACTTGTTTCTGGCTGAAACAAAGACCCCAGTCGGTAGGTGATATCGCAAATTACGACACTATTCGTTGGGAGGATCAGCTGATGATTCAAGGAAAAATAGGTAATACATAGTTCAGATTCCATTTTAAAAGAAGGAACACGTAGGAATAGGAAGATAATATAAATGAGAAATAATGATACGCTCTTTGATTTCAGACCAGCTCAATGGAAACGTTGCTCATGAGATTAGAGGCAAGGGTAAAAAACGTGGTGCGAATTCCGCGGCGTTTAAAGATTTTCTCGTCGAGTACGCAAAATCGAATCGTTCGACCTGCGTAGGCTGCGAAGGTCCGATAGTTAAGGGCGACATGAGAATATCTAAGAAGGACTTTGAGAGCGAAAAGGGCGTAATGTTCAACGGCATAGATAGATGGCATCATTTGGATTGTTTCGCCAAGCTCAGAGCCGATCTTGGATTCTTCGAGAGCGGCGCTTGTCTTCCAGGTGCAAACGCCCTCTCGCCCGAGGACACAAAACAACTTACAAAAGCGATACCGAAGATCGCAGTGAAAGATCAACCACCGGCGGCAAAAAAGCCCAAAACCGAGCCTGTGGATGAGAAAGAGGAGCAGGAGTTGAAAAAGCAGAACGAAATGATATTCGCCATGCGCGACAAATTGAGCTCTCTTAAAAAGCCGAATATTGCAATTCTGCTCGAAAAGAACAAGGTAAGCGTCGGAGAGGGTCAAAGCGTTAATCTCGACAAACTCGCTGATTATATGGTCTTTGGCGTACCGGTACCTTGTAAAAAATGTTCCGGCGAGTTTGCTTACGTCTCCGGGCTTGGTTACAAATGTACAGGCGATTTAACGGAATGGACTAAATGCGAAGAGGTCACTCAAGATCCAAAACGAACGAAATTCCTCGTACCGAAGGAGCTCAAAGACATTCCCTTTCTCGGCTCGTACAAGGCAAAGGTAAAACGACGAATTGTCAAAGTCACCGCACCTTCGACCTCGAGCGTGGTAAAGAAAGAGGAGCCGGAAAAAGGACCAAAAATAAGCGACAGACCGATGCCGCTCAAAGGCATGCAATTCGTTATTCTTAATTCCGAAAAGAGCAAAGACGCTCTTACGCGCCAGATCATGAATCTCGGCGGTACCGTCGCCAGTAAGATAACGGAGAATGTCGCGGCTGTTATCGCAACTACGGATTACGTGGAAAAAGATGGGAAGAAGGTCGAAGAGGCTCGAGAAGCCGATATACAGATAATATCGGAAGATTTCGTCGACGAAGCTAAAGATTACACGGAAGCACCGATATCGCTGATAACCAAAAAGAGCATATGCGATTGGGGCTCGAATCCTTCGGAGAGGGTAGCGAACAACCTTGCAAAATCGGCATCGAAAGGCAAGAGTATATACGAGAAATCATCATCGGGCAAGGTCAAATTGAAGGTCAAGGGTGGTGGAGCGATCGATCCAGACAGCGGTGTCGATGACGTCGCTCATATTTATCAAAGCGGGAAAGACAAGTTTACGGTAACTCTGGGCATAACATCCATTCAGTCGAAGAAAAACAGTTACTACAAACTTCAAGTACTCAAGCACGATAAACGAGATAAATACTGGCTATTCCGTAGCTGGGGAAGAATCGGTACAACGATCGGTGGCTCGAAACTCGAGTCGCTTTCACTCTCCAATTGTCTCAAACAATTCAAGGAATTGTACTCGGAGAAATCGGGAAATATGTGGGAGGATAGAGATTCGTTCGTCAAAATACCTAACAAAATGTATCCTATCGATGTAGATCACGGTGACGACGATGAGAATATCGGTAAATTGGATTCGGACATAAACAGTAACTTGGAAAAACCTGTTCAGGAACTGATAAGGATGATCTTCGATGTGAACGAGATGAAAAAGACTATGCTGGAATTTGAGCTTGATATGGATAAAATGCCTTTGGGAAAACTCTCCAAGAAACAATTGCAGCAAGCGTACGCCGTTTTGACGGAGTTGCAAGAGATCACGAAAGAGGGCGAACCCGATCGTATGAAACTCATCGATATTTCCAATAGATTTTACACTCTCGTGCCACACTCGTTCGGCGTCAAAGCCGTGCCGATTCTCGAGAGCGAACAAGATGTCAAGGACAAATGTGACATGCTCGATGCGCTTCTCGATATGGAAATTGCCTACAATTTGCTTAGCGTTAAATCGGACAAAACGAAAAATCCACTGGATGTTCATTACGAACAGCTCAATACGAATATCGACGTGCTCGATAAGAGCAGCGAGGAATTCGACGTGATTAAACAATACGTACAGAATACTCACGCGGCTACGCACACGCAGTACGAGCTCGAGATCGAGGATGTTTTCGTTATCAAGCGAAAGGGAGAGGAGGAACGTTTCAAGCCATTCCGAAAGTTGCCAAACAGAAAACTTTTGTGGCACGGTTCGAGAACGACCAATTATGCCGGTATACTATCGCAAGGCTTGAGAATCGCACCTCCCGAAGCACCGGTCACCGGTTACATGTTCGGCAAGGGTATATACTTCGCCGATATGGTTTCAAAGTCTGCCAATTATTGCTGCACCAACAGTCAAAATCCAACCGGTCTCCTGTTACTGTGCGAAGTTGCCCTCGGCAACATGTACGAGCGTACTCACGCCGATTACATCCAGAAATTACCGTCCGGTAAACACTCGACCAAAGGTTGCGGGCAAACGCACCCGGACCCGAAAAAAGTTTACACGACGAAAGACGGCGTCGAAGTGCCATACGGTCCTGGAATACCGGCTAAGAACGATCGTGCTGGACTCTTGTACAACGAGTACATAGTCTACGATATTGCTCAGGTGAAATCAAAGTACCTGATAAAAATGAATTTCAAGTACAAATACTGAGCTCGTGGAAAATTTGCGCGACGACGCTCTTCCATGCATTTCATTCCTACTTCCGGTTTGGTGTTACTACAATTATCTTAATCACTATAAACACAAATACATTTATCGTTTAATGGTGTATCGTACGATTTTTTTTTTTTTTTTTTTTCTTTTTCATATTCCTTGAGCATTATTAAGGATGCTTATACGTCTACCTCGTACCAAGGTTTTTTGTTCTTCATATTCCTTAAGCATTATTAAGGATGCTTATACGTCTACCTCGTACCAAGGGTTTTTTTTTTGTTTTCACCCAAGTTGTTCGTTAAGCGATTGCCCTTCTGTATTTTTGTGAAATAAATAAGTTTTTCATCGAATCTCGATCGTACGAAATTATTCATTTATGAAACGTATGCTTTATTAATCATTATCAAGAACGAATCAATACTCGAAATGGAAATCGAAGTAAGATTGATCGAACGTATTGATACGAACATAACCATCTTCTCCGCCGCTTGAGAAAGTTCGGCCGGTTGGATGGAAAGCCAACGAATTGATCGGACCAAAGTGTCCTTTGAGACGAGCAAACTCCTCTTCGAAGACTAGATGGAAGAATCGAGCGTCGAACTTTCCCTGACGAGCCGATGTCGTCGTTACATCCATGGCGTCTTGTCCGCCTCCGAGAACGACCTGAAAAAAAATCATTGTAATTATTTCAACGCTTAATTGCATCCAGCTATAATAAAACAGGTAACCAACGTGATCTAGAATCGGAGATATCGTTGCGGAATTCACGGGTCTTTCGGTTTTGTAGGTTTTCAAGTGCATCAACGATTCACTGTCGAAGAGTTTAGCGGTGTGATCCTTCGAGGCGGTCACGAACATCGTTCCGTCTTTGTTGAACTGCATATCGTTTATTTGCGACTTGTGACCCTTGTGAGAGTTTAATTTCTTGCCAGTCTATGAAAACGATAAAAATCTCGTTTATACCGTTTGTAACTCGAATTATTGGCGTAGAATTGAGAAATATATACCCTGACGTCCCAGATATTAAGTTCGCCATCCTCGTGACCGGTTATTATCGTTTCATCTAGAGCACCCCATAAGATAGAAGATATACGCGGTCCGTTGATAGGAATTCTGCGTATGGCATCCTCCTGAGAGAGAACGGCGTCGACGTTTCTTGTGTCGATTATGAACATCTCGCACTGATGTCCGAGAGCTTTATCGGTCGAATAGACGGCTAGATTGGACGAGTAACTAAAGTTACAGGTTCTCACTGAACTGTTCGTGGGAAGTTGACCAATCTCTTTGCCTAGAATGAAAATTATCCATGATAATGTATATTCGTTACTTTCGTATAAAGAAAATAGGCTTATAAATTTGTATGACGCTGAAAATAAATTAAAAGGTACAAATTTAAAGCGTGCTTTTTGGTCAATTGAAATGTTAATTTTGCATAACGTACCAGTCTGGCAATCCCAGACTCTGAGAGAATTGTCACCACTGCCGGACAAGAATCGCGTCGTGTCCCAATTGACGTCGATGCACCATACAGAGCCATTGTGACCATTGAAAGTTCCAAGTCTTTCACCGTTCAGAGAGTACCATACGTTCGGATTTTTGTCTTTACTCGCGGAAAATATGAGATCGCCTTCTCTGTTGTATTTGATCGTCGTTATGGCACGTTCGTGCCCGTGTAACATGATGGGTTTCTAATTTTCGAACAGACGTCATTACCGACTTTTAGGTTAAACCGTGTCGTGCCGATTTCATTACCAAGCTAACGAATAACGCGCCGGTCCATTGATTAGGTTGTAAAATTATATAGTCCGATACTTACCATTTTGTTTGCTTTTTGGAATTCTGTTTTCACAATCACAAAGCACGAAAAAACGTGCTCTCACTTTAAAAGCAATCACCACACAATAGCACGAGCGTACGGAGCGAAAAGAAACGCGAAACGTGAAGATAAGCTTGAACGTAATTCAGACTGTTTATTTTAGACGCACGACTGCAGGCCCCTCTGGTGGGAAATTTTTCAAACATTGATTTTGTCCAAGCCAAACAATGAACGAATCGTAAAAAATAGCCAAACAACGGATCGAATGTTGTAAATAATTTACAGTTCACCAATAGAGAATGATGTTTATTCATAATGTTCCGACCCAAGTTATTCGTAAATATCGACGATAGGAGGTCGTGGTACCCTTATTGAAGCAATATCCAGGTGGCGTTGCGATCGAGAGATGTATAAACATAATTTACATTTTTAAAATGTATCATATCGCGTGTTACACGTGCTTAGTGAAGTGCTTTTATTTTACGTGGATTAAAGTCGTGAAGTGGCTATATTATTTAAACATGACGAAGCCTTACGTTCCATATAATTTCTGAATAATTCAATAAAAACAAATTTCAACAATTATATAATTAGTTCAATTATTTTGTCGTATTTGTAGCGAAGGTTCACCAAGAGGCTTGAAAAAAAAATAATAATAGAAATTTCGACCCAAAATAACCGAGCTACACTCCATGCCTCCTATACTTATAGCCAACAACGCATTACGAATTGTTAATTCAAAAATTCGTTCATTGTTTTCATGGCCGCTTGATGTTTAGGGAGAAGTTTGGATATCGACTAACATAATATATATTGGTTTTAGATTTGTTAGTCATCATATATCTTTTTATTTTCAAGGAACCAGATTTATAGAAAATATTATGTATCAACGAGATTCTTGGGTTTGTGTTCAATGCTCGTGTAAAACGCATGCGTGACTATTGCCATCTCTCTCGCACCGGGTATCCCTCGATCGCAGCGACCCTAGCGGCATGTCGCGTCAATGGACCCACGCCCGCCAAAAGCCACAGTAGCAAGACCTGTGTATAAGAACGTGCATCATACACAATGAAACACGAACGACGCTTCTCTCGTTTTCGTTCATTAGTCCCGTTCCAAATTCCGTAGTGCGTTCGCGTATTGTGAAAACTGAAAAACTTGAATAAGAAACTGAAACTGAAACGACCATGTCGGCAACAATAGGGATAAACAGTCAACCTCATATCGAGGAGAGTTGCTGCTTCAAATGGACGGATTATCAGAATCATCTGTCGGACGTTGTCGGACAGCTTCTGGAGGAACAGTGCATGGTCGACGTAACCCTCGTTGCAGAAAGGGAACGTATACAAGCACATCGAATCGTATTGTGCTCTTGCAGTACTTTGTTTCAAGTAAACAGTAACGCGTTAAGATTTTGTGTACATCCCCCCCCCCCCTCCCCCCATGATCGTGTTATAAAAAAACTAATTTTCCATCCTTCCGTAATTTAACTGTCAGGAAATATTGAGCCAGACGAACGATGAACATTCGACGATAATACTGACCGATATATCGGCACAGGACGTGCGTTCCATAGTTGAATTTAGCTATCATGGAGAAGTTAGAATTCCGGTTGAAAATATCAGCAATCTATTGGAGGCTGCTCACTCGCTCAAAATTTGCGGTCTTATGGAGGTAAATTCTTTGAAAATGTCCATAGAATCTTTTGCAACTATGTTCGAATGTATTTGTCTAAATAATAATAAAGTATAAGTAGATCGGATACACGCGGACGCTTCGTAATTTTTTCATGGCCATTCGCGGTGTCCGAAAAGCAGTAAAACAAAATATTAAAATAAATTGAATAAAATATTATTCAGATCGATGGCTTGGACGAGAACGATGCAATTATTAGTACAAAAGATATCGGCGAGGATGGCACGGATCCCCTGGCCGATTTCGAAGAATCTGGCGACAATACGACTGAATCTTTAGAGGAACAACTATCGTACAAAGATGTGAGGAGTAGTTGCGACGGTATGGACAGGGTTTCGTCCGGTAAAAAGAGAAAACGTCGAAAGGAAGCTCCGAAACGAGAATACAACGAAGAGATGCTTGTATCGGCTATAAACGATGTTAGATCGGGTTGTACTCTCGTCGAGGCGGCCACAAGGAACAATATACCACGCTCGACGCTCTATATGAGAGCCAAGGCTCTTGGAATACAACTGAACGCTTCGAGAAACGAATATCCGGCTGAATGTATGAAAGCCGCGATAGACGCCGTTATCGCGGGTTTGAGTTTGCAGCACGCTTCCGAGAAATTTTTCGTACCTAAAACCGTACTTTGGCGACGTATACAGAAAGAGGGCTATCAGATATTACGCACGGAGGTCAAACGACCCTACGGTGCCGAGAAGAGAGAGGCGGCGGTTAAAGCTCTGCAAAGAGGCGAAAATCTTACAAAAGTTGCCCAAGAATTTCAGGTAAAAAAAATTTACGTTTCTTTTACTCTCCAAGATAATGTCGGGTCTTTGGCAATAAGATGGGAGAATTTTAAAAAAATTTACAGATACCGAAAACAACGTTGTTTCGCGACAAAGCGAAATTAGTGGACGAGGGCAAGTTACCAGAATCTTTTTGGAAAAAACGAAAAACTGGGGACGCGGCTGTAAAAAAATTACGTCTCGCAGAAGCGGTTGCGGCGTGTAAAGGTGGAAGAATGTCTCAAGCTGCCGCATCCATCGCATACAGTATACCTAAAACTACGATATGGCGAAGATTACAAGCGGATGGAAAAAATTCCGAGCGTAACGCAACCTTGAGAGATACGGAAGACGAAATTTGCGGCGACGACGATAAGAACGAGCAAAATTCTGCCGAATTTGCACTTTGCGAGGTGGAACCTTTGTTTATTTTTTCATAATCCATCGTATATCGATAAAACTTTAATTTTCTTTGCAACGAATCGTAAATAATATCAAATGTTAACAGGTACCATCGGAAATTCCTATAACATACATGGATCAAAATCTATCGGCAGATTCTGTGATAATATTGACAACGGAAGATGTAGAGGGTCTCAATCTAGGGGAGGGTAGACAGATAATTGTCAATCAAGTGAGAAGTTTTTCAAATTCACTTTAATTAACAATTTTAGGCTAATAAAATAATTTTTTAATAGGAAACAAATGGAATGTTCTAGGATTGCGGTGAAGAATATGTTCCTTGCTCTATGAGTATATCCGACAACACTATGAGCTCCGACTATCAGACGGCGGAGAGTTAACCTTGAGACTCGAGCCTTTTAGTAAAATCGTACAACCCTGATTTTATGCATTTTCATAATCGTTATCGATACAAGTTTATCAAATATAAGAATAAAGATTAAATTCGATAGAAAATACCCGGATTTATATTTATTTTTATCCTCAATATCCATCAATACATTTCCATGAGAATGAGGAGCATTTTAGTAGTCGGATCGGTCATCGCATGGATACCACGAAATTCCACTTCCGGTACGAGGCTTCCCGACTCGCGACAACAGAGGTCGCGTCGGTCTATGGCGCGAATGTTAGGTTTTACAAATTATTATCTTATAATATTTTATCGCTTATCAACGACACGATACGATCGAGCATTAGTGGTGCGATATAACACATTGGCGAAATAAAAACGTAAATTGGACAATGTAAAATATAAATTATACATATATATATATAATTGGGCCGTGAAATATGTTTTGATTTATAAAATGAGATCTCTATTAAACATGACGGATAAGGTCGGAAATTTTTGCAAAGGAGTTGTACATTCGTTGGTTAGAACGAGTAGATACGAGTATTAAGTTGTCGACCAACGAACATTCGTCGACTGAGGATAGATTACCAACGCATGGTATCTCCGTTTAGTGAAGTGGTATCAAGAAAATTTTTCGTTATTTTGTGCGACCGATGATGAAATCGTTTGCAATATTGGAGATTCCCACGATGAAAAGATATCGAAAGATAGCGAACGAATTAATCTATAGTATTTTTCCTCTCGCGCATTCGCTTATTAAGAAATATCGCTTACCATACCTATAAACTTTCCAATGATTTTCTATTTCGGTATATGGAAATTTGTCACGGCCGTCGACATATTGCGTGATTTTTCGAATATTTGGAAGCTGCAATCTTAATGTTTCATCTCTTCTACATTACTTGCCAGAGGCCGAGCCGAATGCAAATGGCGCAGACAAATTTTGCATAACGATGGTCAAGTTTTTTGGAAAACAGACTTACCAAATCGGCAAGTTTCTCCTCGTCCGATGATCCGCCTTTCGAATAAAACAGGATAGTCAGACGGATTTTGGTATTTCATAATGAATTCGATAATTTATTCGGCAGCTTCCACTTCCTCGATTTTACGTAACCATGATACTCGATCGATCTCGCACAGGAAAAGATATAGCTCGGACTGTGAGAAACGTGTGTAAATTTGACCAGCTCCCACTATATATCCAATACGAGTTTTGAAATCGTGACATCTTCAGCTTTATAAACCCGCCGAACGTATCCTCAAAATACAGAACCGTCAAGACTTTCATCCAGTAACGTGAGTGAGAAGTTCAGAAAGAACCTTCAACATGTACTCAAACGCCATTTCGGTGAGTAATAAAAGCGATCGCGAATTATAATGAAATTTTGTTTTCATTGGATCGACAATTGACGATTTTTAAATTATTTTATGTAACGAAAATTCTTTTATTGTCGTTTTTTTTTCAGTTTCTCTTGTTCGGCATGTTGGCTGTTGCTGTAACGGCTGCGCCAGGGCATTGGGGCGGTGACTAGTAAGTGTTTAGGCATATACAAATTTATAAGCGTAATCTCGAATTGAATTTTATACGATTGAATTCTGACGAACGAAAAAGGATTGCAACAAAAAAATCGCTTTTCTAGCAGCCATGGAGGAGGTCATTATCCTCATGATGAGGTTCATGCTGTGCATCATCATCATGTCGAGAAGGTGCCGTATCACGTGTATCACGTCAAGAAGGTTCATGTTCCTGTGCCAGTGCCCGTTCATCACGTCCAGAAGGTTCACGTGCCAGTACCGGTTCATTATGTGAAGAAAGTTCATGTGCCTTATCCCGTAGTACGATACGAGAAGGTGCATTACCATCAAGAACCAATCCATCACGAAAAATGGTGGTGAACATAAGCCATAGCCATCGATGAGACATAGCAAAGACTTCTAAGAATTCAATAGCGTCTATGAGAACGATTCATCACAGGTATTTTGTTCCTTAAAACGTTTTCATTTTCGTTTTTACGTGCAATCTTTTGTACTTTGTAAGCCTGGTCATGAAATAAATTTATTTCTGTTAATAATATATTCATGAACGACAAACAAACTGTTTCTATTCAATTCCCTGTGGATTAGAATTAACAAAAATCTCAGCATAGACTTGTTTCAGCGAAATCTTGAATTTTTGTTTGCGACTTTTATGTTCACTCAGAGACAATCTTCATCGAATTAAATAGTTATCTTTGGTTCGTTTATCTTCGTGTTATCTTTATTTTTGCTGTGAAATAAGTATAAGAGAGTAACGAGAGTCGCAAACATTCCGAGCGATAGAAAAGGTCGAAGTTGCGGCGATGTTGAAAAGTATATTTTACGGAAAAGGAATAAACGGTAGGGAGAGAAGAAAGAGCATTCCTTGTCGAGATGCACAGGGAAACGGACCGCACGTTATACGCCCGAGCAGTTTCAAGCTCTAGCTCAAGAAAGCTTATCCGACTGTCTGACAATTCCAATAGCATCTTTTCGAAACGTGTAGACGTCAGGGACACGTTTTTGAGATGGGAAGGAAGGGAGGTAAAAAAAAAGTGCTTGGATGCCAGGATCGTCCTTGTGGAAAAATCATGTCGGACTTTTTCATCGTACTTGTCGTCACGAAACGATAGCACTATAGTGCATTTATGCACCGTTACTTTATACACATTGTTCTACTTACGAGGCAGCGTGACAGCGGATTTTAGCACATTGTGTATTTTGTCGAAGTTTCCAAGCGTGTTAGCCAAGGATTCTTCTTGAAGAGTGACGCAACGATTTAGCGCGTGTATACCTTGCACCACTAAAGTTCTCCAGCCTCTCGATGCACGTGTACGCACTTCACTCGATTATACATTAATGGAGCGTGAAAAAGAATTGCGCGAGATTAAATGTTATTTATATTCTCGGCAGACAATGTCGGCGGCAGAATTCCCAGTCGATTTCGGTAGTTTGTTTAATTTGGTACATTGTCGCAATGTTTAGTTATTTAGTTCGAGAATATTACGTGTCCGACGCGGTGGTAGCACCTGCTGCACTACATATGGCGCCATCTGTCGCGGATCACTGGTCATTCGCGAAACGGGAAATCTTACGCAGGAAAAAAAAAACAAAAGACGATCGGCGTCGCGTGAAAAACCCGGAACGGTAAGGGATTGGTTTTTTTTCTATCGTGTCGAATATTAAGCGATATCACGTTCGTAATATTTCACGATGGCTGTATTTACTATCGAATATTCATCGGAGAATATCGAACAAGTATTTTGATCGATGCATTTGTCGATAACGCGAGCTACACGGGCCGCGGGTGGGAGGAGTGGGGGTCATCTTGTTCACTCCGCCATTTTTGCAAGCTTTCCTGACGTCACGAGGAAATCGACGCCATATTGTGTAACAAAAAAACGGTTACGCGATGCAGATTGTTGCTCTACGAAATCGTCGCAAATCGAACGTTAACTTGTCAATCGCCGGTCCTTAGTAACAAAAAATAGTGGATAAGAGAACTGCGGCGATGGTAAGATAATAATTTAACCCTTTAGTCGACACACGGGTGTAATACGCGTTTCGTAGAATCTGCATGGTTAAACCTCGGTTTCCGCGACATGTACGATCGAGATTTTCGGTGAGCGTAATTTGTTATTCACAGCTATAATCAAGTCACGAGTATAAGTCGCGTTTCGTAGAGTCAGTGCGTGGTCGTACGACGTTTTTAACTCGCGTACCGTTGATAATACATGTTAATGAAGTGACCGTGGTGTACGTGAACTTATTGTTTTACGTTGAGTCTCGAGCTCGAGCTTTTCACTTCTTTTCAACTCTATGCATAACCCTACGCATTTTTTTCTCTTCTCTCTGCCTATCCTTTCTCCTTCCCTCTCGTTTTCCTCGTATAATCACGTATGCTTGCACGCCCCCCCCCCAGAAGGATACCGTGTTTCTTGCTCGAGCAGATGAAAATTTTGCCGAGACTCACGGGTGAATTCAACGTAGTTAATCGTGAAACTCGGAATAATAGCAGTTCGACTTTGCAGCAGAAATATAGCAGTAGATCGTCGGCCATCTTATCAAGACATCGAAAGGTAGGACTTTTATTTTCCAATCGCAAATTTGCGACATTAATATACATTCGCTAACTGACGACAGAATTCAATCAACTTTTCCGAATTAACATTTTATCAATATCATTGAAATCAATCTTGTTTCTCGTTTCGACATAACAGGCGTATCATTCTCTCTCTCCATTCGAGACGAACCAATTTGCCAAAAAGTTTTTCCACTGATATACACATATCCCCTCTCCCTCTCATGAATAATATATAACAACGTCAGTACACGAGCGGGGAAAGACCAAAAGTATAAAATCAAGCAAATCTCGGGGTCGAAGATGCAAAGGATTTTGTTCGTTTTGTTTTACTTCTTGGAAAGGGCTTCTTCTATCCCCTCTAAGTCATACACTGTGTTTTCACGACGACGGTGGCTTGTATCGAGAGCGAACTCGATATACTCACGGCGGTTGTGTAGAGGTTGAATTTAAAGCCCGTGAATTTATCGTCTCGTGTGTTGGTCGAGGATTTCGAGTTCCCAGGGCGATGTGTGTGTGTGTGTGGGTCGCGAGGGATCGGTGAGGGGTAGCTCAACGGATGGGAAATAAGAGTGGGAAGAGGGATGTAAATAGAACGCCTTGTACATATATATATATATATCGATATTTATACACGTATGTGTGGAGGGGGAGATTGTACGTGTATGTATGAAAAGCCGAAAACTGCAGTGACTGCCGGCGAACGTCGTCGTTCCGGTGGCGATCCTGGCGTGGATTCAACAATTGTCCGACAAGCAACCCAAAAGCCATATCCTCTATAACCTTCTATCTTACGTCCGCCTCTTCCTCGTTGTGTGTGCAGTCGCACGTTCGTCCTCGTTTCGGGCGAGTGCGTTTCGCCATTCTTCTTTCTCGATTTTCCCCTCTCTCCTTTCTTCGTTCTTATTCTCTCTCTCACTGCGTTCTAACCGACGTTTTTTCTTTCTTTCATTTTTTAATTATTTTTCGGTGTTTTTCCACGTTGGCCAAAAATCAGGAGCGAGAGAGAAAATAGGAAAGTTATACAGACGCTAGGATTTTCGTAGTCGCTTCTTTTCGTACGTCATCGTAGTTTTACCAGTTACTCGATGAGTATATACAAGCGTATATGCGCTCACACGTGTGTAAGAATATGCGGAGGATTTTGCGCAGCTCGAAAATCGGTCGGAAGTCGGTCGGTGGGCCAAAAATTTACCTCGTCGATCCAAACTGGCGCCAGTATAAGCTCGTCCAGAGCCAACCATCCCTCCTCGATCCCCTTTCTCTCTCGTTCGTTCTACCCCGAAGTAGTTACAACCCCTTCCCGGATAGACGACCCCGGTCTTATACGTACAGATAGCAAAGTTTACTCGTATTCAATCCTGCCGCCAGTACACGAGAACGCGAAACCTGAAATAAAGATTTTTCCGAGATATAGATTAGTTTTGAGATACTTTACGTATTTTTAAAAATATTTTTATCACGTGCGAGAATCACCGAAATATCGTTATTGCCGTATAACGAAGGTGGCAAAACTTTCTCTATTTATTCACGGATTTATACGATATTTTCATTAATTAAAAGCCAACTTCGTTACAATTCAGCCAATTATTAATATCCTGCCGCCAATTAATTTCATCGATTGCGTTCAATCTTTTCGAATTATCAAAGTTTCAATGGGGAACAAAAAAACCCTCGATGAAACTCGATGGTGCGAGCTCGCGCTTGAAATTTCTCCCAAATTGCCTCCCTCGTTTGTCGAACCACGCGAATGACGCCTAAGTGAGAAAAACAAAACAAATATGTTAACGTAGTAAAAATGGGAAGGATAAGAAGAAAAGAAGGAACAAAAAAATAATAATCAGAGACGTAAAAACGAGGGATATAGGGTAGAGAGAACTTTGAGGGAAAAATCGTCAGAAAGAGTACACAAGAAGTACGACCAATAATGTATACATATAGATATAAATGTATAGAAAATGTTAGGAAAAAGACGAGGGAGCAGGACGAGATGTGTAACGTAATGCACCAATAAAAATGCAGAGTGCGATGGCTCTCCTGGCAATGGAGCAACGTTCGGTGAAACGTTCTCGAGTGAGGTAGCTATACGGGATATCTTCGAAGCTAGAGTTAGAGCTTCGTAGCAAAACTGCACATGCGTCCACACAGTATGCGGGCTATATAGAGCGTCGAAGAACGAGGGCAAAAGACGTTCTTGGATTTAACGTGGGTATGTGTACGTGTGAAAGCTCGGGGTGGTCCTTCGTAATGTAGGATTTCTTTACACGCGAGGATAGGAGGGAACGTGGTATATCCATGGATCTTCTTAGAGTAGGATTTCTTCAAAGTAAATTTCTTTTTTCTTTCCTCGGATACTTTTATTGGCCGGCAGTTAATGGGCTTTCGCCAAGAGTAGGATCGTCAACGTGGCAAGGATTAATCATAGAAGGAAGAAAAAGATTCCAGTTGAATAAAATTGGATTTATCTCGATTAAATTAAATTTACGTGTAATTAAATATTTAGCATTTAAATGCGCAATTAATCGGGAAATGTAATTAAACCATTGGCGACTCGTCAATAATTCGTCAATTCGGATAATTTCATCTCTCTCGAATCACGAAATATTCATATTTGAAAATACATTTATCGTAGAAGACAAGGTGATTTATTTGTCACGAGTGCCATTTATCGCGAGTAGCTGGTACATTGGTGACCGAAAAGTTATCAACTCAGCGTAATTAAATTTGAATAAAATTACCGTCAGAAATAATCTACCAGGGATTTTTCATTTGATTTTCTTTTTTTTTTTTAGAGGAGAAAAAATATTAATGCAAATTTTTCCCCGTTCTCGTATTTCGTACTTTTGTACGGAAGAGAGGGTGGAGCGTGTCGTTCTACGGTACTCGACGGTACATCCTGCGGTTTATGATACGAATGCGTTAAAACCGAGAATGACAAAAAATGAATATAGGGAGAAAGATAGCGAGAAACAGAGATATATAGAGAGAGCTGGAGAGAAAGAGAAAGAGAGCAGGATTCGAAAAACTTTTGTTTTCCGGACACGCGGAAATTACTCGGCTTTCACGGTCTAATGACCAAACGCTCGAGGAACCGCGGGGCGCGAGTTGAAAATTATAACGTAGGGAAAATATATATAAAAGTATGCCCGTACGACGATGTTACCGATAAAAAAAGTACGAGAGAACGTACGTACGTACCGACGAAAAGAAATAATCGTTTTTCCGTGCGGGGATAGAGATAGAAAAAGCTCTCGGAGGGAGCTCGCGCGTGTTTTATACAACGACGATAGAAACAGGGACGCATTGCAGCCCCGGCGAGAATGCTAAAGTATGAATTCTGCGCGGGACATTCTCCCGTCGTCGAGTCGCGGCCAGACGCATTAGTCGCGGTGCAAAAATGTCCTCTTCCTTTTCTCTCCGACCAACACAAACACAAACACACCCACACCCACGAGTACACACTTCTCATCGTATTATCCTCGCTTTTTTTATCCGGCCCGTTGAACGCGACGCCACATCATCAGACAAGCGAAAAAAAAAACCAACGCAACAAAAAAGGAATCAGACAAAAATATGTAATTACAAAACCGAAAAATATTTATCGCTCGTGTTTCATCCTCGCGGTTCTCCGTCTTTGAAATATCATCGCGTTAATATTTACAAAATTGTTTATACATATTTTTTATACATATTTTTCCGATTCGATGCAAACGTACAAAAAATCATTAATTTTTGAATATTATTTTCTTGCCAAATAAGAAAAATGAAAAAGACAAATTGGAGACTATGGAGAAAAAAAAATGTTTACCCTCGTTGGATCACGAGGATTCGTTACGAACGGACGGGAATGCATTTAATATAGCGTCTCTCGTGTACGCGGATGGAACGAATATGAACTCGGACGTTAATCGTGCTCCTGGGTAGGAGCGAGCACAGAGGTAGAAGGAGAGTATGAGACGGCTGTGCGTGACGTCGTTACGATATTCGCGATGCATATTAAATGCATATATCGGAAGTGAAGTCGCATACTCGCATGAATCATAGCAATTATCGTTTCTGACGTTTTTCTCTCGTCGTCTTGGAGGGTTTGGGTAACTCGTGCCGAGCTCCCGAGGAACTTACACGTTATATTATACCGTACGTAGAAAAATGTACGAGCCGCGATGAGCGAGTTTGCTGTGGCGTCGCGACGACTCGACGACGACGACGACTCGACGACGACGACGACGACGACGACGACGACGACGACGACGACGACAATGTTTCTCATATTCCAGTATTCCATTCTCGGTCACGAGAGAAAACTCCTCACTTTTTTAATGACTTTTCAACGATAGTATTCGCGTCCTTCTGTTATTCTTTTATTTTATTACAACTTTGGCTCGACCGGGAGATACCTCGAACCGCATTTACAATACGTAAACAATCTTCGAGCATACTCGTCGCGAAGATTTAACGACATGTTCATAATAGTTTTCAGGATAATTATATCGTAGGTTAAACATCCTAATTACGCAGGGATAAAATTATGACTGTACCGTTTTATAGCGTGTAAATGGTAGGAAGCGTATAACCGGAGGACGAATAAAGATAATTAGGTTTGAAATAATCGTGGATCGTTGTTATATCGCGATTATCGTTACGAACAATTATTGATAATTTTTCTTTTTTTTTTCTTTCAAACGAGAATTTCGACTAGTAAAATTTGTACGCGATTCGTTATTTAATCGATATTTTTTTCACGGTTAATCGTTAATTTCAATATATTTCGGTAAATTCCAATGTTTCGTTTGGCATTAAAGTCGTCGTTCGATTTTTAAAGTCGAGCCATCGATTTTTACGTAATTGTTTTATACGTATTAATATACCGCCATGTAGAGTGAGAGAGATGAAAATAGGAAGAAACAGGGTGGGAGGAGAGAAAGCGCGAAAGCTATTTGGATATATATGTATATATAGAAGGCGAATAGGGTCGATACGAGTGCTGGAAACTCTCGGTGTGAGCTACGCCAGAAAGCGAGAAGGGTGGGTTAGCTCTACTCGTAATTTCATTCCGCCAATTAGCATAGTGCCCCTGATTAAAAACGCTCCGAGGCAGGCCAGGCAGTTGCTTACGAGAGTGTAGTCTCTGTGTGAAATAAAAATAAAATTTATATATATATATTTAAAAAAAAACTTTTGCAACCAAGTCCCACGAGCCGATTCGACTCCGAGTACAAAATTTGTTCAGTTTTTTTTTTAAATAAACATTTGCATACATACAGTCGAGAGCAATGAATTTTCTTTGACAAGAACTTCGTCTCGTCTCTCTTAAAGTTTGATCACTCTTAAATACACAGTGTTAATGAAAATGATGAAATATCGAAGACAACAATTAAGCACAAATTTACTTTCGATCTTCCATCGATTTTTTTCAATGACTCGTATAAAATCGAGTCGCGACTGTACCTACTTTTAGTAACTTTAGTCAGTGATATTTGGCTCGTGAAGAGAGACGTAGGATCCCAGGGGTCAGTGAGAACAGAGACGAATCGATACGCGCGAGCGGTCTAACGCGAGAGCCAATATTAACAATCTTCCAAAATATCCCGGTAAATATTTGATGAACATGCGTCGGCTCTCTCCCTCCCTCCCTCTCTTACACACACCCACACAAACAGACCCACACACATACACAAAACAGACACACATTGTTCCTCTTTCCGACCCCTTGTTCCTCTCCCTGCGGTTGGCCAACAGGCTCAAGGATCATATCGCTACGGCGAGGACATCGCAGCATTGCTCTCAACCTTCGCTCGTGTATATTTCATCAATACCTGCACACGTTATATATAGTCATGGATGATATATATCTCGACTATCGAATATAGGGATACATATCGAGTTTGTGACAATGCACCAATACCCGAACGCGTATACGGTGTACACGTGTAGGCTGACGCAAAGCTATAATTCCCTCCGACCGGGGGTGTATCCATATAATTCCTCCCTACGTATAGTTGTACCCCTCGGCTCCAGTATCCGACGAATTCGATGACGGAACGCGGCGTGTACTCTCTCCTCTCTGTCTCTCCCTCCGAGTATTTGGCCAACGACGGAGATTATTCGCCCTCGAGCTATTCCATCCGAGAGAGCCAACTATAAACCGTTGCCGCCAGATGAAGACGGTCTATCGACGAATTTGCGATCATCTTATTACACGGATATATCTCACGATAGAAGTAATTCAGTCGGTGGACAAGACAAAAATGATTAACCTTTTAGCTGCGGGAAAATTTCAGTACAAATCAACCTCTTATAAAATACAAAATTTATACATAAAATCACTGGATATCTCAGGTAAAGTTCTCGATCCGACTGCTGGTCGATATATCGACTAGCCCCGGAGGCAATGTATAGTGCAATGTAAAAAATTGGTCTCATTTGTCATGAACGTTTGAGAGGGTATTTCTATGTAATTTCACGCGCTGAATATGAAAAAAATAGTAAACAAAATTCCGCAGACACTCTTGACTTTGAAAATCTCTATTTCATGGTTACATTTCATTTCTAATACAAGGTGGGCCATCTATTGGTACGTTTTTAAAAATGCGATCAAAAGAGTATGCATTGATATTTTTTATTAATTTTGTTGTTGTAAAGCAAAAGTATCCCCGTCAAGAATGAAAAACGATTTCGTTCATGTGGCTCCCTCTACTGGCCTTACAGTATGCCATTCGGTCACCCCAATTAGTGATGACATTTTGAACTACCTCGGCGCCAATTTCACTCAAAACAGTCGTAATGTTGTTTTTCAAAGCTGGAATTGTCTCTGGATTATCCGCATAACATCGGTCTTTAACGGTACCCCACAGGAAGAAGTCCAGCGGTGTCAAATCGCAGCTACGCGCAGGCCAATTGACATCTCTTGAACGGCTGATTATGCGGTTGTTAAACTTGATGCGCAGAAGGTCGATCGTAAGTCGGCTTGTATGGCATGTGGCGCCATCTTGTTGAAACCAAAGGTCGTCCACATTCATAGCGTCGATTTTAGGCCATAAAAAGTTGGCCAACATGGCTCTGTAGCGTTCGCCATTGACGGTAACGGCGTTGCCAGCATCATTTTCGAAGAAAAATGGGCCAATTATGCCACCACTCCAAAATCCACACCAAACTGTGACTCTTGGAGGATGCATTGGTCTCTCTACGATTGCGTGTGGCTGTTCCGAACCCTAAATCCGGCAGTTTTGCTTGTTCACATATCCGCCGAGATGGAAATGCGCTTCGTCCGAAAAGATGATTTTTCGACCAAAATCGACGTCATTATTGAGCTGGTCTATGGCCCACACAGCGAACCGATATCGAAGCGGATGGTCATTTGCTTTCAACTCCTGAGTCATCTGGATCTTGTAGGCGAATAATCCGAGGTCTTTGTGCAGTATTCTCCTCAGGTGGTGCGACTAATGCTCAGTTGCTGCGATCGGCGTCGAGTTGAGGTCGTCGGATTCTGTCTCACACTTTGGGCCACAGCCTCAATATTCTCGGGTGTGCGCACTGTCCGAGCTCTGGGACCACTTCTGTCATCCACTAACATCCCTTTCTCACGAACTTTCTTCACCAATTTGCGTATAGCGCCTTCGGTGGGTGCTTTATCACGACCCATATTTCTTTTCAAAATTCGCACAGTTTCGGCGACACAGCACTAACTTTGAAAATAAGTTTTTAAAATTTTAAAACGCTCTTCAAGAGAAAACATGTTGTTTCGTGCCGCGGACAGTATGGCTAATGAACTGTAAAAATTTCGGGTCTGTAGCTCGTTTGCCGTTGTCATACGACGAAATTCAAAAACGTACCAACAGATGGCCCACCCTGTATAAGCCAAGTTTTGAGAAAGTTTTCGTACGTAGTTTGATGCGCTGAATACGTAAAAACATAAACAAAATTCCCCAGGCACTCTTGTTATGTAGATCGTCGATTTAGAGGTCAAATTTCATTTCTACCACAAACGCAGCAAGCTACTGCCGCATCTCCGGAGATATCAAGAAATATTCTGACATTCGCTCTCAGCATGAACCAGGATCAACGACGTGGATGTGGCCAAAATTATTCAAAACGTATTCAAAACATCAAATTTTGCCTAAAAACATTAAATATTTTGTGCCTCTTGAGTGGTCGATATATCGACCACCCCCGCAGCTAAAACTTTAATAGAATATATTTATTCTTATTGTAATTTGATTATATATTTTTTGTTTATTGGTTTGTTAGGATTTTGTTGAGATTTTATAGTTTAGTGTAATTAATTCAATTGTAAATCGATCTAGGATGGATGAGGTTTGAGACAAATGTTTCGACGTGTTTACGGGGGATGTGAATTGAAGTAAATCGTTAGTTTCGCGCGATAGAATCTTTACGTACTCGTATACGATCCGAGAAGATTAGAGTTTCTTGGATAGAAGGGGAAATGCGTGTGTGTCGAGATGGGTGTTTAGTGTCGGCGTATATTACAGAATTTCAAAGCGAAAGGAACGAAGGGTCTCTGATACATCGTTTATATCCACCCCTAGACAACATCCTCCTTCTTCCCCTTGCCTTGAAATCTAACCGTTCAAAGACACACTTCTCTCTCAATTTCATTCGCGAATTCGAATTGACGAAGCGTATTATAACTTGCTTGCGTGTCTACGATACTAAGGATACTACGATACGAGATTTCGTCGCTCGAGGGATAAGGGTTGTGTAGAAGGGACTCGATTTCGAACTATTTTAAAGGGTAAATTTCGGGATCCGAATCGTGGACAAACGAGTCGAAGGAACATTGGGGGAGAGACAGAGAGAGAGAGAGAGAGAGAGAGAGAGATTGTAGGGTGATGATAGAGAGTTACACGGAAAATTTGAAGATAATTGATCGGATTAATCGATCCGAGCGATAGGAGAATTATAATGAAAATTACGTATTTTTAACCCTTCGTACGGGATAATCAATTTATCCTCGTGTTTCACGGTATAATGGGAATCGCGATAATCATTTCTCTCTTAATTTTCGTTGATTAACGTTTCGAACAACGTATCAATCGATCTCGAACTTTTCATCCGATAAAAAAAGGCACGCGTTGATCGAATCCCGACCGTTCGTCGATTTTCGTCTCTCGTATTTCCCATGCGTCAACACAAAGACGCGATGGCAAAGGGGAGGGAGGGTAGCCCCTATCAATAATTATTTGATATCTCGATATATCGCATAATCAATAGCAAACATACAATTATAAATGAACACGTGTGTTTCTATACTCCGTTAATAAAATACGATTCTATAATTGGAGCTAACTTCTACCTGTACAGGACGTTTAAAAAAAATCCTCGAACCCTCTCCAATCACAAAATAATAAAAATCCATTCATCAAAATATTTATTATAAAAAATTTCAAGATAAAAAAACATTATCCTAATTAATCGATACTCCTGGTAGATTAAAAATTCATTAATGTAATCCGGATCGTTGTACAACTCAATTAAATCGTAAATATTTCGTGGGTTAGATCGCAAATATAAAATAAGTAGCTCACCCTGTATATGAACGCAGTGCCCTCGTCGTCGTCGTCGTCGTCGTCGTCGTTAACCGACTGATCTGTCTCAACTTTAATTGACTCGTTGAAATCTCTGTTGCAAATTCCCTCGGTTCCTCTTGATCAAACTCTCTACTCGGGCCTCTTCCCTCCCTCCTCCCTCCCAATACACATAAGAATAGCTATATTTTGGTGAGCTTCGTTCAAACGTGATATATATGTATGTACTGACTGCAGATTGAGAATCGTGTGTGTGTGTGTGCGTGAGTGGGAGAGAGAGAGAGTGACTCGAGGATGCTTCTTCCGCAAACTGGAGAACGCCTCGGGGCAAATCGCACGAGGCGACACGTCGTTATCTCTAATTTCCACCCGGCTGTCGACGCTGCTTCCCTCCGGTAGTCAACCCCCTCCTTTTGCACCCCTTCCTCCCCCAAGCCGAATTCACCATTTGTTCACAGAGCATCTTTGCCTGCCCCTTGCGGATCTATCCAGTCAAGCCTGGTCGTCCCTCTAGTTCTAAACTATAGGTGTACACGCGTATATAACACATTGAATAATGTATATATATATTAACGGGGCTGTATGGGACAGACCACAGCGATTTCCATGATCGAGTCTTCGGTCTATTAGCAATTACGGATAATCGGCCCCGACCGATCGTCTAATAGGCCAGAGAATATCATTGTCGGACAACTCGAGCTCTCGTGGCCGAGTTAAGAGCCCTCTCTCTTCCCTCCCATCCCTCAGCCTCCTCCTCGTTGTAGAGAGCATCATCAGGGGTACAACGCTGCCAGAGAGCACACACACCCTTCCATGTACAATAATGCAATCTCTCTCTTCCTCCCTCTCTCTCTCTCGCTCTCTCTCTGTATTATCCAATCATATAGATAATGCGCATTACGCTCACCTGCGTACCCTCCCTGTATGTCCAACGATGATATCGGATAATCGCTATGTAGGTACCCAATTTTTAATTGGAAGATAATAACTAGAAATTTGTACATTATTTTTCCAATATATATACGATAATATTATAATCGAAAGGAGTAAATAACACGGTCGTGTACTTTAAATATTTGATCGATCAATCAACCGTTACGCGTTCAATTTAATTAAACGATCGAATAATTTAATTGTAAATCGGTAATCACTTTTCAGGAACGCGGGCGCGTGCGCGTGAGTATTTAATCGCGATAAATATCATTCGAATTTTCGATACGATTATTCCCTAGCGGTTCGACGATCCGCCTTCGATTATAAATAACAACAATAATAATAATAAATAATAATAATAGATCGCATTTATCGGGCGAGTATTGACGCAAGTTCGTGGGAAACGCAATCGCATATTTCTGATACGCATTTGCCGGTTCTACCGCAGTGACGGACGCGGTACGAGAGTTGGGGTGAGAATGAGAGAGAGAGAGAGAGAGAGAGAGAGAGAGAGAGAAATGCAGAAATCACGTCGATCGTCTCGCGTAATTAGTACCCTGATTCAGACACGCCGCGCGCCCTCGTTTCGTGTACGGGAGAACGGATAGCCGATAGCCCAAACACGTAGGCAAGAGAGACAGAGAGAGACAGAGAGAGACGTGAAACTGAGCTCTCTCTCTCGCGTTGTACCCTTTGCTCGTTCACCGATACGATATATAACACGCACACACGCATACGCGTTGGATTCCACAGCCGCAGATCTGATTCGAACCCGAGAGCGACGTTAACCCCCCCTCCCCCACCCCTCTTACGCTCTCGACCCTCTCGCTCCCTTTCGCGCTAACGGGCCGTCCTATTTGCAAATTGGTTTTCCCACTAACCCCCCTCCCACTCCACTTCGAGTCCGTCCGCGATAAACGCTGCGAACCGCGCGCGCCACATTCACTCACTCTCTCGCATACAGTTAGCCAGATATACGTCCGACGGATGAACGACGTGAGCGTTTGCCTGATTGAAACGGGAATGCCAGCGGTAGCGCCATCTAGGAAATCGTCTATATAGGGATCGTAGAGTTACTGTATTAGACGCGTCTATATGTGTACACTACGTGGTATGGTCGTATATAGGTAGGTACGCCGAGAGAGAGAGAGTGCATCGATGCAACTCTCCCTCTTACCAAGGCTACGTCGGACCCTCCATCAGCGGCAAGATGATCGAACACGACAAAACGTGATACGCGAAAATTTATCTCCTCGACACGCGTGTATATCGTTATTCAAATCTAGGTAGAGAGGAGAGAGAGAGAGAGAGAGGGAGAGATATAACTCTGTATCATCACTACGGCGTTACGATCTAGACGTAGACACATTACTCGAGCCGAACGACACGTACGGAAATCTCTGTTGGCGTTGGGACGTGGCAGATGTGCGTAGTCTGATTAATATCGAACGTACACGTCGTACGGAGGAAAAAAATAACTTTGTTTCGATCGACGATTTGGTAAATGGAAGATTGGGGTGGGTGGGTGGGTGGTCGTGGAGAGATGGAGAAGTGATTAAAAATTGCGAGGCGAGAACGAAATTGGGAATGAGAAACGATGAATGATCGAGAAACGTAATCGATTGAGAGGAGAAACGTATTTTTGACGTTGGTGACGATTAGAGAGGAATAAAAAAAGAAAATTCTCGCCTTTCCTCGTTTCGATCGGTTTCCTCGAGCGACTCGAGAATCATACTCGTATATAGAGTCGCGTATGTAAGTTAGTCATCGTTGCGGATGCCTGATTATTTTATCATTACGACAATAATAACGTGTCGCGTCTCGGAGACGAGGATTACGTGTGCGCGCAAGATTTTTTCTTTCTTTTTTCCTTCTCATTTTCCGAAGGATGTGAGTCACGAGTCGGGTACGATAGCGACTGAGGTGACCGAGAGGAGCGACTGTTTCATCGCGATGACTCGCGAGTATACATCGACAGATAAAAAAGAACATTCGAGACGAATCGCGAATTGCTACGATGAATCAAAATTATCCGATAAAGTTATGAACATTTTCAATCAAATTCTTCAAATAATTATTTACGTAATTTTTTAATTCACGTTCTATAACGATCAATGACGAATCGTTCTCGTAAGAGATCATTTATTTACTAGAGAGAGAGAGAGAGCGCCCACGCGTTCGCAAACTCGAGACGACACGTTTAACGATCGATGACTAATTCCCACGTGTTCGCGGATCATACGATGAGAGAAACGATCGTAGTAATATCTCCGGAGAATATCTTCTACGAAAAGAAGAAAAAGAAGAAAAAGAAGAAGAAAAAAAAGAAATTGCGATATCGATCGCTCATCGATCTTCGTCGAAGCGTAAAAAGTCTTGGCGTGGAATGAGTGCTCGTCGTAAATGGTATACAAAGAGAATATTATATATATACATACGAATTGGAAAACACGTGCGTTGATCGCATTTCTGTATCGTTAAAATCGTAAAGCGATTTGTATATTGCTGTGTATGGATATACGCGTCATCCCAATACACAGACGAGAGCATTGATATCCGCGACGCGCGGTCATAACATCGGGAGTTATTAATAAAACCCTCGTCAATTACCGTGGGAGAGTCGTTATCTTTATTAGCCTCGGGTATAATCGTCCATACGGCTATTGCCGTATTCGCAATACGCTTTCCAGCTCCGACCTATTTTTTTTACACTTTGCATCGCGCACATAGAGACGCATACGTACACGATACGGTCGTTTTTCTCTCGTGGTCGCGAGCGACGACAACAACATCGCTTTTATGCTCGTATTTCCCATGATTACCGAGAGAACTCTCGATCGCGAATTAATGAGCAATTTCCTCGAGTCCATTCTCGAGAGAGAGGGAGGCAGGGAGGTAGGCAAAAAAATATATTCACCGTGACCGAGAATAAAAATTCTTTGTTTATTTTCAATTAATTTCATTCTTGGCGTTGATAGAAATAAAATTTATTCTTTACTTTTTTTTTCTTTCGAGAATCTCTCGTGTACTCGCCTTTTTTCTTCTTAACGTCGTATTATCGCGCGATATGGCGCAAAGATATATGAAATTTTCCGGTCCGCAAACATCGAGATATGTATATAGAGAGAGAGATAGAGAGAGAGAGAGAGAGAGAGAAAGAGCGTATTTTATGCTCGCACACTCGTATTCATACGTGTATATAAAGTATAGCGTAATTCTGATATCGAATAAGAGACACGAGAATCGCGCAACGCTTCGTGCTCGGTCTCGCGTACGATGGAATTCTTCGAGATCGTCGAAGAAGAGGGGGAGGGGAGTGAGCTTTTTCGTATACGCGGTAGTAAACATAGTATCGCGCTATATATATCCCTGTATAATAGAAAATACATAATATTGTATATATGTATGAATATACCGGGTGTTTGTCCTCTTGGGGTAGTTCACCCCTTCTTCAGACTTTCCAGGCTCGTTATTTTCGAAGTACCCGTTACCTCCTCTATCTCATTGCAAATTCACAAATCTTTATATTCACGTTCGAATATTGCACATCCTCTACTATTTTCATCACCCTCACCCACCCCTCCCTCGAGCTCGACACTCGATGGATTTTTTTTCATCCTGTGCAAAAAGGTCACCCGTTACACAGAGTCGAAATTTCTCGTACAAGGCGGTGGCGGCAAGATCTTTTTATTATATAGAGAGATAAATGTGTGAATGGTTTTACTTGTATCTGTGTGTGTGTGTGTGTGTGTATTAGTGTGGCGTGAATTCGTGCCGAGAAGGCTCGCGCTCTCGCCGAGAGACGTTCGCGAAACGACGACGACGACGACGACGACGACGACGACGTATCGAGCAGCCCGTTTGCCAAAACGATCGGGGTCCGGCCGATTATCGGCTTTTCGTGTCTTATCGAGTCGACACGTACGCGAGAGCTTCACGGGACGCAAGATCATCCGACTCGCACACTTTCCTTCCCTCTTGCCTATCGACCTCTATACACATATCCTTCTTTCCCTCTCTCTCTCTCTCTCTCTACACACACGGGCACACACATAGTGACAAAGCTCGAAGTTATATCTGGTAACAGTCGATACACGTATACAAGGAAGAAGTACTCCGTAGAAGAAAAAAAAAGAAAAAAATGGAGAAAAGTATAAGCGTGTATATAGTCGCGCCCAGGACCGGAGAAAGATTTACGAAAAGTTTGCCAGGCGTAAAACCGGCTTTTTATTTCCAGTTGTCCCGCGCACCACCATCAACCCTCCCTCCTCCCTCTCTGTGTCTACATTATACGATACACACACCCCGTATACCATATCTCGCATAAAACCGAATACCTACATAAAAAAAACAAAACGAAAAAAACCCTCCTACGAAAAAAAATGAAGAAACAAGGAAAAAAGAAAATCGAAGAAAAAAATTTTGAAATTTGCTTCTCCCTCCCTCTCTCTCCTCCGTAAGCGGCGCGAAAATATTTTTCTCCATCGGGGAATTAAAGTATTCCACGAACAATATCGTATAGGTAAAACGGGATATCTCCGACGAGAATATGCAAAGTACGTCGGATATGTGTAAGTGCGAGTGCGCACATATATATATATATATATAGTCGCGTGTATATGGAATATAATCATTTGAGTGTACGCGAGAGACAGAGATAGAAGGTAGGAACGAAGGCAAAAGTATAATATGGGCTAAGGGGGAAGGAAGGTGGTGGAGGGGGGGGGACATGGTTTCTATACTCTCTCGTAATCGGGAACGCGGTGGGCAAGGGGGGGGGGGCTGCCGGGAGGGATGGAGGGGCGGGAGATCACAATGGCCGTTACGGGATAGCGCAGCCTATCTCCCATCTTTAATCCAAGGCAACGGTGCGCTATTCGAGCGTTGTACGCTTCTCTTTCTCTCTCTCTCTCTCTTCCTCTCTCTGTTTAGTCTCATGTGCTTTGCTTCTTTCTCTCTCGCTCGCTCGCTTCCTTCTCTCTCTTAAGCTTCTTCTTTTTTTTGTTCTTTTCTTATATCCTTTTTTCCTCCATTGAACGCGCGTGCGGGATCAGCATGTACACACGTATACATAGGTTATAGGAGATAAACATATATATATATATATATATATATATATATATGGGGGGGGAGGATATAATATGCCACCGTGTATTAGTATAATACGCAGTACACACAGGGAAAAAGTTTGAAAATAACTCGGCGGATGTGCACGGAGGTAACACGCGCGCGCTCGCTTCGCGGAGGATTGCGCAATATCGGCGTTGCACCTCGTCCGGCTATGGTATACTGGTTATGCGTGTTTGCGTGTTTGTACGTGTGTGTGCGCGTGTCTCTCGGTTACCAACATTAACGTACGTTGCCGCGGATGACGCGAGTGTTTAGGGTAACGAGGATCACCTATGAGAAAATACGTTATTTTTATTTATTTATTTTTTATTCGAAGAAATTATTACGACGCTTTGATTAACGAGAGACGCTTGATAATTTGAATTCTCGAAAGAAAATATAATATATCGCTGGTAAATAATTTTGCGCATCGTCGAAAATGATTTGAATTTGAGAAATTTTTTAAACGTTCCGTATTACCCCCCCCCCCCCCCCCCCCCCCAGCCCTCGTCGCTCGAGGAATCTCTACGAATATACCTTGGCTCTGTTTTGCTCGTGGAACGCAATCGTGGCTTTGAGATCGTGTAGGTATATTTACCGGCTGCGAGTGTGTATCGATGTGTGTTTGTTGGTTGCCGTGGCTTTTACTACTGGCGCGCTAATGCCGGCTGGCCGTACGTGTCACGATCGTGACTCAATCGTTCTGGCACGTACACCTAATTGCGAGGTGAGAATAAGCTCCGACGATGGTGAAAGAACGAGGGAGAGAAAGAGAGAGAGAGAGAGAGAGAGAGAGAGAGAGAGAGAGAGAGAGAGAGAGAGAGAGAGAGAGAGAGAGAGAGAGAGAGAGAGAGAGAGAGAGAGAGAGAGAGAGAGAGAGAGAGAGAGAGAGAGAGAGAGAGAGAGAGAGAGAGAGAGAGAGAGAGAGAGAGAGATGGGGAGACGTACGTGTCCAGAACGAAGGAAAACAAGTCTGTATTCGCGCAGAATGTAAGAGAGGGAGAGAGAGAGCGGAGATAGGAAATTGCAATGATGCGATTCGCGACGATGACGCGAAAACAATAATTAGACTAGAATTAAAGCAAAAAAACGAAAAATCATGTAATTGAAGGAAAAGACTTAGAAAGAAGACAGGAAATATTTGATGAAATTGAAATCCACGAACTAATTAACTTTTATCAAAATATACAAATTTTTGTTTTTCTTTTTTTAATTCTCCGAACGAAATACGGTCGGTGTGTTGAAAAGAAACAAAGGCGAACGAGAGAACGAGAGAGAGAGAGAGAGAGAGTCGAGTATAAAGCAATTTTGGGTGAGATGCGATTGCGCGTGAATCAACTATAGGATTGCCCTCTGGTGCTGTTTTATCTACAAATAAACTCGCGTTATATTACACGTTTCACGAGTATATATACCTACACATATACGCGGTTTGGTTTTTGAATGCGTGCGAACTTAAATGTTACGTAGCAAAAGGAGAAAAACAAAAAATCGTTCGCGAAAATATATCGTGCGTGAGATTCGCTGGAACGAGAGAGAGACAGTGAGTGAGTGAGTGAGTGAGTGAGTGAGTCAGTGAGGTACTTGCTAGATGAAAAAAAAATTCTCTCTATATATATATATCTAGGAAAAAAAAAGAAAAAAAATGGTAGAGAAAAATGTGTGTCAGAGCTAGCCGATTGAGGCTATATGAGAGCCCGACGAGAGAGAGAGAGAGCTCGCGTTAGAGCTCCGAGAGCCACTGGCAGTAGTACAAAGGCATGAATGAACGGACGTGTGAAAGGCGAAACGTGGTGTAGAGGTGGAGAGTGGATAAACCGTTGGAGTACGGAATATTTACTGCACCCTCTATCTATCTATCTCTATCTCTCTCTCTCTTTCTCTCTCTCTCTCTCTCTCTCTCTCTCTCTCTCTCTCTCGCTTGGTCTACATAGACAGGCGTATATATTTATAGGTGGCAGATTTTTTTCCATTTTTATTTTTTTCATTTTTTTTTCATTTTTTACGGTTTCAAACGCACGCGTCGACTCCTACATTCTTTTTTTCTCCACGGAAAACGCGGTTCCTTCTGTTTTTTTTCTCTTTCTTCCCCTCGCCACTCGGACAATCCGCGAGAATTTTTCACATACCGCGTGGACTTTTCCAGCCTTGAATTAATTTCGAAGAAAACAAAGGTAAAATTAAAAAAAACAATACAGTTGGATTCGCGACGTGCTTTTATTTTTATTCGCTTGCTAATATTTAATCGCGCGTTTGAAAAATGAGGTTTTTTTTTAATTCAGTAATAATCTCGTATAAATTAAAATCCGACGATTTTACTAGCGATTTATCCGCGTTAATTAAAACGTCGCGTGTCAAGAGTCTCGAATGCCTCGCGTACTTCTGCGATATCGTGCTTGAGATAAAAGAAGAAAAAAAAAGAAAAACGTCGGGTAGAAAAATTATAAAATATTATTAAAATCGTAAGTCGATCCGGAATAGAGAGAGAGAGAGAGAGCGAGAGAAAAGAAAAAGAAAGAAAATGGAGCGGTTGGGAAGTTTTTTCGGACGAGAGAGTCACGCGGAAAAATTTCTCTCGACGCTACGAGCTTCGTCGGGGAGGAGGAGGTCCTTGCGGTATTCGAAGCCCGAAGAGCCAGCGCAGCGCTAGCCACGAGCGCGAGTCCAGTGCGTGTGCACCAGGAGTCGAACGAATAGGACGCGTGAAAGGAACACTTTTGCTTCCGCGCTTCGTCGTACCTCGTGTTCGCTTCGAGGTACAAGGTTTGCAGGCATTTTTTTTCTTCCTTTTTACGTTTCTTTCTTCTTTTTTTTCACTTCTCACACTCCCGAGGGTTTCTCAATCTCTCTCTCTCTCTCTCTCTCTCTCTCTCTCTCTCTCGCGTTCTCTTCCTGCGAAGCGGGAAAGAGAGCCCCCTGTATAGTCGTTAGAGCAGCTGCCCGGGCTCTTTAGCAAGGTAACACCATGATGGAGACGTGCGGTCTGACCGCTGCTAGAACTTACCACTACTTCCCACTTTTTCCACTAACACATACAAATTTATATCTATATCTATGTATATGTATGTATATATATATGTTTATATAGCACGGTCGCGTCTGGGACGTAACAGAAAATTCTCGAGGCTGGCGCGCGGAAGGTAAAACGTGCGAATGGCTTCTCCCGAGGTGCTACGTCCATTTTTTCTTCTCGTCTTGCCTTTTCTCTCTGTTTCTTTTTTGGTTCTTCTTTTTTTTATCGCAATTTCTGTTTTCTTTTTTTTTCATCCTCGTTTCTTTCGCATCGGCCGTTGTTGGTTTCCTACCAACGGTTGAAAAATCTTTAGTCGCGCGCGCTGACTCGTTATTACGCGCGTCAAAGCCAACTATTGTCTCTACCCCGTATACGTACCGGTACGTCTCTTCGGTTAGGACATCGAGAATATCGAGTGAACGAGACGCTCTATGTATGCAAATGTACATTGCGCGCATTTGTGGGACAATGGTCGCCGCGGTTTTGTAAAGTCGATGGTGACGTCGCGACGATTTTTTTCTTTTTTTTTTCACGTCGTGTAACTCTCGACCGTTGCCTCGGAGTCGCGATATTCACGCGGACGCTCTCGTGAGAAAATTCTTACGAAAAATCTCGCGGTTTTTCTTTTATTTTTGACGCGAGTGAAAATTAATTTTTTTTGTGGTCATTTGACGATCGGTCGTTTAGGAAAAATGACCACACTCGCTATATTTAGCAACTTGGGAAAGATCTTCCTTCTTTGTGTATTATTACGAAGTCGTGAGCGCTGGAAGGGGGTAGTCACCTTACGACACTGTCGTTAAGCGAGATCGCTTTGCTAATACGGCAAAAGAGCGACTAAAAAAATATGGAAAAACGCGACGAGCCTCTTTCTCTCCTTCTCTCTCTCTCTTCACGAAGCAACAGCTCATATCGTCCTCTCTCGCGTGCGCGTTTACCGGCTTTCGTGACCTGAAAATCTTTCCATGAAATATGCAACTACGAGGTAAAAGCTTCTACGATCCGCCGTGACGTGGGAAAAGACGAAGAGAGAAATTGGGCAACTCTTGTACAGACACCTTGGGGAAAACCACCTGGTTCACCCTGTATTATCAGAAAAAGCTTCCCAATGTAAGGCAAAGTGGAGTCGTGCCCTGGTGGCCAAATTTCCAAGTTTTACCCCAAAGAAAAAACAACAAAATGAATCCACGATATAAAGACAAAAAATCATTATTTTCTTCTCGTTAAAATTTTCATTCGATTGGTAGTTGAATGAAGAAAAAAAGAAAAAAACATCAACGAACGAACAAAAGCAGATAGAAACAACAAGGGGTTGAACACTAATTCCGGTCGCAATGTACGAGAACGGATTAACGGAAGACAATTCTCTCTCTCCCTTGGTCTCTCGGTGTCTCTGTCTTTCGTTGTTAGGTATCGCTGATTGGGAACTTTGGGTTGATACGAGAGAGGGAGAGAACGAGAGAGAGGGAGAGAGGAAAATGGGGAAGGGAGAAACGTCCCCGTAGTATTAGTACACAGTAGACGTGGGCGAGCTCTCACGTTCCTATAGTTAACCGAAAACTTAAATATTCTACTCACGTACGGGCTATATATACACTATATCTCTCTCGGTGCACGCGTGTTTTCCACGAGGTATCTCTCGCTCTCCTGGAACGTTAGCTTTTCGTTTCCCCACCCCTCACCTCTTCCCTCGGTGCAGACGAAAGTTTACATCCCCCAAACGTCCTCTCCACTCCCTTTCCTCCGTCTCTCTGTTCAGTCTCTCGCGTGCCATCGTTATTTATTTATTTATTTTTTCTCAACGAACCCGTTCATAATTACACGGTGTATTGCAGTAGGATATCGGGTATCACCGTCGGGAATTATCGCACGACTGGCGTTGTGATTGTCGAGCAACGAGGAACAATCGTTTATCGACGTTACAATATTTTTAACGAATTTTTTCGACGCGAATTTTGATGAAATAGAAACGATGGGGTTGTAAAGAACAAATTTGAATATGAATTTTCCAACGAGAATATAAGATTTTTGTTATATTTCAATCAGCCATTCTCCCTACGCGGGTTATCGGTTAAGATTGTTTTTTTTTTTTTTTTCGAGTCTTCAAACCCTCGAGGTGTTTTCATCGTAGAACGTGGAACAATCTTTTACTTTTTCTTTCTTATTTTCTTCTCTTTCCTTTCTCCTACGACTCAGCATGACTCGTAGGATAGATCCAACCCCTTTCGAGACTGCAGTACCCGTGCTCGATTCACGACCCTCCGGAGATTCCTCCGGACGCGTCCCTCTTCTTCATTTTCCCTCGCTCCGTCGTTACGTTGCGAGGGTAAAACAGTCATCTCGCCCGTCGAAACACAAGGGGGATGAAAGGAACAGGGGGTAGTTGTATTCTTATACACGTCGCGAGTTTGAAAATAATTTAAATTAGGTCGCGATCGGTTCTCTTTTCTTTTCTTTTCCATTAATTTTTTTTATGCATCGTCGAACAGAAATAAAAAAAAATTACAAAAAAATAAAGAAAACAATAAATTGAAAATTGGGGGGGGGGGTGCAGGCGGGATGTAAAGAAGGATCAATATTTTTCATTTATCGCTTGTGCGTCGCGTTCAGGGTTGAAGCCTCGTATACGTGTGATCGACCAAGCACTCGGAGGAAGCCGAGTATAGCGAGCGAGCGAACGGGGTTGGGAAGGGGGGTTTGGGGTGTGTGAGAGGCCCTTCGCTCTCCTTCGTTCCATTGTTAAGTAGATTTATACGATGCAACGATGACTGTCGGAAGTCCGGTCTGGGCGTATACTTAAACATGTACGCGGTATTGTGAGACCGCGTAAGGGATGGTTCGTCTTTGCCGAAAAGCTTCTACCCCGCGAAGCTCCCGATAAATCCCGGCATGGACTACAATGCTTCAAAAAAAAAAACGAAAAAAAAATCGAACGAAGATACATTTATTTCTCGCTCTACGAAAAAGAATTTCATCCCCCCACCCCCTCCCCCCATCGATAATCCTTGAAATTTTGTTAATATTTCAAACACTCGACGATTATTTGAAAAAAGATTGAGTTTAGTTTTTACTTGGTAAATGTGCATGTTTTTATTAAACGTTTTTTTTCTTCATTTCATTTTGCAGTATGGGAGATGGGCCCAAAGCGGGCACCGTGCCTAAAGAGGGCACTTTCGTTAAATTTTACCATTTTTAAAAAACGGGCGCTTTCAACACGTGACAATTATTCCCGCGGCCCGCACACCTCGCGTCATTTGTCGAGTTCACCTGCGAGCACGTTATTACGAGTTGCGATAAAAACATGTTTTAAGTGGTTTTTTGAAAAATATTGCAAGGTATGTATCATGTGTTCTCACTTTTGTGGTGTTGACAATGCTATAATCAATACTTTTTAGTTATTAAGTGGTTATCTGGCGGTAAAGCGGTTGAATTGAATGCCACGTGTTTGAACATTCTGAGGTTAAATTTTGTTTACATATTTCAAGTGTAGAAAAAGGCAAAGCGGGCAGGGCAAAGCGGACATGTGCCCGCTTTACCCGCCCATTATATTAAAATATAAATTGCTACAGCTTATTTATTTTTATTTTTAGATGGTAAATAATTACAAAAGAAAAACTTCGCAAGCCTCATGGACCCCATCAACCATGCGGCAAGCACTCCTAGAAGTGCAAGAATTAGGGAGACCTGTCAAATATGTAGCAACAAAATTTGGGATCCCTAGAACGATGCTGCAAAGGCATCTTAAATCGGGGTCGTGTGAAGTTAAACTAGGAAGATATGTTACTGTCTTTTCTGCGGATCAAGAAACTGAGCTTCCGGAATATGTTTTTCATATGGACAGTTTGCCCTAAACATGTGCCCGCTTTAGGCGCCCCCCTTGGGCAAAGCGGGCAGTCGTAGAGGTTTCGTAATTTGTGTATAACTAATCTATTTTACAATTTTTGATTAATCAAATCATGCTCCCTTCGAAAGCGTTTAGTAATGGACTTTTTGGAAAAAAAATATGTAGCTAAGTTATAAACCAATTTTTCTTCAACTTTCCCTTAAGGTGCCCGCTTTGGGCCCATCTCCCCTAGGTATTTGCCCAAACGCGCGAAAATTGTGCAAAATTAATCGGTTGGATATTTTTCTTTTTTCTCAACGTGGTAAAAATATTTCTTGAAATTCCCCGAAATGGGAATTACCGTCAACCTACCGCGGAGATAGGTCGAGAATTTTTCAAATTCGCGTATTTTATTTCCATTGTAAAAAAAAAAGAAAATGCAAAAAACAAGAAAAAAACGAAAAACGAAAATAGTTCGAACCGAGTCGGGCAGAGTGGGTTTAGTTATAGGTATAGACACGACGAGCATCCCCTAGATAGTGGGACTACATGCCATTAGCTTCGTGCCTCCCCCTCACAGGTTTCGCGTTTCGGGGGATGTGTGTGTGTGCACTTTGGCCTTCGAGCCACTGCCCCCTACCCACCCCCCACGCGGCGTAGACGATCTTTTAATCCAAATTAATGCTTTTAGCGAAATTACCTAAAAGCTTGTAACGCCGACCGTGTAGTCCGCGTGCCGACGCTCATCGGGCCCCCGCCAAGGGACGTACTTTTATAGCACCGTACCGCGTATGTAGGGTGGGTAAGGGGATCG